>CAIGQV010017532.1:1375266-1392840 GCA_903798115.1 Danio jaintianensis
AATGAATAAATATTTCCAAAATCATATTATAATGAATGAATGAATGAATAAATAAATAAATATTTTCAAAATCATATTATAATGAATGAATGAATAAATAAATATTTACAGTCATATTTAATGAATGAATGAATGAATATTTCCAAAATCATATTATAATGAATGAATTAATAAATAAACAAATATTTCCAAAATCATATTGTAATAAATGAATGAATGAATAAATAAATAAATAAATATTTCCAAATTCATATCATAATGAATGAATTAATGAATGAATAAATATTTCCAAAATCATATTATAATGAATGAATGAATGAATGAATAAATAAATAAATAAATATTTAGTCATATTTAATGAATGAATGAATGAATGAATGAATATTTCCAAAATCATATTATAATGAATGAATTAATAAATAAACAAATATTTCCAAAATCATATTGTAATAAATGAATGAATGAATGAATAAATATTTCCAAAGTCATATTATAATGAATGAATGAATAAGTGTTTGTTTGTTTGTTTATTTGAATTAATTTATATATATTTTTAAAAAGCAGGTGCACTCCTAAAAATTCTGTGTTGTATTAACCCAACCTTGGGTCAAATATGGACAAACACAACCATTGGGTTAATTTTTTCAATTAAATTGAATTGACATTTTTTTAACCCAACTCTTTAGTTTGTCCACATTTGACCCAACACTTGACTTTTTTTCTAATCTGTCCCTTAAGTTAAATTTATTGACACGCGTATCGTATCAGAATCCCACTTTGTTGTCTTTTATAATTGCATTGTTCGCCCTTCCTCTCCTTCCAGCTGTTTCATTACTCAATATGTAATTTTCTAAAAGTCACGTCTATCTCTGCTTACATTCCCAGAACGAGTCAATAGTTAACGGCGTTCTTAATTTAGCATTGTTAGCATGAAACACTGCAGTCTGATATGTATTGACCTCTGAATGAGGATGAATCGTGAGGCACAGCTGTGCTCTCCAGCCCTCCACCCGTGAGCCCCTGCTGTCCTTGACTACCTCTCTCCATCTCCCGCCAGACGCCCAGATCAAAGATCACATTAACATTGGTGAGACGTGCAAAGACACTGAATTTTTAACCTGCCTGTCATCTGTACTTGTTGTTTGTCACAATAGTATAGTCCAGGATAAAATGGATTTTATAGTGTTGCTATGTAGTTGCTAGGGGTAATTGGTGTGTGGATAATGATACAATATGTGTTTTTTGGTTGGATGCCAGGACGTTGGTTGTAAAATGTAGTAATTGATTGTCTTGTAAATGAGTTGGTTTTACATTTTTCTGAAAATAGATGATTTACAACATGTTGTAGTGTTGAAAGCGGTCATGTTGGGTGTTTAATCATCTGTGTTTATTGATATATGTTATGGGTCCTTTTCAGAAAGGGTTTCAAAATTACACTGCAAAAAATGCTCTTCTCACTTAGATTTTTGGTCTCGTTTCTAGTCTAAATATCTACAAATTCTTAAAACAAAAACCATTTTCTAGAAAAGCAAAAAAATATTGTTTTGTTTTAAGAAATATGTCACAATTAAGTGAGTTTTTCCTTAAAACAAGCTAAATAATCTGTTAATGGTGTAAGGAAAATAATCTTGTTTTTCCTTTTGACATACTATTATTGTTCTTACCGCATTGGCAGATTATTTAGCTTGTTTTAAGGAAAAACTCACTTAATTTTGACATACTAACCGACCACTTTATTAGGTACACCTGTCCAACTGCTCGTTAATGCAAATTTCTAATCAGCCAATCACATGGCAGCAACTCAATGCATTTAGGCATGTAGACATGGTCAAGATGATCTGCTGCAGTTCAAAGTGAGCATCAGAATGGGGAAGAAAGGTGATTTAAGTGACTTTGAACGTGGCATGGTTGTTGGTGCCAGACGGGCTGGTCTGAGTATTTCAGAAACTGCTGATCTACTGGGATTTTCAAGCACAACCATCTCTAGGGTTTACAGAGAATGGTCCGAAAAAGAGAAAATATCCAGTGAGCGGCAGTTCTGTGAGCGCAAATGACTTGTTTGAAAACAGAGGTCAGAGGAGAATGGCCAGACCGGTTCCAGCTGATATAAATGCAACAGTAACTCAAATAACCACTCGTTACAACCGAGGTATGCAGAAGAGCATCTCTGAACGCACAACACGTCCAACCTTGAGGCGGATGGGCTACAGCAGCAGAAGACCACATCGGGTGTCACTCCTGTCAGCTAAGAACAGGAAACCGAGGCTACAATTCACACAGGCTCACCAAAATTACACAATAGAAGATTGGAAAAACGTTGCCTGGTCTGATGAGTCTTGATTTTTGCTCCGACATTCGGATGGTAGGGTCAGAATTTGGCATCAACACCATGAAAACATGGATCCATCCTGCCTTGTATCAACGGTTCAGGCTGGTGGTGGTGGTATAATAGTGTGGGGGATATTTTCTTGGCACACTTTGGGCCCATTAGTACCAATTGAGCATTGTGTCAATGCCCCAGCCTGCCTGAGTATTGTTGCTGACCATGTCCATCCCTTTATGATCACAGTGTACCCATCTTCTGCTGGCTACTTCCAGCAGGATAACGCACATGGCGCACATAAAGCGCGAATCATCTCAGACTGTACTCAAATGGCCTGCACAGTCACCAGATCTCAATCCAATAGAGCACCTTTAGGATGTGGTGGAACGGGAGATTCGCATAATGGATGTGCAGCAAACAAATCTGCAGCAACTGCGTGATGCTATCATGTCTATCAAAGTGGCCGGTGAGTGTATATTTCTTAAATCAGGACAATATGTTTTGCTTGTCTAGAAAATGTTTCTTGATTTAAGAATTTTTTGATATTTGGACTAGAAACAAGACATGTATGAGGACGTTTGCATTTTAAGGAAAAAAATGTTATATGCATAATTTGTGAAAAAAGTAACAGAAATAATGACAGAGAGCATATATAGGCTTATTTTTTTACTACAAAATGTGATAATTACTAGTTTAAACGTGACTTCATGTTCTACCCAACCCTCGTGTTGCTTCAAACCAATTTGACTTACTTTCTTTTTAAAACATAAAATCCTTCTTTTTTTAACTGTTCTCAAAATATCTCTTTTATTGTTCTAATGATGCCTGAACTTTGTCTTCTAGTCTCCTTGATATTTTGCTCTCTTGCTTGTTTCACTGTCTGCCTTTTAAAGTTTAATACCGAGGCTTGAACAACTCCAGTAAATCTCTCTTCATAAAAAAAAAACCCTAGTTCAGACACTTTGATTTGATCTACCTTTTTTCACTCTTTCTTTTGCAAAGCAGCTTAATTGCTCATTGCCAGGAATGCGTTCCAAATCAGGATGCGCCCCATTTGTCTTCTTTGCAGACTACAGATCCTGGCTCAACATGGAGCAGAGAGCACACACTGGCACATTGTGCGTCCCGGCCAAAAGGCCAAACATCCGCGCAGGTCCCCAAAAACACAGCAAAAAAAGTGCAATCAGATGCCCCTGCATCGCAGAACACACCAAAAAAGGTGTTGAAATTGGTTGCGTTGGGTGTTTAATCAGCTCTGTTCAAGTTTATTGATATATGTTCTGGGTCATTTTCAGAAAATTACCCTGCTTTTCTTAGATTTTTTGTCTTATTTGTAGTCCAAATATTTAAAAAGACTTAAAACAAGAAGCATTTTCTAGACAAGCAAAAAATAATAATATAAGACATAATATGCCACAAATGAGTGAGTTTTTCCTTAAAACAAGCTAAATAATCTGCTAATGGTGTGATCTAAATAATCCTTTTGACATAAGATTATTTTTTTTAACCTATTGGCAGATTATTTTGGCTTGCTTACAGAAAAAACTCACTTAATTTTGGCATATTATTTCTTAACCCTTTAACTACCCCACCAAGAAAAAAATGTTTGGATTGCATTTCTTAACTCCTAATGTCGCTAGTTAACACACTCAATGCATTTTTTTTCAACACGTCCCATAATTTCTATGGTAAAATGGTAAAAGTACCGGATTTAATACATATACTATGAAAAATCAGAAAATATGAAGTGAAAATATTCAAAATAAAACATTTTTGAATACTAAATAAGGTTTTTTTTTTTTTTTTAAGTATGCCATGAAATATTTCAGGTTCTCATATAACATGCTTTCTTGTGTGTGGTTTTTTTTTTTTTTACATTAAAACCAAGATCAAGTGTAGTAGTGCAACAGGATGTTTGTTTGATTTTTATTTTTTTTGTAAACCAACAATGCTGTGTGTGTAAGCCATTATTTAAAACAGTCATTCTTTAAATGACTTTAACAGTCATTATTTAAAACAGTAAAAACATGGTCAACCGTTTGGTAGAGGGGCAATCAAATGTAAAAAAAAACAATGTGTTTTGCTTGTCTAGAAAATGTTTCTTGATTTAAGAGTTTTTGGATATTTGGACTAGAAACAAGACAAATAATCTACAATCAAAAACAACGTTGGCTGTTTGTTCAAAATACTTATTCAAAATGAACAACACAATTCTTAAGGGTTTTTTTGGGACAACTTAATTGCTTTATGTTCAAACCACTTAAATTTGTAAAAACTAAGTTAACTTAATTTCTTCATGTTGTCTCAACACAAATCGACTATGGCTGCATTTACACTGCAGATCTTGATGCTCAATTCCGATTTTTTGACATTATCCGATTTGTTTTAATGACCGGCTTACATCATCTTTTAAAAATGACTAGTATCCGATTGTCTGTATTTACACAGCACATGGCAAAGGCGCAATGACCAGGAAAAAAAGAGCAGCCGCTGACTGACAGCTGATAATAAAAGAGAGCACTCTTTTCTCCATTCCTGTATTTAATGTGTTCACAGGGTTTAATTTTTTTTTATTCTTTTTGACAAGCTGTTTTACTATAGTTTATGACAGAAAAGTTCTCATTTTGCCATCTTCTTTTAATCTAGGCCTTTTTAAACCAGTAGGCATCTTAATGTAATGTCCATGGCGTGATTTATGCACGTGACGTGTGCCACAGTTTTATATTAGTTTATATTGGTTACGTGGCGGATGAGGCACTCTCTCTCTCTCACTCTCTCTTTCTCTCTCTCTCTCTCTCTCTCTCTCTCTCTCTCAATTCAATTCAATTCAATAATTGCTTTATTGGCATGACAAATGTTACAAATGTATTGCCAAAGCATTTATAAAGTTTACATAAAAAAAAAAAAAAAGAACATACATATATATATATATAAAAAAACCCCCAAATAAACAGTAAACACAGTAAATAGTAGTAGTAATAGTAGCAGTAAAAAAAAAATAACAATAAAAAAAATAAAAAAGATATATACATATAATAATTAAATAAATATTATATCATATTATTATTATTATTATTCAATATATCATATTATTATTCAATCTCTCTCTCTCTCTCTCTCTCTCTCTCTCTCTCTCTTTAACATGCTTAAATACTTCTGCTATATGACAATATAAAAGCTTTTTTTAGTCCTCGTGTATGAGATTTAAGGTTTGGGACTCTGCTGAAGTCTGTTCCAGAATGAAAGCATCAGAGTTGACGTCATTCGCTATGATTTTTAATGATGTGCAACTTGCATTGACAGGTGAAAATCTGCTCTACCTGCTTACACTGCAGACACGAGGGCACGGATCCGATTCATATCGGAAAAAATTCCACATATAAACAAGGCCTGAATCTGATTTGAGTAAATCAGTATCCATGTGATTTTTTTCCTGCTTACATGTACATGGGCCATATCCGATCTATGCCACATGGGAGAATAAAATCGGAATTGAGTCACTTGAACCATGCAGTGTAAATGCAGCCAAAGTGGAACCCAGCATTTTTTACAGTGTAAGTAAGAAAGTATTTTATTTTTTATTTTTTTGGAGTGTAGGTCATTATTTACTTATCCTTAATTACGGAGATTAATCAAAGGTGATCCGTGCAGGTCTCCCAAAAACACAGCAAAAAAAGTGCAACCCGAACCCCTGCATGGAGGAACACACCGAAAAAAAGCACACTAATTTACAACATGTTGTAGTGTTAAAAGTGGTTGTGTTGGGGGTTTAATCATCTGTGTTGAAAGAAATTCAACACAGATGATTAAACTGCTTAGATTTTCTGTCTAGTCCAATTATCTAAAAATTCTTAAAACAAGAAGCATTTTCAATAAAATAATAATATAAGAAATAATATGCCAAAAATGAGTGTTTTTCCTTAAAACAAGCTAAATAATCTGCTAATGGTACAATCTAAATAATCTTGTTTTTAATTTTGACATAATAACCCATTGGCAGATTATTTAGCTTGTTTTAAGGAAAAACTCACTTAATTTTGGCATATTATTTCTTAAAACAAGACAATATGTTTTGCTTGTCTAGAAAACGTTTCTTGATTTAAGAATTTTTAGACATTTGGACTAGAAACAAGAATTTTTTTTTTGCAGTGTAGGTCATTATTTACTTATGCTTATTTACAGAGATTAATCAAAGGTGATCTGTTCACGGGCCCCCAAAAACACAGCAAAAAGTGCAACCAGAACCCCTGCGTGGCAGAACACACCTAATTTAGTTTTCCACGGACTCCGTAGACTGGACACTCTGCGGGGTACGCTGGTTTTGATTGGGAACACGGCTTCCCACATGAAAAGATGTGAGAAAATAATGAGAAGATTCTGATCTCTCTGACAGAGTTTGGCCGCCCCGTCTCTGGCTCGCCATCATCAAATGGCATCTGCTCTCGTTCTCGTGCCAGATCAACTTGGCCCTCGGCTCCGAGCGGGAAAACCCATCATTTGGCAGCGGGAAGCCCTTGATGGTGCAACAGTGATGTCTCAAGCTGCTTTTCTCGATGGTAACGTGTCAAGATAATTCGCCTTTTTTTTTTTTTTCTACATTCGTCCAAACAAGAGAGAAAACATAAAGGATTTTTTGTTAACTCATCTGCCCACGAGTGACAATCAGACGGCGTTTGATTCTGGGTTCACCCTCTTTTTGTTTCCCCCTAAAGAATCCAACACAAGGTCATCATCATTGTTGTTGTTACGAGTCTGGTTATTGAATATGTGAAAACTTTTCAAGCATCCGAACGCCCCTGCAGAGATTGTTTCTTTTTTTTTTTTTTGCGACATTAAAGCCGATGTTTTTTTTTTTTCCCATCTGGCTTTTGCTGCTGCAATTACAGTACTGGCATTACAGCACAGATGTCCGTCCACAAAAGTCCATTTATTGAACAATGAGAAAAACAACATGACATTTGCCTCTGGCGAACACGGCTAAGCCCTCCAGCGGAGCGGCATCAGAGCTTTGTGGAAGCCGATGAACTGACGTACGGAGAGGGAAATTATTTCACCTACACTTTAATTGATGCTTAGGCACCCGTGGGTTGGTTCATTCAATACTGCGGTTGATCAAATTCTGGTTTTTTGTGTCCAGGGTAGAGAGCACGCAGAGACTGCTACGAGGAGACCTGTGAGAACAGCTGGTGCTGCTGAATAGGGTTGTAGTTTGATTTGAAGGTGAAAAAAAAAAGATCCTCTTCTCACGCACAAAGAAATAAACAGCTTGTTGCTTGTGATTGTGAGGCGAAAATGTCACGTTAATCAACAGTAGCACTGCGTCTATCATTTGTTTTGTATGTGTGTGTGTGCGTGTGTGTGTGTGTGTATATGTCAGCCTTTTGAAAGGTGTGGTTCTTTTTTGCTCAAAAAGTGGACATTTTTGCAGTTACTCGTTTTGAGTCAGTTCTAAAGTTCAATTTCAAACGGTTTATTTTATTTTCAAGATCTGAGGTGAACTATCTGCTGCTGCTGCTTTCAGTATATGGCAATAAATGTCATGTAAAATGGCATTCAAACTCACATTGTTAGCATTTAACACTGAATAAAGCACAAGGTGTACCTGAGGTGATCATTGTCAGTTTTCAGCTACAAGAAATAGAAGCTGTTTCTAATAGGGATGTCAAAATGAACTGTTTCTTCGGTGCACCGCGATGCAGACACGGACAATTCGGTATCGGTTCAGTAATAGATCCTAACTGGTTATTACGAACTGACGTCATTTATCTCATATGCCCTATAATGCGGTAGCTTAATATGGTGAGGGAGGCAAGCGCGAGTAATTAAAACACTCCAAACTACTTTAAAAAATGTAGAAACTCTGCACAAGTTTCCTCTCCTCTCGGCGTGTCTGCAGAGTGCGTTTCTCCACCGCGTCTATCATGGATCAGCTGTGATCGCCGGTGCCGTTTATCAGTGTCACTCATCGGTGAACAGCGCCAGAGCGTTAGAGCCAATCGCAGCCCTTTCTGTTGAGCGTGTGACCAATCATAGGTGTTTAACAACTCTCTCGACAACGCTCAAAAAGCAAGCAGGGTAATATTTACATTTGTTTATTTGCTCTAAATGCTCATGTTGTTCTGTGCATGTACTTCAGTTTTGTTTGATACATTCAGAAATAGTGTTTTCTTTGAGCAGGTAATATTAAAGTACAGTTCATATATCGGACTGCTTGTATTAAAGGACAAAATTATATTGCAAATACACAGAAAATGTAATTATAAATTTTACATTTTAATACAAGACTTCTTGTGCCGTGAAGTAAAATATAAAATTGTGTATGGAAAGCATCGCCAATGCACCGAGATATCGAATTGAACCGAATCGATGGCATGATAATCGTAACCGAACCGAACCGTGAGACCAGTGTAGGTTCACACCCCTAGTTTCTAATATATCAATTCAAGGTGTTGGTTAGAACAAAAACTCCTTTTAATATGGAAAATATTCCTTCTATTCCGTGCTGTTGCTTTTATATAGAACACAATTTAAATCAGCCTTAAATCAGCCTTTAGGCTCAAGAGTAAGGCTCGCTCCTGTTGGTTCTCAATCTGGCAACCTGCGCTTGCTTGTGTTTTGATCCAGGAATGCAATTAACTAACCTATATTGGATTAGCTTGTCGGATGGGGATCATAAGCACACTTTTTGATGCAACAAAAATATTTCCTACAATTTTGTCAAAGTGCTTACCACACTTTTATCACAAAGTGTTTATTTAGAAATGTGCATTTAAATGGTAAGTTATTACATTTTTATAAATAATGTTATGAGATTAGAATTTTAAATTATAAAAAAACAAAACTTATTTTTAAAATACAGATTTATTATCATCCATCATTTAAAAAAAGAAAACAATTAGGAATCTGTTAACACTTGTTTTAAATTAAAAACTGTAGCCTATAGGCAAATAACAAACTGACCAGCTCATTTCCTGTCAGAATTTGTCCATTTGAATAATTAAAAATTTAATTTGTCTTAGAGCCTTCTTCTATTGGTTAGTTTAACAATTTATGATGGCATACTGTAAAAAAAAATGGGACAAATGAGCTCATATTGGGGCCAAATTTTGGACTTTGTCAGTGAGGGGTGGGTTTTTTGAACCCCCCGTACCCCACTGGCTACGTGCCTGCTTTGTGTGTGGGTGAAAAAATACCAGGTTTTTGATTGGGAAATTTCTTACAAAGTATTGATTTCTTTAATGACTGCTTTGTTTCCTTGTTTTGTTTACTGGGTGATTTTAGGGCACTTTCTTTTCATGTGAGTTGTATTGTGAAAAGTCAGTTACACTTCATTTTAAGGTGACGTAGTTACAGTGTAACTATTTATTATACTCCTGAGTAATAGTAATTAATCACATGCACTTACTATATAGTTGGGGTTAGAGTGTGGGTTAGATTTAGGGTTATTTAATGTAATTATGCATAATTCATTGTAATTATAGTAAGAACATGTAACTACGTCACCTTAAATTATTTGACTGTTCTGTTAGTGTTCTATAGCTTTGTCTATCTGTCATTCTATCATTCTATCTAGTGTTCTGTCATTATATCTAGTGTTCTGTCATTATATCTAGTGTTCTATCTAGTATTCTATCATTCTCTCATTTTATTTGATCTGTCATCTTTTTATTAGTGGTTTTATACAGCTTTCTATTGTTTTGTCCACTGCAATAACAATTTTTACCGAACATTTTTTAATGGAAAAAGGAAATCAGTTTTGTATGATTGGATGTTGTATGATTTTGGATACATTTAAAACATAAAGTGAAAATAATGCTATTTATTTGATTAGAATACTTTTGTAAGATTTGCTGTGAGCATATTGCAGCATTAGAAAACCCAAAACAGTCATCACATTTTGTACAACCCCCTTGAATCTCTCAATATGTGTCTGTAAAAATTATGACCCAGATCCTATCAGACGCCCAGGGGATCGACTGAGTCATTTATCTGGAAGTGCACTTCTGTAATGTCGTCTCAGGAGGAATAAAAGGTGCTCGTCCAGTAAGGGAAAAAATCGAGAAATCCTGCATTTGTTTACAATGGCTTGTACGTTCCAAGACGGTTCTGACAATTTATTGTTAAAAGAACACTCCACTTGTTTTTTCTGTTTCTTCTTCTTTATTTTTAAATAGGCTCATTTTACAACTCTCAGTTGAATTTGACAATTTTTTTTATCTGTTCAGCCAATTTCCAGGTCTGGCTGGAGCACTTTTAGATTAGCTTAGCATAGCATAGCATAGATCATTGAATCGCATTAGACCATTCGCATCTCACTCAAAAATGACCAAAGGGTTTCAGCAATTTTACTGTTTAAAGCTTGAGTCATTTGTAGCTACATCATGTACTTAGACCAACTGAAATGAAAAGTTGATATTTTCTAGGCCGATATGCCTTGGAACTATACTCTCCTTCTGGTGCAATGATACTAAGCAGCACCTGAAAATCAGATGACTTCTGTGTATTCTGATTCAAATAGATACGGTTCAGGATCTGCACTAAAGAAACTACCCACCAGGCACAGGACGTCAACATGACGTCAGATTGACGTTGTTCCCAGTGTGTAAATTATACATTGACGATCAGAGGGGGTCAACATTTTTCGGTTAGTTTGTGTATTACATGCTTCAGTCATTTATGTATTTATTTTTAATTACATCTAGTTCCTTAATAAAACGTATTTTAGTTTTCAGCATTTTGAGGGTATTTAGTGTATTCTGACCTACAGTATTCTCTGATACTGTATTCAGAGATAGCTATTTCAGATAGCTATTTCAGATGTTACTGTAGGTCAGACTACAAACGTTATTATGCATCTAATTTGACTTTACCTTCACGCTAAATGTAGATACAAACAACTATTTTACGAGAAAGCAAAGTCTTGTGAACACAATGTCTATCAGTGCTCTAGATCTTCCAATTTCAGACTTTTTCCTTGAATAGACTGATTGGCGGGGTTATGCATTCACAAAGGTTTGAACCGTTATAGGGGTGGTCAAATGTATATTTATAATATCTATATTTTAATTATTAATATTATTATTTAAAATACATATCAGAGTGAATTTTTTCTCAGTATTAAAGGACTGACCCCTCCATACATCTTGTTTTGACGTCCTTCAGGGGAATCAAGTGTTAAATACGGGGGTCAAAGCCCCCCTGTAATTCGCACCCTTGTTGTACCCCAACGTTGGAGGACATTGCATTTTGGGTGGAAATGAAAATCAGGTTGATGTCAGAACCCACCGTCAGATCGACGTCAGTGTCCAATGTCAGACAGACTTGGGATTTTGGTCACTTTCCAACGCAACCTAAAAACAACTAAATATCAACATCTAATGATGTTACAGCTTGTTGTTGTGTGGACGTTACCATTATGATGTCTATCAGACGTTGGATTGTGGTTGCCATACCTGACGAATAAATATTTGAACAAGTATTTGACATCAATTTACTGACGTCAATTAATGACGTTAATTTAAGATATTGGCTTGACGTTGGATTTTGGTCACTTTCTAACACAACCTAAAATCAACCAAATATCAATGTCATTATTGGACATCAAAATAACGTTCTCCTTAGACGCTGGCTAGTCATTGAATTTTGGTCACCCAACATCACAACCTAAATCTAACCTAATATTAACATCTTATGACGTTGTGTGCCTGCTGGGTATGTTCTGAATCATCTCTCACAATTGTCACCATTTGTTATATTGATGTAAGTTAGCTGATTTCCAGGCACTGCGTAATATCATTGCGCCTGCTATAGCCATGGTACAGCGGCAAGACTGAGGGATTAGTTCCTAGACATATTGGCCAAGAAAATTTAGTTTTTCGTCAGTCTTAGTACACAATGTAACTACAGTAGAGTCAAGCTTTAAATAGAAAAATAATGGAAACTCTTTGGTCATTTTTGAGCGAGATGCTAATGGTCTAATCCGATTCAATGTTCTATGCTAAGCTAAGCTAAAATA
Source organism: Danio jaintianensis (assembly GCA_903798115.1). Taxonomy (NCBI): domain Eukaryota; kingdom Metazoa; phylum Chordata; class Actinopteri; order Cypriniformes; family Danionidae; genus Danio; species Danio jaintianensis. Next base: position 1,387,605 of record CAIGQV010017532.1, read on the forward strand.
GCTCGTGCCGGACCCAAGTATCGGATGGATGGATTCATGGTAAAACTTAACTGTTTAACTCTTGGAGAGTTGTAAAATGAGCCTATTTTTAAATAAGTGGAGTTTTTTCTTAAACCCCCCCCCAAAAACAAAAAACTAAATTCAGGCCTAAAATTGTGGGCCTGTTTTTAAGCATGATAATGAAAAGTAAAAGCCAGCAACAGCAACAGATAATGACATGTTTTACCTCCAGACGTGTAATTTAAATCAGGGAAAGCTGGAATGACTAACTAGGAATGGCGGTAGCACATATTGCAGCCTTTCTGGTGTGAGTTTTGGGAAAGTCATGGGGACGCGGTGGAAGTGGAATAAACAGGATCAGTCGGGGGTCCAGACAGATTAATGAGGAAAGAGTCCCCTTCCACACACTCGCTGCTCAGAGAAAGAAAAGGGTGTTTTACTCTGCTTCAGAAATCACTACTGGCTCTGTAATGGATCATGATCTCTCGCGGAGCTGAGGATACTGTAGTTTCTCTATATTAAAAAAAGCAATAATGTTTTTGTGGCTTCATGTGTGGAAATATGTGGAAGAGTAAGTGATTGTTCACAGGTGACTGCATAATTTTCTCAGTTAAGTGTCTTTGTCACAGTTGTTTCTTCTAAAATTACTGCAGACATAAATCAGTGAGTCAATGATTGAGGTACAAAATTGAATGTGGATAGCAGCATACAATGTTTGGTCTTCATATTGAGTGCAGAGATTGGAGATCTGTCAAATCGGACAATTTTTATATAAACTTTAATTTTAAAGAGTTTTAACAGGTAAATGGACAATATGAGACCAATGTTGATGTCAGGGATATAAAGCAATAACATTGTAGATAGTATTTAAGTATTAAATTTTTTTTGTGCTGATTATCTAATCTTTATTTCATTGTATTTTACTTTTTAAGAGTTTGAAAGTGTTTGCTGTTGTAGTTGAAGTTTATTTATTTATATATTTTATTTTATGTAAAATCTTGTTTATTGCTCTGCTTTCACACTGAACCTTGTTTTTTCATATTAAGTCTTTTGTTTTATTTTATTTTTAGAAGAAATTATTAAAATATTTCTTTAATATTTACTTTAATATTTAATTAATTTTTTATTTAATTTTTATATTATTTTACTTCTATATTTTACTTTAGCTTTATTTTATCTTTTATGTAACGTCGTGTTTATTTTGCTCTGTCTTTATTAGTCTGTACTAGTCTTGAAGAATAATATTTGCATTTTTAGTATCTCAATAAGATTTACAATATAATTGTTTTGTATTTTACTTTTTAATTGTTTTATTTCTTATTATTTTGTAAGCATTTGAGACATTTTTTACTTTTAATTCATTTATTTTATTTTATTTCAGCCACTCTTTAGGTCTTAGCATAGCATAGATTATTGAATCGGATTAGACCATTAGCATCTCACTCAAAAATGACCAAAGAGTTTTGATAATTTTAATATTTGTTTAGTATTTACTTTAATATTTAATTAAAATTTATATTTTATTTATTTATTTATATTTTTATTTTTGCTTTATTTTATCTTTTATGTAACGTTGTGTTTATTTTGCTCTGTCTTTATTAGTCTGTATTAGTCTTGAAGAATAATACTTGCATTTTTAGTATCTCAGTAATATTGGAAATATTATTTGTTTTTGTATTATTTTACTTTTTAATAATTTTTTATTATTATTTTTTTTTTTGCATTTAAAAAGGTTTTTGCTTTCACCCTGAACCTTGTTTTTTTATATTAAGTTTTTTGTTTTATTTTATTTTTAGAAGAAATTATTAAAATATTTGTTTATTTTATTTTATTATTTTATTTATTTATTATTATTATTATATATTTTAATTTAATTTAATTTTATTTCTTGCTTTCACATTGAGCCTGCTGTTGCTGTCTAGGATAAACAAGTGACGATATTGAAAAGATGTCATTCGTGATTTGTCTTTCCCACGGGTGATTCCAAAGATCATTTTCTCATCTGTGCATCATATTCTGTACATTTACGACTGCCATATTTGTCCCCGGGTGCTATCTAATCTAATGTATTAAATTAGCCTACCTGTCCATCAGAAGATTCATGTCTATCATCGCAAGATGGTCTGCAATAATCCTTTAATGGCTGCGTCAAGAACTAACCCAGATTTTCAATTCCAGCTGCAACCCAAAACCATATAAAGACAGGCCGAGCTCAGTCCTGCGGTCAGATTAGTTTCCGCCTCGGTGACAGCAGCGCTCGTTCAAATGCATGCTTCACTGCCGCTTTACAACTCGCAATATGCCAGCACAACGTTGCCCTTGTTTTTCAGAATGACATCCCTACAAGCATTTACACTGAATTCCTCTCAGAAAACATGCTTCAGTCCAACCAAAGCATTTATTTGGGGGGGGGGGGGGGGGGTCTCTCTTTTTTGGGGTATAGCTTAACTAAAACATTGACAAAATTTGGCATCTTCATTCAGAAATTGCAATTAAATTTCACAAAAAACAATTGAATTGTTCAGATGCAAAAACCTCTAAATTCCATCTAAAAATGTTCTTCTTAAATTAATATTTTTGTCAGGCTCTTGTGTGTAGGTTACTTATATGGTGATGAATATGTTCTTTTTTTGCCTTTAAAGAGAAATAATTGAACATATACATGGGGTGGTTGAGGAGCCATTACTTTGATGAATTTTCTCAGATGATGTCGAGCTGACAAAACATTGCTGTAACTTTGATACCAGTTTTATTTATGGAGAAAATTAAAAAGCACTGCAGTGTTTTGGGTGCTCTGTGTTTGTCTGAAGTAATAGTCTACCAAAATGTGTATATTCCATCAGTGCAGAGGGGGGCTTTGGGTGCTTGAGCACCTGCCTTTTTTCTCTTGGAGAGAATGTGCTCCCTCACGTCGCTCCCAATATGCGACACAATCCACGCGCCTCCATTGGAAATAATAAAATTGCACGATATGTGAACGGCCCCTAAAGCAGCCGTCATTTGCCATCTCCAGCAGTTGATCTTCTTCCTGCACAGACATGCTGGATTCACCTGATATGTTGACAAATGGGTTGCGGATTAATTCCTTGGAAGTTCCTGGGTCCTTCACTGGGCCTTTTCCCCTACGCAAAGAAACTTTCCAAAGACGTCTGTTTCTTACTCATTTTGCTAGCTTGTAGGTAAAATTTGGGCATTCAAGTGACTGAGATATAGCCAAAAGAATACAGTCATTTTTCAAAATAAGAGATTTTTCAAAATAAAAGATCATTCAGACTCAGATAATAAATAAAATGGAAATAATTAATGTTTTTTTTGTTTGGCCTGGTACCATGGCCCTGGGGTTGGGGACCACTGCTATAGGGAAATAATAAATGGTTATTCTATGAAATCCCCCTTTTAGAACACTTACTTTTTGCAGAATGTGGAATCTTTTTCGTTGTTCTCAAAGTTTTTCGAATGTTCTTTAGTGAAAAAAGCTACTTTTCTTTTAAAGAGTTCTCTCTCAGAACAAAATATATTCTTTTATGGAATCCCCCTTTCAACATTTGGTTTAGAAGCTAGCCGCCATCTTGTCATTTTATTATCTGGAGCCAATGGCTGATTGAATACACTGTAACTGACCTTGTATGGCGCCCCAGTCCAACCCTGGTGCTTTGCGAAATTGAGACGTCCCCCTCAAGATGGATGGCGATACCTCACGCACGCATCGTCCCGATACAATATTCCTGCCTGTCAAGCTGAAAATCGCACGACTAAACTAAGACAAATGGCTTCCATGGACACGAAGACAGCTTAATATTCAGCAAAGCTGAAAATGACATGACAGGAAGGGCCATTTGTCATTGCCTTTGGCTTCTCGGCGCGTGTGGACATAGATAAAGATGCATATTACTTTGACTGGCACATTAGACTGTCTATTCGGGATAGGAGCGAGCTGTGAATGATGCATTAGCAATGTGGTTAGTGCCGGTGTCGTATCATTTTCCTTCAATTTGCTCGTGCGCTTTTCATTACTTGAGTAAACACTTGACGTGACTCCAAAACACATAAATCTGGGGGGAGGGGGTGATTGTATATTTTTAGAAAGCCTTTAGCAGTAAATGCCTGCCCTTCCCCCTCACATTACACAAAGCAATAAAGACGACCTTTTGTTTTTTGCTGTCCGGCTATATGGCCAGCGCCAGAGATGTCGTTTCACTACAAGAAGCTCTTTCTTTGGTTATGTAGATGCACGAGTCAAACTCAATGTTGCTGAAACAATGGCTCTAGTGTTGGTCTTACTAAAAAAAAATACACACACACAGAACACAGAACTGTAGACTATCAGCTAAACATTTTCAGTATCAGTGGTGGACGAAGCACACAAATCAAACAACACTTGAGTAAAAGTACTGATATGCTAATGAAATATTGCTCCAGTAGAAGTATGAAGTCCTTCTTTTCAATATTACTTAAGTCAACGTGCAAAAGTACTTGATTTTTAATTTACTTTAGTAATAAAAGTACTTACTCGTGAGTGTTTATTTTGCAATTATGTTGGATAACCACATTCACACACTGATCAGTTTGTAAAATCAGTAAATCATTTACTGGAGACTCACTCTGAATGGATCATTTGATTTGAATAATTTACTAAACTGATCATTGGAATCAGTGAGTTGTTTACTGGAGACTTACTCTCAACAGATCATGTGAATTAGTGAGTTGTTTACTGGAGAGTCACTCTGAACGGATCATTTGAATCAGTGAGTTGTTTACTGGAGACTCACTCTGAACAGATCATGTGAATTAGTGAGATGTTTACTGGAGAGTCACTCTGAACGGATCATTTGAATCAGTGAGTTGTTTACTGGAGACTCACTCTGAACAGATCATGTGAATCAGTGAGATGTTTACTGGAGACTCACTCTGAACGGATCATTTGAATCAGTGAGTTGTTTACTGGAGACTCACTCTGAACAGATCATGTGAATTAGTGAGATGTTTACTGGAGACTCACTCTGAACGGATCATTTGAATCAGTGAGTTGTTTACCGGAGACTCACTCTGAACGGATCATGTGAATCAGTGAGATGTTTACTGGAGACTCACTCTGAACGGATCATTTGAATCAGTGAGTTGTTTACTGGAGACTCACTCTGAACAGATCATGTGAATCAGTGAGATGTTTACTGAATACTCACTCTGAACGGATCGTTTGAATCAGTGAGTTGTTTACTGGAGACTCACTCTGAAC
>CAIGQV010017532.1:1417565-1446377 GCA_903798115.1 Danio jaintianensis
ATTATATTATATTATATTATATTATATTATATTATATTATATTATATACACTAAATACCCTACCGACCACATAGCAACACCCTAACAACTACTCCAATTACCCTAGCACCTGCATAGAATACTACAGCAACATCCTAACAATCACTGAGAATACCTTAGCAACCTCCTATCCCATTGAAGACCTAAAGTAACCACAGAGAAAGACCCTAGCAACTATCTGTACCTACCTAGCAACCACCAAAAGTACCAAATCACAAATCAACACCCACAGAATATCCTAGCACCCACTTAGTTACCCTAAGAAACAACTCCGTGCATTCTCTCAAGCCTCTCCACATTAAAGTTTGTCCTTCCAACTTTTTTATTTTTATTTTTAATCTTGTTTATGGTGATATTTACAGGAGATCTGCATGACTACATTTACTGGCACACAAATGGAAGGACTTTTTTTTTCTGTACTCCTCAGAATGTTCTTCACACATAATTATTTTTAATGAAAGTGTGAATTTCTGAAATGTTCCCAGTAAGAGATCATGTGCAGTTCGCCGGTCATTATCGCAAAATAAACCCCTCAGCCCTGATGCGAATTGGAGCGTAAATAATGAAGACCTTCATTAACTAACTAACTCATAACATTGTGTTTAATTGCATCTTCTCTATTGTGTGTTGTTCTGCTGCAGAAATGGAGTTTTGTTGGGGAGCATTTCTGATATTGTTTTCTCACCAGGATTAATTAGCTCCGCTGGTATTATCCTCATTTGTAAGTCACTTTGAATAAAAGCTTCTGCCAAATGAATAAATAACGAATAAATATAAATACAAATGAAGTTACAAGTAAGTAAAGGCTCTGTGTTTCTCACAAGTTCACTCGAAATTTAATTATTAGCATTTCTATATACATTTAAAGTCACATTCATATGTACTACAAGTAACTGTTGGAAGTTCTCATGCTTTTAACTTATACTTTTATGTTTTTATTTCTTTCTGGAAGTAAATATAGACTGTTTTCCACCTAATGTGTTTCCTTGCTGTTTACTGTCAATAAATGCAGCGTCTTCTAAGGTGGATTGATCTTTACTGAGATGGGGAACCTTTTGCTGTAGCATTTATTTTTATACTTTTCAAATGCTTTTGCTATGTAGTTTTTGTGTGATATATAATTATTTATACAACAGTTCTGTCTGGTTCTTGAATCTGATTGGCTGATAGCCGTGCAATATTCTGCAAATAACAGTCCAGCCTCTTCACCCTTCATCCTTGTGTATTTCTCCGCCCGCATACAGCGACAAGCAGAGGACACTCTACAGTTTGACAAATATTGCTGCTGTTGGACAACATAATGTACTTTTGATGCGTTTTTAGTCGAGAATGTAGTTGTTTAGATTGCAACTAAGCAGTTTATTTATAAGGATAGTGCCTATTTTAAAATATTTATCATTTCTGAGAGACAGCACGTCGGCGGCCATTAGCCTGTCTTTGAGCAAAGACGGTTGACGATGTTCCTCCACAAGATGGCGACAGAGATAATAAGCCCTAAAAGAAAACAGCGTAATTTTTAAACTACAGCTGATCAAATCATTATTAAACAGCTAAATGACTTTCTAAGTTGATCTCTCTCTTTTGTATGTTGTAGTGCTGTATTTATACCATAGTAATATTGTGATCTCCCGATTGCAACAGAGAAATACTGGGAAATCTCTGTAGACTGATGGCATTTCATGCCGTTCAGCCTTATAATCTTAAAATGTGACCAAAATCACCTGTTTTGTCATCACTTTAGACATTATGCTAGAGAATCATTCAAATACTAGCTCTAAAGTGACGTTGGTGAAGTAGCAACTGTTTCTGCTGTTCTGACGTCAGCTGCAGATGTGAATGAATGGCGGAAGAAAGTAGTTCCTCTTACAAAAGGGTTTTGAGACTCTCCGTGTTTGATTTTCTTTTTTATACACACGATTGTGCTGTCGAACTGTTGTATAAACACAATATCACACTCTTAGCAGTGCGATGTGGCTGTATATCGTCACTGGTGGGACACTAAGCACTACTGCTACTTGTGTGATATTGCTCATTTGTATAATGATATATTTCATTATATTATATGTGCAGCACTCTTTTTGCTTCATTATATTATATGTACTTATTTTTAAATATAATATGTTAACAATAAATGTTATATTTATAATATAGCATTTTAGCTATATTTGTCTAATGCCTTTTTGTACTATCAATTTTTATTTATTTATAATTGTTTTACAAATACAATGTTATAAATATATTTGTAAACAGTTTATATTACAATATATTGTTATATTATGGCATTTATTTTCACAAAATTTTAAATACGTGATTACAAACGTGTTTTTTTTACTATGGATTGTCATCATTTATAAATTTAATTAAATTTAATAGTATTTAGATTATTTATAATATTATTATAGTTATTATAATATAATATTATAAATGTAATTTTGAACATTATATTATATTATTATATTATATTATATTAATCTTTGGAATACTGGAGACTATGAATAATATTTAATTTTAATTTATAAATTATATTATTATTTACATATAATTACAATTATATTATTACTATTATTATTACGTATTACAATTGTAGCACTTATTTGGAACTGCATGATTTTAAAAAATAATATTATATGTTCTTCATGTTATAATTATAATGTATATTGAAAATAAATATCAACAATATAATATAATATAATATAATATAGGCAGCACAGTGGCGCAGTGGGTAGCACAAGCGCCTCACAGCAAGAAGGTCGCTGATTCGAGCCCCGGCTGGGTCAGTTGGCATTTCTGTGTGGAGTTTGCATGGTATAGGTGAATTGGGTAAGCTAAATTGTCCGTAGTGTATGTGTGTGAATGAGTGTGTATGGATGTTTCCTAGTGATGGGTTGCAGCTGGAAGGGCATCCGCTGCGTAAAACATATGCTGGATAAGTTGGTGATTCATTCCGCTGTGGCGACCCCAGATTAATAAAGGGACTAAGCCGAAAAGAAAATGAATGAATAATATAATATAATATAATATAATATAATATAATATAATATAATATAATATAATATAATATAATATAATATATCATTTTTTTTTTATTTGTTTAGTTTTGGTTTGATTATGATTTTTTTTTTTAAATAATAATAAATGTGAATTGTTTTGAAAATACTGAAATTCTAACCGGACCTTTCATTACAGTTGAAATGGCCTCGTTTCCACCGCAGTGAGTTCCTTGTGTGCTTGTTTTACTGAAGAGACAACAGTGTCAGAGATGTAACCTGAAACATAACGTGTGAAGAAAACAATCAACATCGAGGTAAATAACACTTAATACACTGAAAAAAAAGATTCATTGGTTTTACTAACTGTTTTTAAGGTAAGTGGTTGCAAACAATTTATATGGGCAGAATTTAAACAAACAAATGAAGTTTAGTAATGTCCAACTTAATTTGTTTAAATTCAGCCTACATAAATTGTTTGCAACCCCTTACCTTAAAAACAGTTAGTAAAACCAATGAATCATTTTTTTAGTGTATCACCATGCACAAAATATTTGTATTCTGCAATTATTATGTAAAATGTTTGAAAACACTGTACTGTTTAATTGTTTATTGAGGATACATACAGTGCAACCTTTTCATATAGTGTCATATAAGCCACAACTTGGCATTTTGATGTGTTTTCAAATGTCAAATATGTCTACACTGTAAAAAATGCTGGATTCCACACAATATCTTCATGCTGTCCCCAACACAAATCTATTAAATTAACGTAATTGTTTTAACAAATTTAAGTGGATTGAACATAAAACAATTAAGTTGTCCCAAAAAAAACCCTCAAAAATTGTGTTGTTTCAGCTCATTTCAAATAAGTAGATTGAACAAGCAGCAAAAATATTTTTTTGAGTGTATTCTTTTTCAAGTTTATTATGTAAATTCTTACCTTTTATTAATATGACTTCTTTGGCATTATAGAATTGAATGTGAACTTTACACAAAGAATTGCACAGAAACAAATTTATATATTCTGAAGTACACTATACTATGCAGTCTACTTTAAAAAGTACCATAGTAGCTGTTTTATTATTATTATTATTATTGTTATTATTATCTGTCAGCAGAACATGTATGTATGTAAGTATGTAGTAGTGGTTGAATGACTTTAGATTTTCTAAAGTCGACTTTTATGTTATTAAAGTCGAGTCGACGTCGACTAGTCGCTGATGATGTCATCAATAAAACACAAGATGCAAATGTTTTGCAACATGCCACAATTTGCTATTTATTTGTAGGAAAAACATGTACATGTGCTGCTTGACAGCTCATAACATGTTTCAAGCAACAAACCTGGCATTTTTATGTACTTTCAAATGCATCTATTTTTTTTCCAAATTGTTCAGAAAATTTTTACTTTTTATTAATACTACAACTTTGGCATTATAGACTTAAATGTGAAATTTACACAATGAAATGTGCAGAAACAAACGTATATATTCTGTAGTACACTATACTATGCAGTCTACTTTAAAAATACCATAGTATTGCTGTTTTTTTATTATGTTAACTGGATGAGAATGAGGTGATGCTAGAAACTGAGATTGTTTACAGACAGTGACAGCTTTCATAACTCTGCTGCTTTATCAGCTTTGATGATGATAAGAGTGTGAAGTGAAACGTTCAGAAATCTGGTCAGACGCCTCTGTGCTGTCAGGCTAACATGATGATCAAACAACACATCAAAGCTTGTGTGTGCCGCGTAACCTTGCTGTTCCGGTGAGTGATGCAAACAAGTTTTGTGTGCTGAACTTCAGTGTAGCTTCTGATGGAAAGATGCTATAATATAACGAAATCTCCATCTGCACATTCTCCAATTTGGTATGATCCAGATATCTGTTTAGATTTAAAAAATCCCGTAATGGGATTCAATGTGGTATAGCTCATCTTAATCATGAATTTTGTGAAAATAAACATGTATCTTTTAAATATTTGACTTCTAATTATGTGATTCCTAAGGGAGAATGTATCCATTATTTACAATTAAAAGAGTAAGGGTAAGATTAAGAGCAAAAGATATCAACCTTCTGCATTTGTTGCTCGGATGAAAACTTTATCACCTTCCAGAAAAATCCTTTCTAAAATATATAAATTAATACCTAATACAGTTAATTCGATATATACAGTTAAGGACAAAATGATTAGCCCTCCTGTGATATATTTATCCTTTTTCAAAAACTTCTCAAGTGATATTTATTGGAGCAAGGCAAATTTTCACAGCATTCATTCATTTTCTTTTCGGCTTGGTCCCTTTATTAATCAGGGGTCGCCACAGTGGAATGAACCGCCAACTTATCCAGCATATGTTTTACACAGCGGATGCCCTTCCAGCTGCAACCCATCACTGGGAAACACCCATACACTCCCATTCACACATATACATTACAGACAATTTTAGCTTACCCAATTCACCTATAGTGCATGTCTTTGGACTGTGGGGGAAACCGGAGCACCTGGAGGAAACCCACACGAACACGGGAGAACATGCAAACTCCACACAGAAATGCCAACTGACCCAGCCGAGGTTCAAACCAGCGACCTTCTTGCTGTGAGGCGATAGCGCTACCCACTGCGCCGCCATTTTCACAGTATTTCCGATAATATTTCTTCTTCTGGAGAAAGTCCTATTTGTTTTATTTCGGCTGGAATAAAAGCAGTTTTTTATTTTTTATAAACCATTTTAAGGTCAATATTATTAGCCCCCTTAAGCAATATATTTTTCGATTGTCTACAGAACAAACCATCATTATACAATGACTTGCCTAATTACCCTAGCTTGCCTAATTAACCCAGCCTTTAAATGTCACTTTAAACTGAATACTAGCATCTTGAAAAATATCTAGCAAAATATGATGTACTGTCATCATGGCAAAGATAAAAGAAATGAGTTATTAGAAATTAGTACAAATTTGTAAATTTTACATTTGTACAAATTTTATGATCAGTAATTCTAATTTACAACGTATTCAGTATTAATATATTATTATTAATAGATATTATATAGATTAATGTTAATAATTCAGTTAAGATTTTGCACAGAATCCATATAACACAAAGTACAAAATATAAAATGGGTTTTGTTAACTCACCAATTTGTGTGCAATGTAACAATGGTAGCATTGACACCTACCTTCACTCATTATGGTACTGCACTCACAGTACAGAGATTTTGGTTGGGAGTTACAAAAAAAGTTACATGGTTCTTAACATAAGATTTAGCTACCAATGTCTCCTCTGGTTTGTTTGTTTGTTAGGATCATTTTCTGAAATGGATGTGGTACCACAACATGAAAAATTGATTTATATCACTTTAATTTGAGCAAAAAATCTATTCATCACAATGGAAAACTAAACATCTTTAAAATAGTATATACCCTTAAATACCTTATACGCTTAAATAGTGCACTATTTGAGAGAACAACCATTTATAGTTTTGTCTCAAACCATAGTGGACACTCAAAAGTGCACTCAATCAATCAATCAATCAATCCCAAAATGGACCCTAAAAACAAGTGCACAACCCATGTACACTCAACAGCTAGAAAATACCATGCATGCTGAATGAATTTCTGCATCTGACCACAAGATGGCATTTAAAGTAGAACACAATTGGTTTCAAAATAAGATGTTATTTAATTTAAGTAACATTTGTATACCTGACAGAAATCAAAATGCTTTGTTTCATCACTAATAGACAGCTAGCTAAGTGTTAATAAATCTTGACCAAGTATGTTTAAATCAATCAGTGGACAACTGAGGATCTGCTGAAATGTTTCCAGAAAAGTGTCCCATATGCATCAGACGTTCAGTCACAGGTCTGTGGGCGGTGCTTGGCATGACTAAGCTGGAACTTTGAAATTCAGCAACATATGAAACTTGTTGCATGAGCTTGCGTTTTCAGTCTGCAGCATTCACATGCATATAAATGGAAGTCTATGGGATGGGCTGATACTGCATATAAATCTTCTTCACAGAATTAGATCATCAAACCAAACACTTGATTTAGACCTCTGAAAATATTAAAGGGATAGTTACTTTATGAGTTTCTGTATTCTGTTGAACGCAAAATAAGTTATTCTAAAAAAAAACCTTAGAAACCTGGAACCATTAGTAAAAGAAAAACAAATACTATGGGAGTCAATGGACCCTTTTCACATTTTCGGGTTTCTCAGTAGTGGAAGTTATCATAGTTGGGTAAACTTAGAGCGCAGTGAATGGGAGAGTACAACAAACGCTTTTTTACAATCCTATTTGCTGAAATAATAAAAGAAAACTCCACATTGGTGTTATCAAGACTTTCAGAATAAGGAAAAAAAAGAATAGTGTGAGACTGATAACGACAGCTAGAAGAGAGAACTATGCAAATTTACTGTCCTGCCACCATATAGACACTGCATTACAAATGCCTCTCACAAGCGGTAATTCGTTTTTTGTAATTTGATGCAAAGATGATATTATACATACGTACATATAAATATACATTCATTAAAAAAAAAAAAAAAATCGAAATATTAAAAACTTTTAAGGATTTAATATTATGATGACCGTTAAACGCGTCATAACAGTCTTGTGAAAAGGGTCCGTTGTTACAGGTTTTCTGCATTTTTAAAAATATCTTCTTTTGCGTTCAACAGAAGAAAGAAACTCATAAAGGTTTGGAACCAATTTAGGGTGAGTAAATATTAAGCACATTTTCATTTTTGGGTGAACAATCCCTTAAAGTATTAGCAGGTGAGATGTGTTTGTAATGCTGCTCCTGTTTTTCCGAGTCACTCAACTCAACCGGACAACCTGAATAACTCTGCTGACAAAGAGTGAGAATGGGCCGAGTGACCTTGTCTGCAATGAGAGAGTAAGAGAGAGAGAGATTGAACAGCAGAGGGACAGAGTTTTTTTTCCCCACCGGCGACACGCGGAGATCTGATTAGATCAGCGATGCCCTTCACAGTGGACTCGGATGTGAGCGGGCCAAACGAACGCTCCAGAAAATGAAAATCTATTTCAAGGGGGAGTGGGCACCAAACGGCCGGGGTTAATATTTAATGAACAAACAGCGGTGTGATGCGGTGGCGAGCTGCAGGGCCTGTTGTGTTTGCACATGAACAATCTGGAGCTTTTTTTAAACAGTGGCTTTGATTTATACCGCAAGAGGAGACACCCAGGGAGAGAAAGAGAGAGAGAGAGAGGACACGTCTGATGGACTTCTGAGCTGGGGAAAGCATGGAGTCAGCACATTGACTGGATAACAAGACTCTTCATCAAGGTTTCCCCTGCGAGAGAACTCGTTTCAGTGGTTCGGGATCGATTTAGCTGTGTCCTCTTCTCGTCTGGAAGTGTGTTTGCTTTGTGTGTGGATTGTTAGGAAGTGCCGGCTGCTGCTCTTTTAAGATTTAGCATCATTTCACTCTTAAAAGCATAAAGGTGCCAGGAAGAACCAACAAAGGGGGTTTCACCGTGATGCCATAGAAGAAGCTTTTTTTTCGCAGTGTGAAGAATATTCTAATAATATATACACTCAAAAAATTACTTATGCTGCTTGTTCAAACTACTTAATTAAAATGAGCTGAAACAACACAATTCTTGTTTTTTTTTGGGACAACTTAATTGTTTTATGTTCAATCCACTTAAATTTGTAAAAATGATTAAGTTAACTTAAAGGGCACCTATTTTACCCCTTTTACAAGATCTAAGATAAGCCTTTGGTGTCTCCAGAATGTGTCTGTAAAGTTTCAGCTCAAAATACCCATCAGATCATTTATTATAGCCTCCAGAATCTGCCCATTTTGGTGTCTGAGTACAGTGTAGCTGTTTTTGTAGCTTGTGGCTTTAAATGCAAATGAGCTGCTTCTCCCTGCCCACCGTTCCCACGTGCGTGTCTGCTGCTTCTCCTGTCTTACATCAGATTAACAGCAGTAAGTGACAGAGACAGACTCGGATGAAGCTGAAATACAGCTCATAAGTCAAAAATACCAAGTAAGTTTATTCCATGTATTTGTGGTGGAGTTTATTCATGCCTTTCTGAAATGATGAGTCTCACACAAATACCGTTTGCAGTACACACACATATGTGTGCGTTTACTGACACCATGCGGCTGTGGTGATCATAGTGATTCAAATTACAGTGATTTTACTGTCTTTATTACAAACATGCTCTGTCTTAAAAACGTTTTTTAAACTTAACTTATAAAAATCACAGAGAGTTGGAACAAATATTTTAATCACAGTTTCTTTGCAAAAAAATGTTCTGTGGACATGTGTATACATGTTATTATAGAAACATGCCCCCTGTCAATCAATTTGGTGGGCAAGGAAAACTGCACTCCTATGTCACGTTGTGGTGGGCCTTAAAATCACTGGGCTTTTGGTCCTATTTTAATGTCAGGAAATTTAAAAAGAGACTTGTTGGGTTTATATCACTCCAATATGACTGTTGACACACTATACCTACACACAGTTCTGTCCAAACAGCTTGCAAAAGTAGATTTTCATCATAGGTGCCCTTTGATCAATTTGTGTTGGGACAACATGAAGGAATTGTGTGGAACCCAGCATTACAGTCACACAGCCGCATACGTCATCGACGCTGAACTTTTTCCACAGTGTCTAAAGTGGTTGACAGATTTACTGCCACGACCACTACTTTTGGCGCAACAAACTTCATAACTATCAAATGACCTTCGCCTAAATAACCAATTCAGACTCAATTCAGGTAACTTTAGGCAGTACTTTTCTGACGACACGTGAACAGAAATGTTTGATAATCAGTCCTCACATGCAGCTTGTCTCATGCTGACCCACGAAGGGGTCAATGAAATCCTGACACCGTTTGAGCTGCTTGCACTCCTCACCTGAACAGGTACATAACAGAGTTGTCTCTCCTCTCACATCAGGAGAAGTGAAGCTCATTGATATACAAAGACAGTTTCCCTGTGCTCGAGATGACATCTCTGCTTATTAATGATTAACTGATTAATGCAATTACTTAAACGGCTTAAAATGTGATTTAAGTCACGTTAAACTTTTTTTAACACGTTTGCTACATGAAGAAAAAAATCTGCTAGATATATCAGTCATAATTGTGTTTAGGCAGAGGAAACATAGGTCATGTTGAAGTTTTCAGCAAATGCTTTACCAGAATAAGAAAAAAAATTAGCTTTGTATTATTGTGTTATATATACTTATTTTCTGGTTTTTTCTTCTATGGCATCACTGCGAAACCCCCTTTGTTGGTTCTTGCTGGGTTCAATGCTGGGTTCCACGCAATCGATTTGTGTTGGGACAACATGAATGAAGCTAACTTATTAGTTTTGTACATTTATGTGGATTGAACAATTAAGTTCAAGAATTGTGTTGTTTCAGCTCATTTTCAAAAAGTAGTTGGAACAAACAACAAACATCTTTTTTTTTTGAGTGTAGGGATGTTAAAAGTCCTTAATGGAACCACTGATGCCAATAAACAACCAGGTCTCTATACTGAAACACTTCAGTCTATCCAAACCCCGCCTTCCTGAGAGCCTACTCTGCTCTGATTGGTCAGATGGCCCAGTCTGTTGTGATTGATTACAAGGCCAAAATGGAATCTACATTCTCATCATCATATCTGAATTTCAGCTCTTCATCAGCACTTGTAAACACTGATACAAGCAGTGAGGATGGTGTCGGTTTTACCATACAAGTTCATACAAGCACAACTCCACAACTCCCACATCCTTTGGAATTTAATGCAAAGTGGATTTGTTTAAACAGCACAAAAAAGTAACACAAACCAATCTCTCCCAGTCCTTAAATAAAACCAGTGTTTGAGGGTTAAAGCAGCCATTGTTTCCAGGCAGCCAATGAAGACAATGGCATTATGCAAATGTGTATTGTGTAAAAATCTATATTTTATCTGAACATGCCGAAGTAAACATCCAATTAAACAATTAAGAGGTAAAGATCTTCCGTTTCTTTTGAAGTCAACATGACTGTTTAAAAGCATCATTGTTTATCAGTACATTCTCATCGATGCATTATTGTCTTGTTCGAGATGCCACCGTTTGCGTGTTTTTATGAATTATGTGTTAGGTAATCAATCTGGAACATTTTAATTGCATTCAAGTGATCCGATCCCATCATTATACTTGTAGGCTATAGCTCAGTCTTTATTTGGTATATATATTTACACTCACATCCTGAATATTTCCCTCATATGACCTTTATGTCTGAAATCAGTATGTCATTTCTACTGAAATTATTCACTATTTCCCTAGGTAGTGCACAAGTTGGTAGGGGAGCGCATGAAAGCATGTTGGACAGTGAGAAGGGGGCAGGGCTTTTCGAAGAGTCAGTTCATCAAAAACTCACCCTTGTTCAAAACCTGTTTAAGTTTCTTTCTTCTGTTGAACACAAAAGAAGATATGTAGAAAAATGCTGGTTGCTGGCACCCATTGACTTAGTAATTTAGTTTCTTCTATGGAAGTCAATGGATTTGAAATATCTTTGAGTTCAACACAAGAAAGAAACTCATAAAGGAGAGTAAACAATGAGGTCATTTTTAGAAGGACATCCTGAGACTGACACACAGAGTGGTCCACAGAGAGTCGGGACCTCGGTTTAACGTCTCATCCGAAAGATGGTGCTCACTGAGCAGTATAGAGTCCCCTTCACTATACTGGGGCGTTAGGCCCACACAGATCGCAGGTTGAGCACCCCCTGCTGGCCTCACTAACATCACTTCCGGCAGCAACCTAGCTTTCCCATGTGGTCTCCCATCCAGGTATTGACTGGGCACAGCCCTGCTCAGCTTTAGTGGGCGACCATGTGAGAGTTGCAGAGGCCTAGCTGCCGGCTAATATATTTTTGTTTAAAAATGCATAATTTTCTCTCTGTTTGGCCTTCCATTCACACTGAGATGCCGATTTTAGGAAACGGAAACGTATCCTTTTAAAAACGCTGTCCAAAATGGATAAATTTGGAATGCTGTTTTTGTGTTGCAGTGTGGACGTTGAAAAACAGAGGCTTTCGAAAACGATGATGCGTTTTAGTCATGTGACCAGTTTAGCTAACATGGTAGACGACATTGTAAAGCAGATGTTTTGGATGCCGTCCGTTTTGACAGCTTTATTACAGACTAATGCCAGTGTGTACATACTCCAAATTGCCTCTCTTCAAATGACACTGAATGTTTACTGGTAGCTGTTGTTCGGCTCAGCGGTTAGTGTGATTTCACCAAGTAGGACATGTTCCTGTATTAACATCTATGTTGATCCTGGAACAACATTCCAATCAGCCCATCAGAATTAAGGGATACATTTACAGTTTATGTTAAATTTAGGCTTATAGTTAGGGTTATGTACTTCTAAATGATTGTTATCCAACTATTATTCCACTCTGATTTTGGGAATAATTTACAGTTATGGTTGGGTTTAGGGGTAGGGAATACATTTATACATTTTTCGAACAAAAATGACGTTCCAGGATCAACATAGATGTTAATCCAGGATCGCATTGTACTTGGCAAAATCACACCCACCATTGTTCGGCAGTGGAAGCAGACCACAGTTTTTTGCTGGAAAGTTTCAAAGAGATGGAAAGTAAATAAATGTCTGGTAGATATGACGCAAGTAAAAGCGTCTTACATCTGTGCGCAATACATGAACAAAAGCGTTTTCAGTCATCTTAGTGTGGATGATGAAAAGAATTGAAAACATTGTGTAGACATGGAGCGGTTTGAGACGAAAACGCCACTGCTTTCAAATTTATCCAGATTAGTGTAGACATAGTCTTAAAAGAACCATCCCTTTAGCGGACTTTAATAACACTTCAGTCATTGTTCAGAGAATGGCAGCTGTAAACAAACTCTGAAAACAATAAGCGTGTTTATTTACTGCTTGATTAAGGCGAATGGAAGAATCGTCTGCGTTCGGTGGAACAAGACATATAATCGCTCCGCAAGGTCAGAAATAAGAGCGATTATTCTCCTGGTGGAAATTCCATCTGAACCCAAGCGTGAGATAAAAGAGCAAGACTGTGTTTTCCAGATTCTGATTGAAGATCTCAGTGAGGGTTAATGCTGATTAGTGCTGCTCTTTGTCAGCAGGCCGCATGCACACTGTGTTCAGCCTGGGCTCGTCGCTAGTTTTCTGATGACCTTGGTGGCGATAAAAGCTCCATTATCAGAGCGTGATGTCATCGCTCCGTTACACTGCGTGAAGATGATATATTGTCGCAGGCTGGAACAAAAGGGATTTTCACAGTGAGTGCGACTGGTGACCTCAAGATTCTGGGAAAATGCTCAAGTCTGGTCACCCGTTTTCTATCAGGAGGAAGAAAATAAAAGAACAAGTCTGGCATTTTGAATAGATATCCCCATGGTCCTCATCAGGAGGCATGAAGGAGATGTTCATTAATGATTTTTATTCTGGCTATCTGTTGATCAATTGTTCTATTGATCGTCTGTTCATTCCTTTTAACGATCGTTCTTTCAGTCGTTCATTATAGCATTAGTTTGTTCATTAGTTTGTTCCACCTAATGTCATTCACCCATTTGGTTTATTTACCTGTCTATCCGTCTTTATTCTGTTGTTAATTCATATTGTCACATCTTTTTGTACTATCATTCATGTCAAGCTTTCACATTTATCAGTTTCGTTCATTTGAATCATCTTTCATTTTAATAAATTATCCCTCCAATCATTCCATAAATCGCACATTTATTTTACTGATATTACTGTCACTTTTTTCTGTCGATTGTTTATTTGTTTGTTCAGTTTTTCTAGTGTTTGTTTGTTTGCTCATTCTGTTGTTTATTTGTTCATTACTTCTGTTTCACTTTTGTTCTATCGTCCTTTTTTCTAACTGTACGTTCACACCGAGAGCATCAACGTAGCCGGAAGTTATTCATTCTCAATGGGAGTCGGTGGTCTAAGCGGCAAGGAGCGGCGCAGCGCATCTTCACCGGTGTGGGCGCCGAGGAGAGTTGAAATCAAGTCAACTTCATGGTAATGAGCTATGATGCGGTTCGACGGCAAGCAATCAGAATGTAGAAGTCCAGAGGATTCCAGAGAACACAGTCCTGGGAACTTTAGTTCCGACCACAGTTGTTCCCAGGGGTTTGAATATTGCGGTCTCCAGATTTTCAGTTATTTACGATGTTTTCTTACAGGGACATAAATAAAAAGTTACTGGCGAGTTACTGATGTGCATTAATGTTATATATATATATATATATTTATTTATTTATTTGTTTGTTTGTTTATTCAACCTTTCTGTCTGGTTCTCGAATCTGATTGGCTGATAGCCATGAGTAATATAAGAATTGTACAGCCTCTTCACCCTTGTGTATTACTCTGCCCACACGAGTGGCAAGCAGAGAACTACAGTTTGACAAATATTGCTGCTGTTGGACAACATAATGTACTTTTGAGGCTTTTTTAGTCAAGAATGTAGTTGTTTAGATTGCAACTATGCAGTTTATTTATAAGGCCAGTGCCTATTTTAAAATATTTATAATTTCGGAGATACAGCGCGTCAGCATCCATCAGCCTGTCATTGAGCAGAGCAAAGATAGTTGACGACAGAGACCGCATAATAAACTAATAGGAGATTAGCTGATTAAATCATTATAAAACAGGTAAGCGACTTTCTAAGTTGATCTCTCTCTTTTGTATGTTGTAGTGCTGTATTTATACCATAGTCTGGTAGTGTTTCTGGTAGTGTTTGCGCTGCTTTGGCTTTTTCAGGGTTAATTTTTGTAATATCCCGATTGCAACAGAGAAATAGTGGGACATGTCTCTAGACTGATGGCATTTCATGCCGTTCAGCCTTATCTTAAAATGTGAGCAAAATCACCTGTTTTGTCATCACTTTAGACATTAAGCTAGAGAATCATTCAAATACTAACTCTAAAGTGACGTTGGTGAATTAGCAACGATTTCTGCTGTTCTGATGTCAGCTGCAGATGTGAATGAATGGCGGAAGAAAGTAGTTCCTCTTACAAAAGGATTTTTAGACTCTCCGTGTTTGATTTTCTTTTTTATACACATGATTATGCCGTCGAACTGTTGTATAAACGCAATATCACACTCGTAGCAGTGCGTATATCGTCACTGGTGGGACACCAACGCACGCCTCCCACCAGTGCCGATATACAGCCATATCGCACTGCTAGAAGTGTGATATTGCTCATATATATTTTTAAAGCGGGAAACTCATGCTAACTATAACGGCAGTACAAAACAGTATTGCTACTTCAGAGTATTTCAGACATATGGACACATATTGGATAAGTGGAGCAAAGCCACACCACACGTTACTTGGTCTTCCATAGTTAAATGAATTTGATAAAAGGCGCGCAACATTTTCATGCTAGAAAGCACATTTTTATGCAGGCATGTTAATGATTTGCTGATGTGCTGCAACGGCCCCTTTAAATACGAGATCAATGTAGCGAATTTTGACACTCTCGCCACCGGAGCTGTGAAGGCAGCCAGCGTTGTCGCCAGGGCGGCCAGAGCGAACTATGACGCTCTCGCCGCCTTCGATGTGAACGCACAGTAACACACATTTTATCAATCATTCAATTGATTCAATTTGATCAACTGAGTGTTTGCTCAGTTGTTCATTTATCCTATCTGGCCTTTGTTCTGTTTATCATTCATGCTGTTCTTCATTAGATCTAATATTTTAGTTGTTTTTACCCTTTTAATACATTTTTTATCAATGTTTGTCTTGATTGTTCACTTGTTTTATAGTATTGTTTAAATTCTTTGCCTACTTTTTGTTGTTTTTTATTTATCTGTCCATCCATCTGTTAACTATTGACTCAAAAACATTAAAACTGCACATTTTTGTTTGTACAAAGCAGGGTGCCATTACACTTGAGGAAAAATGAGCTGACGAGGTAAATAAAACAAAAACAAAAACTATGAAAGTAAAAACCTCCATCCATCCACTCTCCGTTTTTCATTTGTAATTTTTATGTAGATCATAGAGAGTTTGACCTGATGTGAGTCATATGACTTGTTACATGTACAAGCTTAAATTGGTCATTGTTTTTGTGCCTTTTTTTCCCTATAGAAAATCCACATGGAAGTCACAGTGTTGCCTGAAACCATTGATAGCATCACGAGTGATCACACAAACACACAACTCCAGTTACTGAACATGACAATACAATACAGTAAATGATACAATATAATCACAATACAGCTGCTTAATTTAAATAAATAAAAAATGTGTGTGTTAGAATTATTCAGAAATTTTCTTAGTGTTTTTTTATACATTTTAAGAAACTTTTTTTGTGAATTGTTTAAAAATATTCTTTTAAATAGTTTTATTTTTAAGTAAAACAATTAAATATTAAAAACAATGATACATAAGTTTTTATTGTTTGTTCTTATTATTATTATTAAGTGTGTGTGTGCGTGCGTGCGTGTGTGTGTGTATTATTCTGACATTTTCTTTATTTTATTTTATAGTAATGTTCTTTATACATCTTAAAAAACCTTTCAATACATTATAATTAAAAATATTATTCATTTAAATAGTTTGAAATAGATTTTTAAATAGTTTTTATAACAGCAAAAATTTTGTGTGTGTATGTGTGTGTGAGTGAGAGAGAGAGAATTATTTTGAAAGGTATTGTTTTTTTTATACATTAAAAAGTCATTTAAAAATGCATTTCCTGCATTATACAGTTGCAATCCGAATTATTAAACCACCTGAATTATTAAGTTATTGTATAACAGTGGTTTGTTCTTTAGACAATCGAAAAAAATATAGCTTAAAGCGGCTAATAATTTTGACCTTAAAATGGTTTTAAAAAAATTAAAAACTGCTTTTATTATAGCTGAAATAAAACAAATAAGACTTTCTCCAGAAGAAAAAATATTATCAGACATACTGTGAAAATTTCCTTGCTCTGTTAAACATCATTTGGGAAATATTTAAGGGGGTTTAATAATTCTGACTTCAACTGTATAAATATATATGTATATATGTGTCTTTGTGTGTGTGAGAGAGAGAATTCTTTTGAAATGACCTTTATTCTATGTTGTAGTATTGTTTTTTTTATACATTAAAAAATCTTTTAAAAATGCATTTTGTGAATTATAATTAAAAACATTATTCGTTTAAAATAGTTTTTATTCGTTTTTATAACAGCACAAAGTTCAACTACTGTATGAAACAATCATTTCAATATGAAGAATATTCAAACTGTGAAACGGCATGCAAGCAGTAACACTTTTCTATAAACCACTACAATTAAATCGTTGTTTACTACTATATTCAACTCCTTTCAGCATCATTTATCATTAAAATCCAGTATTATTCCCTACAGTGTATGAGGCGGTTTTATTTGAAAGCCTCCACTCTGGATCACACACACTTTCCACAACACAGCTCCTGCTCTCGCTTTCACACTCTTTCTTCTGTGTAAAAGAGGCTCTCTCATCAGTCTCCTGCACATTGTTTAGCAGAAAAAGCGTGTGTGTGTGTGTGGCTCCAGGTTTCAGCACATTGTTTCTGAGACGCTCGCGGATGAAAGACACTGGCCTTTCTCAACAAACACATTAGCTAGCCTTTGAATTATGCAAGTTCCACACTTAAAGGAGCCTCGTATTGATATTATTTTAACTCAAAAGAACAAAAGAGATGAAAGACAAACGCGTCCCTGTGAAGACAGATGGCCACTCTGTCATTAACACTGTATCTTCATTCAAAGAAGAGAGAGACAATAAAAACCTGGCGCTGTATTTTGGTGTTTCGCTGCCAAAAGGGATTTTTCTTCCATATTTTGCTTTCTCTCTCTCATATGTCAGACGTGCGATGAGTAACAGAGATGATGTTAGCAGTGAACTAGCATTTCTAATAGCTGTGATTCATATGTCATGCCTATTATACAAGCAGATGACAGTGAAAGCGGGGTCGGGAAACAGAGATGATAAGGCAGACTTGAATATCTGACCGAAAATCTGAGCTGTTTTTGTAGATTCTGACCAAGAACATCACACTTGGACAGGAAGTGACTTGACATTTAAAGGAAGCAAACATCGGTTGTTTTGATATTGAGTGTTACTTAGTAATGAACTGACTACACTTTATTTCCCACTGTTACAAAATACACCTCCAGAAAGGTTGACCAAGGGTTTATTGCGCTTTAATGGCCAAATGGATATAGGTAAATGGTATAAAATATATTTAGGTTTAGTTTTTAATAACATTTTTGACTTGTATAGAGATGCTGACTAACTTAGAAATTGTTTTCATTTCTCATTTAGTGTCATCTGTCATGACACCCTGCTTTGTGTAAAAATTATTGTGATTTTAATGTTTGTGACTTTAATGTTGTGATGGCAGCTGCATCTATATTATTATTGAACTATATTATTATTATTATTATTATTATTTTTTTTTTTTGTTATTATCTTTTATTTATTATCATTATTACTATTATTTATTATTATTATTATTTGTTATTTATTATTATTTGTTATTTATAATTATTTTTATTTATTATTATTATTATTATTATTATTATTATTTAGTTTTTTGTTATTGTTATTATTATTATTTGTTATTGTTTATTGTTATCATTTATTATTATTTACTTTTATTTATTATTATCTGTTAATTATTATTATTATACATTTTTTCTTATTGTTGTTTTATTTAATATTATTATTATTATTATTACTATTATTTGTTATTTATTATTATTTTATTATTTGTTATTTATTATTTTATTTATTATTATTAGTTTAGTTATTATTATTTATTATTATTATTTGCTATTTATTATTTATTATTATCATTTATAATAATAATTATTTTTTTTGGTTATTTTTATTATTTATTATTTTTATTATTATTTAATAATTATTATTATTAATTATTATTATTATTTCTTATTATTATTTAATAAAAATAATAATAATAATTATTATTATTATTATATTAATACTTTTTTGTATTTTTTTTATTTGTCAGGTTTTCAGCTTGTGAAATAAATTTATTATCCTTAAATTTTAGAAGTATTTGTTTATTTTGATGTTTTGTAAGAAAAAAATATGTATACATACATATATGTACATGTAGTTGTATAACTTTTTACTGTTTTATGAGCAGTCCTGAGTTATAATGTAAAAAAATTAAAAGTGTAGTGTTTTAATACTGATAATTCTCTGATTATATGCATTTATACATTTAAGACAATGATATATTATTGCAATGATATATTATGCACAAATGCATTCATTTTTCATGAGTCTGTGTGTGTGTCTGACTTGAATTCCTATCTAAGAGGGGACCTTAATGTCATTGCACACCCACTAGCATGTGCAAATCATATTTGATATATAATAATGTGGGGATTTATTCATGTTTTTCACATTCACTCATTAAAGTTGCTGATCATATTCTGAATGTGTTATGATCATTAAAGTATATCACGCAGTATGCAGGAAGTGAGACAGACACTAGTAAACAACCATTTTTTAAGTTATTTTTATATCTGTCAGTCAGAATAATGCTGCTCACGCTCTAACAAGAGTCTGCAGTGTCTCACATTTTGTAAACTTTTCAATTTGATGTCACACCGCTTATTTAGAGTGTAAAATATGTCCAATAAACTACATACAGTAACTAGCATGCACATATGGAAAACCTGCAGAAATGACACGTTGGTTAAACTTGCTGCTTTGCAATTTGTGCTCACCTGACACTTATTTTTAAACACTGGTGTCCTTGGCGGAGTTATCTTTAGGGCTTAAATTTGGTGTTTAGCATTAGTTTGTCTGCGTTGGCAGCAGGCCTCTCATTAAGCTGATAGAAGCTGGAAATAGTCGCCTCCCAAACACTGTGAATTGCCTTTGCGCCGAGATAATTATGGCTGTTTTCAGTGGAACATTTGTTTGCAGTTTTTTTCCCTCTCGCTTTTATCTGAGGGAAAACGAAGCGAAGCCTCAGGAGATGCCTAGACGTTTATTTCCCTCTGTAAGAAAGTTTTTTTTCTTCTTTCTTTCTTTCTTGCATCACAGATCGGGACAGATGCGGAGAAGGGGGTTGGGCGGATAGAGCTCCGTTAACAAACCCGAAATCGAATCTGTTGCATAAGCGTGTGGAGTTATGCTGAGTGAATGATGTACGCCCAACTAAAAACAACTCCAAGTAGATATTGCTCGCTGGGAATAAACTGCATTACAGCTAGTTTGTCTTCATCCTCCGGTTCCATCATTTTGCCTGTCACTTTGCGCTTTCTTCTTGTTTTCCTGAAACGTATTTTACACCTCCCATTGTAATACATGTGTTCTTTAATGCCTCGGAGCACTAAACGCACTTGTGCAATAAATTTGTAATGTTTTATGCATGCGTCGCTTTAAAGCTTCCAATGCGAGCGCTTCCTCAGTGAAGACTTTTAATGTCCTAGATCATGTCTTGTTTCCTCAAGCCTTGTTTTCTGGATTTTTAAAAATTAAATTTATTTTTGTCCCCTGGAATTTTACCGAAACATATTCTAGATGTTTCATCAGTCTTTTTTTTTTTTTACATATCATAATGGTTTCTCTCAGCATTGATGTTAATAGTGAAAAAAATGGACATGTTCTTTTTTTTAACTATACACTACCTGACAAAAAGTCTTGTCGCCTATCCAAGTTTTAGGAACAACAAATAATAACTTGACTTCTAGTTGATCATTTGGTATCAGAAGTGGCTTATATGAAAGGCGAAGGCCTCTAGATTACGCTTATTTTACCAAAATAAAATATGATCATGCCTTGATTTTTAATTATTTAATTAGGACAGTAAGGTCTGCCTTTGCTTAGACAAAAGTCTTGTCACTTAACAGAAATAATGTACAGTATGGAATATAAAGTCATGGTGCAGTGGAAAAAGAATGAATATTGTGTATGACTCTCATGAGCTTGGAGGACTGCATCCAAACATCTTTGCAATGACTCAAATAACTTATTAATAAAGTCATCTGGAATGGCAAAGAAAGCATTCTTGCAGGACTCCCAGAGTTCATCAAGATTCTTTGGATTCATCTTCAATGCCTCCTCCATCATCTTACCCCAGACATGCTCAATAATGTTCATGTGTGGTGACTGGGTTGGCCAATCCTGGAGCACCTTGACCTACTTTGCTTTCAGGAACTTTGATGTGGAGGCTGAAGCATGAGAAGGAGCGCTATTCTGCTGAGAATTTGTCCTCTCCTGTGGTTTGTAATGTAATGGGCAGCACAAATGTATTGATACCTCAGGCTGTTGATGTTGCCATCCACTCTGCAGATCTCTCGCACACCCCCATGCTGAATGTAACCCCAAACCATGACTTTTCCTTCACCCAACTTGACTGATTTCTGTGAGAATCTTGGGTCCATGCGGGTTCCAATAGGTCTTCTGCAGTATTTGGGATGATTGGGATGCAGTTCAACAGATGATTCATCAGAAACATCTACCTTCTGCAACTTTTCCAAATGATCAACTAGAAGTCAAGCTATTATTTGTTGCTCTTACAACTGGGATCCACGACAAGACTTTTGTCAGTTAGTGTATATGTTTTTTTTCAGTTTTCACTGTTGAAGTGTATTGTAAGAACCAAGTTAATTGTTTTATGTTTATGTGTGATAAGCTAAATGTGAAAATATTGTACCAGCTAATTAAATATTTTATATAGAAGATATGGTGATGTCATGTCTGGCCATGAGAGTTGTGTCATGGAAGATGGAGGCGAAAGTCAGAAGTCAGAATTATTAGCCCCCCCTGTATATTTTTTTCTCCCAATTTCTGTTTAGAGAAGAAGATTTTTTTCAACACATTTCTAAACATAATAGTTTTAATAACTCATTTCTAATAACTGATTTCTTTTATCTTTGCCATGATGACAGTACATAATTTTTTACTACATATTTTTCAAGACATTAGTATTCAGCTTAAGGTGACATTTAAAAACGTAAGTTAATTAGGCAAGTTAGGGTAATTAGGCAAATCGTTGTATATCGATGGTCGTTCTGTAAACAATCAGAAAAAATATTGCTTAAAGGAGCTAATAATATTGCCTTTTAAAAACTAAAAACTGCTTTTATTCTAGCTGAAATAAAACCAATAAGACTTTCTCCAGAAGAAAAAATATTATAGGAAATACTGTGAAAAATTCCTTGCTCTGTTAAACATCATTTGGGAAATATTTGAAAAAGAAACTAAAATTCACAGGAGGGCTAATAATTTTGACTTCAACTGTATATATTATTCCAATTTTCACTGCTGGAAGTTTATTTTAAGAGCCATAAGTTAATTGTTTTTACATTTATGTGTGAAATTAATAATAATGTGATAAGCTAAATGTGAAAATATTGTATTAGGTATTTTAATATTTAATATAGAAGATATGGTGATGTAATTTCAGGCAATGACAGAGAGCTGTGTCATCGAAGATGGAGGCGAAACCGTGAAACATAGTTCAGTTTATTTGTTAATTTGTTCAAAACAACATCACTGAAGTGTCTGATGTTACTCACGTTCACACAAAGTAAGAAGGCATGGATTGCTGGTACAAATGTTTATTTTACGAGAAAATTCTGCTCGGGTTTTTCATGATTAACTCAATGTTATCTGCTGGGTTTTTTTGTTTAATTGTCAAAATCACTTCAATGTCAATTTATTGGTAATACCAATTAAACATTTCCCATCCAATTCTAATGGAGAGATGGATAGTTGGGTAGATGGATGGATGGATCAATAGATTGGTAGACTGATGGATGGATTAATAGTTTGACGGATCGATGAATGATAAATGGATGGTTTGATTGATGGATGGATTCATGGATTGGTTGACTGATGGATTGAAATATGGGTAGTTGGATGGATGAATTAAATAGATAGTTAAATGCATGGATGGGTATATGTTAGCTGGCTGGTCAGATTGGATGGATGGATAGATGGATTGATCTATTGGTAGATTGATATATGGGTAGTTGGATGGATGAATTAAAAAGATAGTTAAATGTATGGATGGGTATATGTTAAATGGCTGGTAAGATTGGTGGATGGATGGATGGATGGATGGATGGATTGATGTATTGGTAGATTGATATATGGATAGTTGGATGGACGAATTGAAAAGATAGTTTAACGCATTGATGGGTATATGCTAGATGGCTGGTAAGAGTGGATTGTATGACTGATTGATTGATATATGGGTAGTTGGATGGATTGAACAGTTGAATGCATGGATGGGTATGTGTTAAATGGCTGGTCCGATTGGATGGATGGATGGACTGATGGATTGTTTGACTGATGGATTGATATATGGGTAGTTGGATGGATGAATTGAATAGTTGAATGCATGGATGGGTATGTGTTAGATGGCTAGTCAGATTGGATGGTTGGCTGGATGGATAGATGGATGGATGTATTGGTAGACTGATGGATTGATATATGGGTAGTTGGATGGATGAATTAAATAGATAGTTGAATGCATGGATGGGTATATGTTATAAGGCTGGTCAGATTGGTGGATGGATGGATGGTTTGATTGATGGATGAATTAATGGATTGTTTGACTGATGGAATGATATATGGGTAGTTGGATGGATGAATTAAATGGATAGTTGAATGCATGATGGGTATGTGTTAGATGGCTGGTCAAATTGGATGGATGGATGAATGGATGGTTTGATTGATGGATGGATTGGTGTATTAGTAGATTGATGGATTGATAGATGGGTAGTTGGATGAATGAATTGTAAAGATCGGATTGGTGGATGGATGAATGGATGGATAAATGGATAGTCAGATTCTTAGATCTGTGTATAGAGATATGGACACGATTTTGAGGAAAAAAACACACTCCACTGGTGTTTCACAATGGATTTTAACATAATGTCTCAATATGAACTTAATATGAAATATTTCTCCTCAGATTCCTCAAAAACCCAATGATCTACTGTGCACATTCAGTTTTTGTTTTACATAGCAAAAAAAAAAGTTACTTCTCCGTGTTTCTGTATGGTTTTCCATTAACATATCCAACAATACAAACATTTGTAAGTAAAAATGTTTTAATTGACATGCAGAATGACTTAATAACATATATATGTCTTGTTTTCTGATGAAATATAAGAAAAAAAGCCTAAAAAATTACTAGGAAGAAAGTTGTTTACAATCACTATTGTATTCTCTTGTACATTTGATCAAATTTTGAGAATGAAAGGGAATCTCACTTAATAAATCTCTAATAAATTATGTCTCTAACTGAATTATGTAGTAGAAACCCAATGGAAGGCATTTGGCATTTATTTTGGATTATGTGATGTGCCATTATTTTAGCAGCACGGTGTGTGACATCAAATGCATGCACTCAGTGAGCCACGGGCACTGCCTGTAGCTGTTTTTACCTCAACACAACTCAGAAAACGAAATACTGATATGATGCCACATTTTGCAGCTTCTGGTTATAATTTTCAGTCAAAGGGATGTTAGTCACATAAATTTTTTTTCTTCCCAAAATGACTATAAATGCTTCCGGATGTTGAGTGAAACCCACTTTGAGAAAAGACAGAGAAAAGAAATGCTAGACGATAAATCTTATCAACATCTGTATTCTCTGCTGTATCAATTATAATTAGAGAAAACTGTAAACTTACTGACTGCGGTGGTTAAAGTCATCAGCCATCTTCTCACTGTTTTCTCTTATTATTATCACTAGGAAAGCAGTGAATACAGTGAAAGTTGTTCATCCAAATATTTTGTGATGGCAATGTGGCCCTCCTGTGAATTGTTGTTTCTTTTTCAAATATTTCCCAAATGATGTTTAACAGAGCAACATTCCAGAGAAACAAGGAATTTTTCGTCAGTATTTCCTATAATATTTTTTTCTTCTGGAGAAAGTCTTATTTGTTTTATTTCGGCTAAAATAAAAAGTTTAAACATTTTTTAAAACCGTTTTAATGTCAATATTATTAGCCCCCTTGAGCAATATATATTTTTAATTGTCTACGGAACAAACCATCATTATACAACGATACTGTCATCATGGTAAAGATAAAAGAAATCATTTTATTAGAAATTATTTATTAAAACTATTATGTTTAGAAATGTTGAAAAAAATCTTTCCGTTAAAAAGAAATTGGGGGGCTAATAACTATATACAAAAATATACAGGGGGGCTAATAATTATATATATATATATATATATATATATATATATATATATATATATATACACACACTACTGTATAATTGTCACAATCACCAGTGATCTTGCCCATGCAGATAGCTGGAGAACTACAAATCTGCCACCAAATGAACTACAAATCCCATCATACCTGTACTCTCACACCTGTTCCGGTTCACCCTTGATTGCAAACACACACAGCTGTTCAGAACTGATTATGTGGACTTTAAAAGCAGCACAGACACACGCACCAGTTGCTGAGTCTTGTTATACTGTATTGTGAACATTACGATGCATTTCCTTTGCCTTGCCATGTTTGACCATTGCTTTGTTCTTTTTGTTTACGTTGCTTGCTGCCTGTACTGACCATTCGCCTATTTATTGACCACAACTCTGGATTCCCTGCATGCATCTGTTTGCCCCTGTTTTGACCATTGCTTGCCTGACCATTCTCATAATAAACCTGCATTTGGATCCTCAACTCTATTGTCAGCATCCCTTCCATTACAGTAATAATAACATAATAATGCATTTCATTTATACTGTGCTTTTCTTACACCCAAAGTGCTACATCAAGCATACTAAAGAAAAAAAAAAATGTACCATGAAAGTGTTGCTTTATTTCTCTTATTCTGTCATATAAAACACAGCTCTTCCCTCATGTATTGGCAGGCTTTGAGTTCTTCATCTCTCTCTCCCTCTCGCTCTCTCTCTCTCGCTGTCTCTCCTGAACCTGCTCTCCTCCAAATCTTAAACCCAATCAACAGCTCTCACTTCCAGCCCGCTATAGCAAGATGTCTGACCTCAGAGAGCGGATGAGAGGACAGATGAACAAATGATAGAAATGAGCCAGAGGTTGAGAGTGGTAGATGGATATCAGAATCAAAGACAGAGAGAGAGAGAGGGGGGGATGAAGGTGACGGAGGGTTTAGCGAAATCAGAGGATGATGTGGAGGAGAAACGGGTAGAAGAGGACAGAGAAAAAAAAACAAGCTGTTAGTCTGGAACAAACTAAAGACCTTCAGAAGTTTTCAAAGACAGAGAACGGGGGGGAAAATGTCCTCTAGAATGAACAACGTCCTTTAGTGATTTAGAGGATGCACATGTTTAATTATCAAGATCATTCATTAAGTATCAGTTATTAAGAGGTTACAGAGATGCAGGATTTATCATCAGATTTTTTTTTTTTTACTTTAGTATCATGTAGATATGGAGATGGATGATGGATTGGTAGACAGATGGGTGATTGATGGATGAATAGGTAGTTGGATTAATGGACAGATGATAGATTGATAGACTAATGTTTGTGTAGCCAGATAGATGGATCGTATTGGGATTTATATGGGAGGGTGGATAGAAGGATATGTGAATTGATAGGTAGTTGGATGGATAGATGTATAGACTGGATGGATGGATGATGGATGGAATGATAGCTGATAAATGTGTAGACTAGATGGATAGATAGATGGATCATCAGATAGGTGGATGGATAAATGGATGGATGTATAGACAGATGATAGTAATGAACGTAGTGAGATGGATGGATGGATGGATGGATAATTATGGACAGTGGGATAAATTAATGGATAGGTAGTGGGCAGATGGATGGATGAATGCATGGATTATAGGATGAATAGGTAATTGGATTAATGGACAGATGATTGGACAGATAATTGGATGGATGATAGATTGATAGACTGATGGTTGTGTAGCCAGATAGATGGATTGTATTCAGATATATATGAAAGGGGGAGAGAAGGATATGTGAATGGTAGTTGGATGGATAGATGTATAGACTGGATGGATGGATGAATAGATGGATGGAATGATAGCTGGTAAATGTATATAGATCAGATAGGTGGATGTATAGGTGGATAGATGGATGGATGGATGCATAGACAGATGATAGATTGATAGATGATAGTTATAAATGTAGTAAGATGGATGAATAGTTAGACAGATGGATAGTGGGATAAATTAATGGATAGGTAGTGGGCAGACGGATAGATGGATGGATGGATGCATGGGATTATAGTTAGTTGGATTAATGGACAGATGATTGGACAGATGATAGATTGATAGTCTGATGGTTGTGTAGCCAGATAGAAGCATCGTATTTGGATATATATGGGAGGGTGGATAAACGGATATAGGAACGGATATGTAGTTGGTTGGATAGATGTATAGACTAGTTGGATGGATAGATAGACTATAGTTTGATAGACTGTAGTTATAAAGGTATTCAGATTGATGGATGGCTAGACAAATGGATAGTGGGATAAATTAATGGATAGGTAGTGGACAGACTGATGGATGAATGGATGGATGATGGATGAATAGGTATTTGGATAGATAGATAGATAGATAGATAGATAGATAGATAGATAGATAGATAGATAGATAGATAGATAGATAGATAGATAGATAGATAGATAGATAGATAGATATGTTTAGACTACGGATGGATGGATGGATGGATGGATGGATGGTCATAGTTGGATATGTGGATAAAAGAATGTATAGGTAGATGGATGGATGGATGGATAAATAGATATAGAGTAGATGAATGGATGGTTAGGTAGTCATATTAATGGATGGATGGTCAAATAGATGGATCAAACAGATAGATGAATGAATTGGATTAATGGGCAGATAATTGGATAGTGATGGATGGATAGGTAGTCAGATAGTTGGATATGTGGATAAAAGAATGCATAGGTGGATGGATGGATGAATAGTCAGATAGACAGATGGATAGTGGGATAAATAAATGGATGGGTAGTCAAACAGATAGATGGATGAATTGGATTAATGGACAGATAATTGGATAGTGATAGACTGATGGATGTGAAGTTAGATAGTTGGATCATAGTCAGATATACATAAATGGATGGATAAATGGTTAGATAAATGGATAGGAAGTTGGATTGATGGATGGATGGATGGTTGGATGGATGAATAAATGCACAGATAATTTAATGGTGGATATTTAGACAGATGAGTAGATAATATAAGTCGTTGAATTGATAGATGGGTGGATACAAGAATGGATAGGTATACAGATGGATGGATGGGTGGGTGGATGAATGGATAGTTAGATAGTGGGGATTGGATGGCTTGAATAGTTGGATAGACAGATGAAAGATTGATGATAGTGATAGATGTGCAGATAAACAGTCAGATTTTATAAAATGGTAAAATAAATAGTCAGATAAATGAATGGATACTGTAGGTAGTCGGATAGATGTATAGACCATTTCAATGAGGTGATGTTATTGGCCCATGAACATTTCCTGCCTGTTGTCAAACTATTTCATAACTGTAACAAGAGGCGATTCAATCATAACCTAATGTTAAAACAGCTATCATGACATTATTTATCAATGTGTGGACGTTTTGGAATTCTCGGAAGCTATGGAAATTAAAAATGGGAAACAGGAAATACGTTAGGACCACTGTTATTGTTTACATCCCTCAAAATGGTCTATATAGAGTCGAATAGACAAAGATAGTTGATGGGTGAAGAAATGGATAGATAGATAGATAGATAGATAGATAGATAGATAGATAGATAGAT
>CAIGQV010017532.1:1446387-1465994 GCA_903798115.1 Danio jaintianensis
AGATAGATAGATAGATAGATAGATAGATAGATAGATAGATAGATAGAATTTATAAGAACATACTTTTATTTTCTGAGCATCAATTAAATAAATTCCCTTAAATGATTATTTTCCAAGTCAACAACGCACCTCTGAAACACCTGCATGTGTGAGATGACAGCTGTGCAGCTCACTGGTATGGAAATGCAGTGTGTTTCCAAGTAGAGTGTGAGCTGCTGTCAAACTCCTCCACTAGATGGCAGAGCAGTGTCATGAGCCTTTCCTGATGGAGCGATTCAAAGAGCATCTGCTGGAAAAGGCCATATACCATCACACTCCTATAAACGCCACTCATAGTGTCTGTATCGCACCATACAGAGATATTGGATTTTTTTTTTCCGGCACAAAGATGCTGTGGTGCCTTTCTGATGATGCTGAATGTAATAGTCAATCTTTCTCACAAAACTGTGGTAAAGCATAACGCGTAGCCCGCAGACATCTCTCGAGGTGATGTATAAAAGATTTGAAGAGACTCTTTTATGTTTGGAGCAAAAACAAGAAGCGGAAAACGAGACGGCGGACATTGTGAATGGGAAAACTCAATGAAAAGTGGTCAATGTGTGTTTGATCATGCACGAGCGCTCCTCTGCTTTTTTTCAGGGCACAGGCAGGAAATTGAGGTTTGAAATCGGACAAAAGTCCTTTGATTCCTCCAGACGCAGAGGTCAGAGCATCGCAAACAATCTTCCCACAATAGTCTTTTAATGAAGAGTGTTTCCAGCTTTCCGCACAGTTGGTCATAAGATTGGATATCTAATAGTGCCACCCCCACTTTTCCATAACCATAACAATTCTCAACTGTCTGTTTGAATAATTTCAGGGGTGTAGCATCTCGCTAAAGGCTATTTAATTTCACAGCGTATTCTCTGTTTGAAATTGATTCATGAGAGGACCCGGTCTGTGTGCGGGAATACAAATGCAGGCTTTTGGCTGCCGTCAATAGAGTGCCAGACTAATTTGAGAAGAGCTGTTTCATTAAAATAAGAAATGTGAAAAATCTTTGCCACTATATTCTTGGAATCTGCAGAGGCTTGTTGTGGGATTATTAACTAACGGATGAGAATTAAGAGCACCGGGATGCATTAATGATGCAGTTTGTTGTTATTTTCAAGATGCCTTTCACATTATGGGGAATAGTGCAATCGGTGTCTGTCAACCGGAACATTTTATTCAGATTTAATAGTTTTCAGGTATTTTTAAAACTAGGTTTCAGCCTTAAATGAGACATTTCCAATTTAAGTGTCTTTTCATAAGCAAAAAACACAAATTAAAGGGCACCTATGATAAAAATCATCTTTTGAAAGCTGTTTGGACAGAACTGTGTGTAGGTATAGTGTGTCCACAGTCATATTGGGGTGATATAAAGACAATAAGTCTCTTTTTTTACATTTCCTGATGTTAAAATAGGATCCAAATCCCTCCCATTTTGAGGCAGATCGCAACGTGAGGTAGGAGGGCAGTTTTCCCGCCCACCGAATTGATTGACAGCCGCGTATTAACATGTCTCTGTAGTAACGCATAATCATATCAACAAGACAGGACGTGTGCAAAGCAACTAGGTTTAAAAGATCTGTTCAGCTCGCTGTGATCATCAATCATCATAAAATGTGATCAGGAATGAGTTTTACAAGTTTAAAACGTTTTTAAAACAGTGCATGTTTGTAATGAATTACAGCAGTTTTACCGTCTTTACTTTATCACCACAGTCAGTACAATTATAAAAGAAGACGCTTAAATCCCAGTTTGTGGGCGTTAAATCAGGTTTATTTTGTACATTAACATAACGGATATCCATACAGCGGTGGATATTAACAGGTA
The DNA here is from genome assembly GCA_903798115.1 of Danio jaintianensis. Classification (NCBI taxonomy): domain Eukaryota; kingdom Metazoa; phylum Chordata; class Actinopteri; order Cypriniformes; family Danionidae; genus Danio; species Danio jaintianensis. The sequence continues at coordinate 1,448,245 of CAIGQV010017532.1, forward strand.
TCCTGTCACATTTCCATGCAAAAACAGTGCAAAGTTAAACACATGCGCTGTGTGTGTGTGTGCATGTGAACTTTGTAACGACATTGTGACTCATCGTTCTCATCGACCGATTAACTCCACAACAAATACATCAAATAATCATTGGTAAAGTTCTTACTGTAGTATTTCTCACAAACGTTACATGAGATATGCTTCCTTCATGTCTGTCACTGTGCTGTTTATCTGGCAGCCGAGGAGGAGATTGAGGCACACTCTGACAGGCACATGGGAAGGGTGGGTGGGGAGAACTAGCATTAAAGGCACAGGCAACAAAAACAGCTGCATTGTGTTCAGAGCAGAAAATTCTAATGTTCTGAAAGGTATAATAAATAATCTGATGGGTGTTTTGAGCTATTTTAGACATACAGTAAGTGTATGAAGCTATAAAATGAAGACCAGCTCGCAAAAGAGTTTTTATTGAGATCTCTGACTTTTGATTCTTAGCACAATATTAGATATTCTTGAGATTTATTCTAGAAGAGACATACATGAGAAAAACATCTGAAAACTCTCCATTTGCTCTTCATTTCATCTTATTTCTGTTGAGAGCAGAATAGTTCAGATGGCAGATCTCATATGGGATTTTTTTTTTTCTTATCTTTGAGCTTTTTATTAAATGACATGGTGTGAAACATGTATTCAAAGAGGAAAGGTAAGATAACCCACCTTTAAAGTGGCTTTTTGAATAAAATAGGAAGGCTGAATGTCAAATTCACCTTTAAGATCAGCGTACCCTAAAGGTATCCTTTTTTGTAACCTTTATTACTTTAATGTTACATAGAATTAAATTACTGTTAACTATTTTTTTTTTTTTGCAAGCCTGTATTACCAGCCTGATCTGACGAGGAAACGTAACTATTTTACATGTTGACAGTTTAGTGGCTAATTTGTTTGAATTCAGTCGTAGGAAAATGTATGATTTTTAAAAGGAGGCCAGCCCTAAACCCAATCGCCATTGGGAGATGAGCATATCGTACTGAAATGTATGAATGAGATCGTACAAATTCATATGAATTAGCCACTAAAAATGTACGAATTGGCGTGAGATAGCATTGGAATTACCTATTTTGAGGATTTCTGAAATATTTACATAGGAACTTGTTATTTCAGTAATTTATAAACACATTTTGTAATATTCATGGTTCGTTAATGTGCAGTTATGGTCACGATATGCAAAATGTATAGTTTTTATTTTATTGTAATTGTGTGTATATCTATTTCAAGTACTTAGTTATCACCAATACACACAACAACTGCTGACCATATATGGTTGCTACTAGGGCTGGTTTCTACGATGTTGCTATGCAGTTTGTAAGGTTACTGGGTATGGTGTTAATGTATGATCTTACGGGTAGTAGCTAGTGTGTCGCCAACCTGATTTCACCAAAGTAGGACATGTTCCTGCATTAACATCTATGTTAATCCTGGAACAACATTCCAATCAGCCAATCAGAATTAAGGGATACGTTTACCGTTTATGTTAAGTTTAGGTTTACGGTTAGGTTTATGCACTTCTACATGATTGTTATCCAACTATTATTCCCCTCTGATTTTGGGAATAATTTACATGGTATTTTATGGTAGGGTTTAGGGGTAGGGAATAGGTATGGATTACACTTTCGAACAAATATGATGTTCCATGATCAACGTAGATGCTAATCCAGGATCTCATCGTACTTCGCAAAATCATGATGTGCCTAGTGTGTTTCTGTGCTGTGCAGTTCCGAGCGGTTGCTAGGGTGTTTCTATGCTATTGCTAGAATCTCTTGTGTGTTCGTTTGTGTATTTGGAGTAGTTGCTAATGTGTTGAAAGGTGCTAGGATACTGAATAAACATAATTTATGTTTAGTTTTGTTGGCGGTTGTGTTTTTTAGGGTGCTTTCACACCTAGACGTTTGTTTCAAAACCTGGTGCATTTTCTCAGCTCGGTTTGTTTGGCCATATGTGAATCCTGCAATCGTGCTCTAGTCCGCACCAAAACAATTAGTCCGAGACCGCCTGAATGAGGTGATCTCGGCTTGACTGAAACAAACTCCTAAAGCGGTTTGGTTGTAGTGAGAAAGCAATAAGATCCAATGAACTAACAAACCAGGCTATATCACAGTGTATTATGGATACGTAATAGCCATACATATAGCTATAAGAAGAGAGAATGATGATTAGAGATGTCATTCCTACCAGTAAAAGTGCATTTTATGTCAAATACGAAAGTGAAAGCATGCAGTCTAACTGAACTATTTAAAAAAAATATGTATTATCATTAACTTTTTGGTTAACTCGACTTCTGATATAGAATCGATATATATATATGTCAATTTTACCCTTGACAATTGAAATGCGGCTATATATGAGAAATTCTTACCTATGATTTATATTTGGTGAAGACTATGTCTGTGGGTGTCACCATTCAAAATTAAAGCGCACCTTTTCGCTTATAATGTCTTATTTCTCATCGTCATAAATTCAAATAACAACCTATGACAGCTGAGATGAATGCGGGAAAATGACCACGTTGCGGAGAGTTTACACGCACGTGACTTGTTTGAACTATTTTGGTCCGTTTAGAAACTTTGCAGTGTGAAAGCGAACTGCACCAAAAAGAAAAAATGCCATTGTAACAATTTTAATCCCTGTTTTGGAAGAAACAATCGATCTATAGGTGTGAAAGCCTCCTTAGTTGAACTTCAACGTCCAAGACAAAGAAATTTTTTAATTTAATTTTAATTTGACACTTTATAGAAATGTAGTTATGTCTACTTAAATCAATAAGTTGAAATAACTAAATCATAAAAAAATACATTGTAGTGCTGTACAAAATAAATAAATAAATAAAACTTCAAAAAAGTCAAAAGGAAAATTTAACTTAATAGATTTTAAAAGCGGGGCAGCACGGTGGCGCAGAGGGTAGCACAATCGCCTCACAGCAAGAAGGTCGCTGGTTTGAGCCCCAGCTGGGTCAGTTGGCATTGCTTTTGTCATTTTGCATGTTCTCCCCGTGTTCGCATGGGTTTCCTCCGGGTGCTCCAGTTTCCCCCACAAGTCCAAAAACATGTGGTATAGGTGAATTGGGTAAGCTAAATCGTCTGTAGTGTATGTGTGTGAATGAGTGTGTATGGAAGTTTCCCAGTGATGGGTTGCAGCTGGAAGGTCATCCACTGCGTAAAACATATGCTGGATAAGTTGGCGGTTCATTCCACTGTGGTGACCCCAGATTAATAAAGGGACTAAGCCGAAAAGAAAATGAATGAATGAATGAATGGTTTAAAAGCCAAAGTAAAAAAAAAAAAAAAGATTTCACTGTAGGTTTGAACTCATAGACCAATTAGCAATTTAATTAATTGTTTATATTAACCAATTGCACATACAGCCTAAGCAGTATCAGACACTGAGCAGGTGTTTCAATAACGTGTTTTGCGAAAGCACAGGATTTCATGTTGAATGTAAAGACTGTAAATGACATTTCTTCAGCTGTGCAGGTGTTCTTCTATGAAAGTAATTTCTTTCAATCAAGTCAGCACTCCAAGTTATGGAGAGAAACAGACTCCCATTCTACACACACACACTACACTGCAAACATGTAGTATATTTAGTATTTCTCTCTTGTTTCTTTGACTAAACATTCCTAAATCAACATACAAGCAAATCAATAAAAGATTAAAGGTCATTGCATGCTGAATCCATTTGTTTTTTTCTGAAATTTGTGCACGTTAAAAAAGGAATTCGATCTAATGTTGTGTCGATTCCATTTACACACTGCATCCATCATTAAAACAAATATCAGGTTCTTCTTTTCATGCATTCATAAACATTTTGAGAGGTCTTATCTGACAATCCAGACATTTTTTTGGATATGAATACAAAAAAACACATACAAAAGGTTCGGACTTTAGTGTGCAAAGACCAGTGGTGTAAAGTAACAAATTACAAATACTCAAATTACTGTAATTGAGTAGTTTTTCCTCAGGAATTGTAATTTACTAAGTAGTTTTAAAAATGTGTACTTTTACTTTCCCTTGAGTACATTTTTATTGCTGTATCAGTACTTTTACTCCACTATTTTCCTTCAACCTACAGTCACTACTTTTTTTTTTTTTATGAAGTCCTGCGATTCCCGTCCAATCAAATCGCACATAGAAAGTAAATCGCATCATATTGAACAACCTCAAGACATGAGCGCTTTATAAATGCAGCAAACCGTTTGGAAGCGTTAAAAGTGTCTACACGCAATTACCCAGAGACTGTTTATAGACTGCATGTCACTAATCAGAAAATGAAGGATGTTGACTGTATGATGACTGAAATCGCCCTAACTGATAATTAAACGCGCTATAGAATGTTACGTTTACACATCCTTAAACGCATCAACCTTTGCTTTTGGGGGCAGTCGTGGCCTGGTGGTTAGAGTGTTGGACTCGTGATCCGAAGGTTGCTGGTTCGATACTCGGTACCAGCGGGAATTGGGGGTGGGGGGAGTGAATGACCAGCACTCTCCACCACCCTCAATACCACGACTGAGGTGAGTCCCTTGAGCAAGGCACCGTTCCCCCCAACTGCTCCCCGGGCGCCGCAGCATGGCTGCCCACTGCTCCGGGTGTGTGTTCACGGTATGTGTGTGTTCACTAACTGTGTGTGTGCACTTGGATGGGTTAAATGCAGAGCACAAATTCCAAGTATGGGACACCATACTTGGCCACACTACACTTCACTTTTCACTTTTTTTCACAGTGTCATACTCACTACTCTATACTCTTGAGCACTTTTAAAAGAGCTACTTTTTTCTCAAACTTTAAAAGTATTTGTTGTAAATATTATTCACTCTACTTGCAATACATTTTTGGGCAGGTAATGGTACTTTTACTTGAGTATGATTTTTCAGTACTCTTTCCACAACTGGCAAAGACCTTGATTTTTGTTTTAATAATAAACCTTTTTTTGATGGTCCCATTTAGACATTAATTCTGTTGACTGTTTGCTTGTCAACTTATGGTCATTAGAGTATTAGTAGACTCTCTGCTTAATATCTGCTTTATTTTTATGCTGTCCCAACAGATATTATACAAACTATTTTACTTAATTTACCTGTAATTGCAAAAGCTACTCTCTAGAGTAAAACTGAATATTAATCAAATACTCATCCACTTTCGACCACTTCCAGAGGTAGTTTTCACGAGATTTGACTGAATTGCTTTCATAGTGTAAACTCTCATGTTGCTAAATATATTCAAACAGCCACTTAAGCCCACCGATTGACCACCAAGTCAGTAACGTATATGCAAATCTAGTTTATTTCCCAATATTAGATTGAAAGCTCAGTAAAAACTCATTTTTGCACCTCTTTGTAAACCTTTCCCTAGATAGAAATCATATCCATTTGTAACTGCATAAACAGACGCTGGTTGTAAACTGAAATGTGTCTCCCTCGTCTGCTTGCAATCTAATAGATCAAAAGCATCTTAATGCCAGGGGTCAAACAGGACATCATAGTCAAAGGAAACTTGACTATAAAATGTAACTGTAAAATGATCTGCCTCATCATTCAAAAAGGAAAATCAAATCAAATTTTCAAACCCTATTGCCAGATATTTGTAAATGTTTTGAGTCTAAAACTTATTTAGAAAATTATTTTAGACTTACTTTTTCAGAAAATACCTACATGTATACTGTAAAAACATCCATAAACTCACACTTTTCCCAATTTTGTGATTCATGTTTGCGTGTGTGTGTGTGTGTGTGTGTGTGTGTGTGTGTGTGCGTGCGTGCGTGCGTGCGTGCGTGCGTGTGTGCGTGCGTGTGTGTGTGAATTATGGAACCTTGATCTTTCCTCCAACACCTTTTCAATGTTTGAAAAGGTGACTTTATTTACATTTTTAATAGTTTGAAATGATATATTGCCTGGGTTGGCATTGTAAATTACGGTAAAAATCCTACTTTTATTTGTTCTTTTGCAGACTTAAGTCTTTATATATTATTTCTTATACAATACATTGTTTCAAATTACTAGCAACTCAATAAATGTCACTTTGTTAAACTGTAGAGTTGAATTTTCAACATCAAAAGTGGACAGAGCAGAGATCAACATCCCATAATGCAATTCATAACCAAAAATAAACAGAAAACAGTTCACAAAAATACGAAACCTGTTAATTAATGTAATTGTTTTACACTGTAAATGAAATGTCATATATCATTCTGAAGTGTATCTTGCTTTAAGACATTGGGATATCGGTCTTTTTTTTACCATGCACTCTTAAATAAAAGTTATTTATTGACATCACTACAGTGGTCGAGAGCATATAGAAAAACACATGCATATATAAAAAAAAAACACAAATTGAGCAAACATCTTTAACAATTTGACAACACATGTGCACGCAAATTCTCACAGCACATGTACATACAAAAATGTGCTGCCAATAGTGCAGAACACAATGTAAATGTGTCGAGGAACCACAAAAAACTGACAAACAAGGCTGCTTTCTGTTCAAAATCAGCGGCGTTGTTGTTTATTTTAACGTCCTGGTTGTACAGTTCCTTGTTGTTTTTGTATTCTTAGCCCTAATAATCTGACGAATTGCACAATTGATGTTTAATAAATGTTATTTTATAAATAACTACAACTACAGCGGGGAAAATAAGTATTGAACACGTCACCATTTTTCTCAGAAAACATATTTCTAAAGGTGCCGTTGACTTGAAATTTCCTCAGATGTTGGTTACAACCAAAGAAATTCATAAATGCAAAGAAAACAAATGTAATTAGTTTACAAATTAAGTTGTGTAATAAAATGAAATGACGCAGGGAAAAAGTATTGAACACATGAAAAAAAGGGAGGTTTAGAAAGGCAGTGAAAGCCCAGACAGCAGCTGAAATCTCTCAGTAGTTCTTCAGCAACCCTCTGCCGTTAGTCATTGTAAATGAATATTCGCTGCTTCAGTTCAACATCTGCATTAGCAGGAGGATGAAGATGAAACCAGGGTGAACATTTCAGCAACACAATGATCCAAAACACAGCCAAGGAAACTCTCAAATGCTTTCAGAGAAAGAAAATCACCTGTAGAATGGCCCAGCCAATCACCCGATCTGAATCCAATATAAAATACAAATTAAAGGTCAGATTTGATAGACGAGACCCACAGAACCATCAAGATTTTTACACTCTGTTGAAGTCTGTGAAAACTCACACCTGAGCAATGCATGTGACTTCATTTTCCATATGAAAGGAGTCTTTAAGCTGTCATCACCGAAAAAGCCTTTTATATAAAGTGTTAAACACAGTTCAGTAGTTCAGTACTTTCTCCTTGTGTCATTTCATTCTTATTACACAGAACTCATTTTTCAGATTTGTTTTTGTTTTGCTTTATTTTTATGTTTGTATTGTTTGGGTTTTTACCAAAATCTGCTTCAATTCCTTTAGAACAGGTCCTTTAGAGATATTATTCCAGGAAAAAACATGACGTGTTTAGTACTTATTCCCCCCCTGTATATATGTTACTTATAAATAACCAACTAATAAACAACTGTCATTGTGGTCTGCGCTATTTGCAGTGCGTTTCTCTATTTGCATGTGTTGTGAGAATTTGCATGTGTGTGTATTATCAAACTGTTTTCCCAATTTGATAGTGTATTCTGAACTTTGGGCAGTGTGTTTGAGCTCTCTCAGCCACCGTACATCAGTGGTTTCATAAAGAACATTTAAATTCCACTGAGCCTTGCATTGCACAGAATGTTCTTTATACTGGGGAAAAAGATTCTTAAGGTTTTTAAGGGCCATAACACGCAGAGCTGTTGGTCTGCTATCGGTGAGTATCTGTCAGGCTGTAGCTTTTGCAAAATACCAGAATATTTTCCAAACAGCATGAGCTGTCTGCAATGAAGAAAGTCAACAGCATTGTTATTCAAAATGGTAAGCTTGCACTGTTTGTAGCTGCAGTCCAAAAAATCTATCTTCCTTTTTGAAAGAGGAATATAAGGTATTGGTGCCTGTTGATACAAACGGTTATTTCCTTACAAGCAAGCTAAAACTGCTGTATTGTGCATGCCAGGCCTGACCGGTTGTCAAGTACTCGCTCATCTCTGTAGACTGAACACATTACGGTGTGGTCACACTATACTTATCACAATATTTTCATTAGTTTCTTGGAGACTGGAAACACTTGCTTGGTGAACTCTAACCTGCAAATTGGTATCATATAGTGTAAAGACATGTGACCAATAGAAGATCACACCACTGCATGATGTCTTATCTGAATTTTAAAATGCTAAAATGCTAACTTTAAATATGCAGGATTGCAGTAGTGTCGACTTTCATTGTTTATATTAGTTGAATTGTTTTTAGAAAGATGGAGAAGAGTGAGACTTCATATAATAACTATTGCAGCAAGCAAATTGTTTTGGATCCTAGAAATGTTGCGTGCGTAACGTCTAGTGTGATGTGAATTAATACTATTTTGCCCAAATTGTATTTCATAGTTTACACTGACATCAAAACAGAGCTGTAAAAAATATCCATACATTTCTAGTCATTCATTCATTTTCCTTCGGCTTAGCCCCTTATTTATCAGGGGTCACCACAGTGGAATGAACCGCTAGCTATTCCAGCATATGTTTTACGCAGCGGATGCCCTTCCAGCCACAACCCAGCACTGGGAAACACCCATACACTCTCGCATTCACATACACACACACACACACTCATACACTACGGCCAATTTAGTTCATCTAATTCACTTATAGCGCATGTGTTTGGACTGTGGGGTAAACCGGAGCACCTGGAGGGAAACCACGCCAACATGGGGAGAACATGCAAACTCCACAGAGAAATGCCAACTGCTCCTGGACTCGAACCAGTGACCTTCTTGCTGTGAGGTGATAGTGCTAACCACTGAGCCACCGTGCCACCATTTTCCATATTTTTGAATTGCGTTGTGACCTTGATCTTTCCACCAACAGCTTCTGATGTTGAAAAGTTTGAAAAAGTGGCTTTTATTGACATTTTTCACAGTTTAAAAGGATATATTGTCTGCATTGGGGTTGTGAATTACAGTGCCTTTTCTGTTATTTAACTTGTTTCTCTATATAATATTTCTTATATATTGTTTAAAGTAATAAAATGTCTATAAAATGTCCACAATATTCAACATTAAAAGTCGAGATCAAGATTCCATAATGCAATTCATAACCATAAATAAACTGAAAATACTTGTCAATACCAAAGCATGGATACTGTTTATTAACAGATTTTTTAATACATTTAATATTGTTTTTGAAAAACAATCAGTTTGAAACCCTTTTTCAAAACTTTCTGGAAACGAACGGCCACAATGAATAAAAAGTATTTTAAAAGCAGTGTTTAGAAAACAGTACAGTAACAGTAAGATAACTGACTGAAGGATTTTTGGGGATCCACAAGTGATTGTTCTATGGCTTTACTTAGCCAGCGTCAGGACATGGACGCACTGGGATGCTGTTTTTGCCAACACAGGCTCATTCTGAAAACGTAGCCCTATATACAATTCTGGAGGTCACGAATTATGTAGCCAGAAGTATGTATGGCTGCATTTCATCTTTAAAACGAGTGCTGCGGGGCAGTATGACGCTGTTGCTTTTCGCGCTTACCAGCTGACCGCTTACCTCTGTATGGACAGCTTTTGTGCTGTTACCAGTTTGTCCAGTGGCTCGCCACATAAGTCGGCGGACTTGAGACGCAGAGAGGAGTTGACCACCATGATGGGGTTCGAGTCTTCGAGAATGGTTCCAGAAAGTGGGTAAGGCAAAAACAGAAGCCAAAAAATAAACAAGTAAATAACGGTGAGAATGTGGTAAAATCTGAAAACATGGTAAAAATCAGGCGAGGGCTTTTCTTTTTCTGGATTGCTTTTTAAAACTGTCGGTTGGGTTTAGGGAAGGAGGAGGGTGGGTCAGTCGATCAGTCAGTCAGTCAGTCGACAGCGGCCTTTTTAGGCGAGAACAGCATGCGCGAATGGCACTCAAAAGAGAAATTTGAGATCTCAAATAGCGTACACAGCGGCCTCTGGTGGATTCACGAAAACAAAAACTGCAAAAAAATTTACTTCCTGGGACGTATTTGGCGCTCTCCAGAAATGTATATAGTGGTACGTTTTCAGAATGAGCCTGGGTTGGCTATCTGTGAGCCACTTTTAGCAGTAACTTACTTTCTAGTTTGACTGATGGATATTTAACGCAAAAAAGAAAGAAAACTCTGTCATCATTTACCCAACCTTCACTTGTTTCAAACCTTTATGAGATTATTTCTTCTGTTGAACACAAAAGAAAAAAATTTGAAGAATGCTAAAAACCTGTAGCCATTGACTTTCATAGTATTTGTTGCAATGGTTACAGGTTTCAGCTTTCTTCAAAATAGCTTTTTTTTGTGTTCAACAGAGGAAAGAAACTCATAAACGTGTAGAACCACTTGAAAGTGAGTAAATAGTAAGTAAAAATTGTCATTTTTTGGATGAACTATACCTTTAAACCCCCTTTTTTTATTTTTATTGAGTGTGTATTAGCTCCCCTTTTTCACATACATACACACACACATTCAGTCACCCACTAAACCCGACAATTCAGAAGGCACGAAATCTCTCCTCGTCTATTTATCGGCTGAAATCCAGTGGCATTTGGGGGCCGGTGGCCACGTCATTAGCAGATCGACCTCTGCGGGAGCAGGTGGAGGGATAGACTGTGCTCTGAGTCAGTGTCAGGGGCAACACCGTGGGCAGAATTTTAATAAAGCAGCTCGCCCATGTGTCACCGCCGTCCTTCCACGCTCGCTCTCCATCTCACCCAGTGCAAGAAAAAAAATGGGATGACACATAGAGCGAGCGTCCGCATGTCTCTGTCTGAGCCCGTCCTGCCGCCCCCGGATGCCTGCGTCCGTTTTGTCAATCCTCAGAGAAATCTCCAGGTCTAAAAGCTGGAGCTGTAAGCCAGTCACATCCTGTCTGAGGGCCAGATCCTCAGAGGTTCTTACTCCTTTTCTTTCTTTTTTTTCTTTCACTTTTTTTTTAAGGCTCAGTTGCAGTCCAAGCGTAAGTCGGCATGTTGAATTACAAGTGAGAGGAGAGCCGTCTAAAGCGAGATCTGTTACGTCAAAACTGCTCGATGCGAGTTAATGCTGATTAATGGAGCCCTTCTGCGTGGCGGTTTTGATCCGTGAAATGACATGAATGAATGTTTGCTTCGCACAGACACATTGCTTGCACCCGACTGTCATCTGTACTGATTAAAACACTCTGACTGAATGGAATTGTTGCTCATTTCAGCATTGAGCGATAGATTTCTCAGAAGTCGCTAGCTTCTGTAACAAATTGATCGGGGGGGGTTTTCTCACTGTTTTGTTACTGCAACTATTATAAGTGCAATACTTTTCTGTACATCTCTGTGCTTTTCATCAAAATCTCATAGACCTGCATTGAAGGCTGAAGATGATCCAGATCTAGATCTAGAAAATAATTACACTTGGGCAACTACCCAACTAGAACATTGTTTTTCACATCATCAGTTTATTGTATAGTAAATTAGTACAGGATCTTGCGGTATTTCTGGTCATTGTTATTAAGTTATTTTTGGGTGATGATGGCTGTAGTAACAATAGCTGTAATAACAAATAGCTACAGCATTATTTAGGATTTTTCTTTACAATTTCTGTTTTAAATTGAGGCACAATTGACTGAATGGAATTGTTGCTCATTTCAGCATTGAGTGATAGATTTCTCAGAAGTCGCTCCCTTCTGTAACAAATTGATCGCAGGGGTTCGGGAGGGGTCTGGCTGTAGATTGGTGCAGATGCAATCTGAGCTGCATGCAGTGCTTTTTAATGCGCTCACCTAACCCTACCCGTGACAGTGACGTCACTAGCTCCATTGACTGCATTGTGTCTGACATTGATTCTCTGAGATATGCAGTCTCAGCTTGCATCATAAAGGCTGCATCCAGATACTACTGTTTTTTTTTTCCACTGTTTTGTTACTGCAACTATTATAAGTGCATCTCTGTGCTTTTCATCAAAATCTCATAGACCTGCATTGAAGGCTGAAGATGATCCAGATCTTGAAAATAATTACACCTGGGCAACTACCTTTTGCACATCATCAATTTATTGTATAGTTAATTAGTATAGGGATCTTGCGGTCATTATTATTAAGTTATTTTTGGATGATGATGGTTGTAGTAACAATAGCTGTAATAACAAATAGCTACAGTATGGTATTTGGGGTGAAACTATGGTACTTTTTTGTATGGAACTGTATTTTTGGTGCTTTTTCAAGTCTTACCGAGGCTTTAATTAATCATCTTGGATTTTATAATGTTTTTGTCACCTCAGTAAATAGGTTAATCACACAAAACTGTCACTGAACAGCAAAAAAATTAAAAATAAAAAACTTTTATCTCTGTGTTTTTTCATTAAAATGTCAGTTTTAAATTGAGACACATTTACTTGAGATTAAAAAAATATATATAATGATTTGAGATTTAGCTAGAATAAGAAACAAATCTTACAGTGAGGTATTAAAAAGTATTAAATGTAAGATTTTTGTTTTACTTAGCCGATACTTTACTTTACTTATTTTCTAGTTTTAGGCATGAATTCACTTATTTTAATACATCTTTCAGACAGCAGAATTTAATATCTGAGAAAAAAATGTACAGGTATCATGATTAAAACATTTTTATAGGTTTATACTAGAAAACATGACAAAGGCATGTTAGAAAAACAATTTTTTTGCAGTGTGAACAGCTAAATTAGTAGTTTCCAAATTACTTTTATAACTCTTATCCATTAAAAAATCTAATTATACAGTCAAACCCCATTATGACCTACACCAATAACATTTTAATTAAGAATGCTTTAAATCGCTTTAAAATCAGGGCTCAAATAAAACAGGAACCTCCTAGTTCTTTACATCCATACTGGTCTTCCTCCGAACCCAATTTATGTGCAGATGCAACTGGAAAGCCAATCTGTGTAGTTGGAAAAGGAAGACAGTGGTAGAGGGTAAGTGTTAAAGAAAACAGTCATTATTCTGGCTGATGCAAGTGGCACATAATAATGGTAATATACACTCTCTGGCCGCTTTATTAGGTTTACTAGCTAGTACCAGGATAGACCCCCTTTTTCCCTTAATGCATTGTGTCATAGATTCGACCGAGTGCTGGAACTATCCCGCAGAGATTGTGGTCCATAATAACAAGATCAGTATCACACAGTTGCTGCAGATTTGTCAGCTGCACTTCCATGATGTGAATCTCCCGTTCCGACACGATGCAAAAGTGCGAGATCTGGTGGACTGTGGAGGCCATTAGAGAATAGTTAACTCATTGTCGTGTTTGAGATGATTTGAGCTTTGTGGCATGGTGTTTTATTCTGCTGGAAAGTAGCCGGCACAACATGAGCACACTGTGATCACAGAGAGATGGACGTATTCAGCAACAATATGCAGGTAGACTGTGGTGCTTAAATAACGCTCAGTTGGTGCTAAGTGTGTCAACAAAATATCCAAGACATCATTACACCACCAGCAGCCTGATCTGTTGATATAAGTTGGGATGGATCCATGTTTTCATGTTGTTTAAAGAAATTCTGACCCTACCATAGATATGTTGTTGCATAAATTGATCCTCATCAGACCAGGCAACTTTTTCCAATCTTCCAGTAGAATCTTCCATTTTATGTGAATTTTAGCCTCAGTGTGTTGCTCTTAGTTGGCACTGGCATTTTCGTCTGATGTTGTAGTTCATCATGGTTTGATATATTGTAAATTTACAGTAGAAATGATCTTCTGCAGACCTTGGTTGTAACATTTGAAATGTAACACACTTGGTTATTATTATTTGTTTAACTTGATTTCATTCTCCTCTGACTTCTGGAATTTACAATTACTGGATTTACGGATTTGCTCTTCAGTGTTTGGGATTTCAGCAGTGAAATTTAAACCACACTGAACTGAACTGAACTGAACTTCAACTCTGAAAACTGGATTGACACAGTTTCAATTTACTAGAACTTCTATGTTAAGCTGCTTTGACACAATCTGCATTGTAAAAGCAGTATAGAAATAAACATGAATTGAATTGAATTAAACTAAATTAGTCATTTAGTCCAAAGCGACTTAAAATTGAGGAGGAATTCAGTGATTTAACAAGAAGAGGCAATGACAATGCATTTTTACCTACAAATTTTGAACTCACTGATATTTTTTCTTCTTCGGGCCATTCTCTCTAAGCCCTGGTGATGGTCATGTGTGAAAATCCTAGTAGAGCAGCAGTTTCAGAAATACTCAGATCAGCCTGTCTGAAAACCAACAGCCATAAAGAGATTAAAGTAACAATTACAAATACTCAAATTACTGTAATTAAGTATTTTTCTCAGAAATTGTACTTTACTAAGTAAAAAGTGTGTATTTTTACTTGAGTAAATTCTTGTATTTTTACTGCACCGTTTTCTTTCAACCTGCAGTCACTACTTTATGTGTTTATTTTTTCTTGTCTACAGTGATTGGCTAAGAAGAATAATCAGTCTGGTGATTCCCGTCCAATCAAACCATGCATAAAAGAAACTGCATCAGACAACCTCCAGACTCGGATATTTTATAAATGCAGCAAACATAAACAGCGTGGAAGCATTAAAGGGCGCCTAGTTTACCCCTTTTTCCAGATTTAATATAAGTCTTTTGTGTCTTCAGAATGTGTCTGTAAAGTTTTAGCTCAAAACACCCATCACATTATTTATTATACCTTTCAGAAGTTTGTAAATTTGAGTTCTGAGCATCTTGTTGCTGTTTTTGTGGACTGTGCCTTTAATGCTAGTCCTCCCCGCCCACCGTTCCCACGTGCCTGTCAGTGTGCCTTAATTTCCGCCCTCGGCTGCCTCAGATAACAGACAGACATGAAGCAGATCTCACATAACGTTTGTGAGAAATATTACAGTAAGAACTTTCCCAATGATTATTTGATGTATTTGTTGTGGAGTTGCAACGATGAGTCACACACAGTGTGTTGCAAAGTTCACGCACACACACAGATACACACACACGCACACACACAGCGGACACACACACACAGACAGCGCACACGTTTAGCTTTGCACTGTTTTTACACGGCAAATGTGACATGATACACGTTAATATCCACTGCTGTATGGATATCCGTTATGTTAATGTACAAAATAAACCTGATTTAACATCCAGCAACCCGGGATTGAAGGTCTTCTTTTATAATTGTACTGACACGCGGCTGTGGTGATAAAGTAAAGCTGAAGTAAATCGCTGTAATTCATTAACATGCACTGTTTTAAAAACGTGTTAAACTTGTAAAACTCACTCTTGATCACATTTGATGATGATTGATGATCCTAGCAAACTGAACAGATCTTTTATTCCCGGTTGCTTTGCGCACGTCCTGTCTTGTTGATATGATTATACATGTTACTACGGAGACATGTTAATAAGCAGCTGTCAATCAATTTGGTGGGCGGGGAAACCGCACTCCTACGTCAAGTTGCGGTCTGCCTCAAAATGGGAGGGATTTGGATGCTATTTTAACGTCAGGAAATTAAAAAAAAGATACTTATTGTCTTTATATCACCCTAATATGACTGTGGGCACACTATACCTACACACAGTTCTGTCCAAACAGCTTCCAAAAGATGATTTTCATCATAGGTGCCCTTTAAATGTGTCCAAGATGCAAAATCGTTATATACAACGGCCAAGAGACTGTTTAGACTGCATGACACTGTTGAGAAGATGAAGAAAGCCTATTGTATGATGACTGAAATCATCTAAATGCACTACAGAATGTTCTGTTTTCAAACAAATGCACTAATTGCATGTGTTTTATCAGTGCTGCTTGAGCTTGGTTTGTGGTACCAACTGCTGGACACTCATATTCAGGGTTTAAAGTGCATAACTCAAGCATTAACACATCATCACAGCTAGATTTTTACCCCTCATGTCACACATATTTTGTTTAACACATGTAAACGCATGAATCTTTCTTATCTGTCTGCTTATAATACTGTATGTGCATATATTAATGTAATGCGTTCTCACATTAAACTAATCTCACGTTTTAAAAATACAGTCAAATAGGCAAATAGTTTAAATTGCACAAGAAAATGAGACTTATGTAAGCTATTTTTTTTCATTTGCAGGGTATAAAGTGGAATAATTTTTACAGCGTAATACTACTTTTATTCTACTTTTTACTCATACTTTGAGTAGTGTTTAAAACAGATACTTTTATGCTGATAAAACACGAGACAGCTTTTAGAGCAATGTTACCAGGCAACATTTAAGAGCAATTTTGCTTGGTTTCTTTTCTATAGAGAATGGGCAACAAAATGTTATCCATATTTGGTTGCCCTAATCCGCTTGTTAAGTCGTGACGTATCGGTGACGTTTCCGGGTCCAAGCCGCTACTCATTTGAATTGAGAAAAATGTTCGTTTATGATTCCTTTTTAGTCCTATCACACATGAAAGTGAATTTGATATAAAATCATGGTGTACACATCAGTCTCTGGACTTGCTGCATCACAGACATGAATATTTTAACAAATTATAAAAAATTAAGCACTTTCTGGCCATCTGATATTAGTCATGGTTATATATATTGCGATCGTGATTTTCGAAAGTATTACATCGCTTTGTAAATGTTTATTATTACCATTTGATGAGTCTCCCCATACAGTTTGATAGAGCGCTTGGACCTGGAAGCCGTCACACTTAACATGCGGTATAGGTGAATTGAATAAACTAAATTGACCGTAGTGTATGAGTGTGTTTGTGAATGAGAGAGTGTATGGTTGTTTTCCAGTACTGGGTTGCGGCTGGAAGGGTATCTGCTGCATAAAACATATGCCGGAATAGTTAGCGGTTCAATCCGCTGTGGCGACCCCTGATAAATAAGGGACTAAGCCGAAGGAAAATGAATGAATTTATAATTCCTTCATGTTGACCCAACACAAATCGATTGTGTGGAAACCAGCATTTTTTTTTACCATGTAGTTGCCATGTTTCTCACTTGGTAGCCCATTGATGGCATCATTTCCCAAAGTATCCCGGCAACATTGCTCTAAAAGTTGCCCAGTGTATCATCAGCATTACTCTACTTGGACTACATATTTTGGCAAGCAATGTTACTTTAACTTCTGTATGATTTTTTTCAGTACTCTTTCCACCACTGCAACCACGCAGTGTTAAAAGCCACTTAAATTCCCTTCTGCCTTGATTCTGATGCTCGGTTTGACATTCAGCAGATCATCTTGACCACGTCTACATGCCTAAATGCATTCTCTGCTAACGGCTTGTATCTAATAAAGTGGCCATAATGATAATGCCAGTGTATTAAAGCAAAAAAGAAGACAGAAAAGGTCATATCTTTCCTTCTTAGGGAACACTGTAATTCTCAACACCTCCCAAAACCCCAGGAGTTCTTTCCCACTAAAGTTTCACTTTGAATCGTACAGTAAGTTCCTCTGTCAAAAACTTAGTACCCTTCTGACAGACACTGCAGCCCAAAGCTTTATATAGAGCGGAGAGAGAGAAGAAACATTCTGCTCCGCTCCGATTGTCTGGATAACAAAGAGAAATGGCAGCCAGTGTCAAACTTCCTCACAGCTGCCACATGATAACTAGTGAGCGCATGTGTGTGTGTGTGTGTGTGTGTGTGTGTGTGTGTGTGTGTGTGTGT
>CAIGQV010017532.1:1471322-1508793 GCA_903798115.1 Danio jaintianensis
TTTGGTTGTTGTGTGTGCGTGTGTGTGTGTGTGTGTGTGTGTGTGTGCGTGTGCGTGTGCGTGTGCGTGTGTGTGTGTGTGTGTGTGTGTGTGTGTGTGTGTGTGTGTTTGTTTGGTTGTAGTGTGTGTATGTTTTTGGTTGTTGTGTGTGCGTGTGTGTGTGTGTGTGTGTGTGTGTGTGCGTGTGTGTGTGTGTGTGTGTGTGTGTGTGTGTGTGTGTGCGTGTGCGTGTGCGTGTGCGTGTGTGTGTGTGTGTGTGTGTGTGTGTGTGTGTGTGTGATGCGGGGGCTCCTGTGTTCAAATGGGAGATTCTCTCCCACTGCTCACTTTCCATTAAAAACCAACTCCCACTGCTCAACGAGTGGCACGCGCAGTCGACCGAGGACATCCAAGTGCGCCGCATCTCAAGACTGCCAGAGTTTGACTTGTTTTAGAATAGCAGGCAGCCTGGCACCATGTGCATGAATCTAATCTTGTGTTGCCGTTTAACAATAAGCATAAAGACTGCTGCTCATAGAAGCCTATTGTGCGTCTCCTAGAGAAGAACAGAGAGTCTGACTGCATGATGTGACCAGATTCAGTTTTTTACATGGCAGATAAAATCCATTGCTCGCTTTCGCTTATCAGACTTTCTAATGATTATATACATGTACATTCACCTCTACTTTATTGTGTAGAGCTGTTCAAGTGCTTGTTAAAGGAACACTCCTCTTTTTTTTTTTATTGTTCCTTTTTATAAGCAGTTGAGTTTTAGCATATTTGAATCCATTCAGCCGATTAGACATTTAGCTTAGCTTAGCATACATTATTGAATCGGATTAGACCATTAGCATCTTGTTCAAAAATAATCAAAGAGTTTAAATCTTGACCCTTCTGTAGTTACATTGTGTACTAAGACCAACAAAAAATGAAAAGGTTGCTATTTTCTATAAGCGGACATTACTAGGAATCAATCTCTCATTCTGGTGTAAAAAATGAAGTAACTTTGCTGTCTTACCATGGCTGTAGTAGGCACAATATTATGCAGAGCCTAAAAATCAGCTAACTGCATCAATATAACCAGATATTTGTAAGAGACAATTCAGAACATATTTACTTTGGTGCAGATACTGAACTGGAATACACAGAAGTTAGCCTATTTTCAGGCACTGGGTATAATATCATATCATTTGCTGTAGCCATGGTACGGTACATGATGTAACTACAGAAGAGTCAAGCTTTAAATAGGAAAATATTTGGTCATTTTTGAGTCAGATGCCAATGGTCTAATTCGATTCAATGATCTACAGTATGCTAAGTGCTTTTGCCAGACCTGGAGATCGGCTAAATGGATTCAAAAATGGTCAAACGTAACTTTTTAACTCTAGGGGAGGTGTAAAAAGTGGAATATTCATTTAACACAAATATGCTCTCCACTTGACCACCACAGCATCTGCTCAGGATACGGCCTGGTCTAGGATTATGGAAACCTCAGGAATAATAAAAAACACACTAACATAAGCGCAGATGCCGTTCAAATTATAATGTCTTTTGGGAAGTGTTCCCGACTCCAGTTGCCCTAAATAATGCAGACTATTTGGATTTCGAAAGCATTTGTGTTTTATGTGTATGCTAATGCAAAGAGATGTGTCTTTAATCTAGTTTTAAACTGACAGAGTGTGTCTGCCTCCCGAACTGTGCTAGGAAGGCTGTTCCAGAGTTTAGATGCCAGATATGAAAAAGATCTACCGCCTACAGTTGATTTTGATATTCTGGGAATAATCAATTGTCCAGAATTAATTGAACGTAGTGGACGTTAGGGGCACATTGAATATGTGTAACAAGGACAGATGAACAAAACATTACCAAATTTAGCATTTTTATTTTGTTGGCTATATATATATTAAAGGCAAATTATTGGGAGATTTCAAGCAAAAAAACTGTATTTATGCACTTTTTAAAAAATATAATAAATTTACATTTGTGGTCATATAAATAACAAATGCACCAATTTTCTTACTTTGGGTCTCTTCAGTAAAACTGAGAGGACTTTATTTTCCTTGTATTCTCACTATAAATCATATGATGTATTAATTTTAATAATAAAAAACACTTATTGGGGGGCATTTTTAGTTCCAATTAAAATGTTATGCTAAGATAAGGTAAGTGAAACTTAACCAGTTGATGGAAAAGATGTCACTCTGTGTGTGTCTGTGAGAGAGATATATATATATATGAGCACATAAGCAGGTTTGCAGTGGTTCACTAACTAGAAGTGACGGATGCATAGATGGAGAAACTAGAAGACTAGAATTCGATTCGAGTAAAATGCCAAAACATGTTAAGCTAGTTGTTCATTTAGATCTGTGATTGCAAAATTCTGGAGGGGCTGACGTGACAATTAGTTCACTATAATCAAATGGCCTCCACAGTCATCAAATCTCAATCCAGTAGAGAACATTAGTGTTGTGCTGAAGCAGGAGATTTGCATCATCAGTATTTTCATCATATATTGCAATATATGCTGTAACTGTGTGATTCTATCATATCAATATGGGCCATGATCTCCGAGGAATGTTTCCAGCACCTTGTTACATCAGTTCACATGAAGTTGCAAAGTCATTTGAAGTCAACAGAAGCTGAAGAGGGTCATCAAATATAGTGTTCTGATTTTCAGACTCAATAGTCTGAACTGGAAAAATCGGTGCATTTAAAAAAACTTGATAATCGTCTCCGCAAACAGTACACAGAGGAATAATGGGAAAAAAATGTGTTGACTTTGTGATCAAAGTTTCTGTCTGTTCAAAATTAATGAGTACTTTAAAGCAAGTCAGTTCACTCGGCGGCTATATTATTAACGCCTCCAGGCAGCTTTTTCAACCTTATATAAGAGCAGCTTCCATCTAGTTGAATGGGTAAAGAGTGACTGTTTGTCGAATATCTGTTTTATTTAATAATATAGAAATAAGTACAGTGGTAGCACTTCTTTAGATGAATAATAATTTTTTTTTAGGCTTTTCCAGCTATTAATACCATTCATAAGTTATACTGAAATACTGTAACTTTAATATATATTATATATATTACTTAGACTTAGTTATATACAACCCAGGCTCATTCTGAAAATTTACCCCTATATACATTTCTGGAGAGCGCCAAATACGTCCCAGGAGGTACTTTTTTAGCAGTTTTTGTTTTCGCAAATCCGCCAGAGGCCGCTGTGTATTAATTTCACATTTAGCATGATCATTCTAAAAAGTCTACAACTCCTTCTGATATTTTGCTGCAACATTTTTCGTATAATCAATGTGCTGCTTTAGATTTGTGTGCAACCAAAAATTGAGGATTGCCTTGAAAGCCAAAAATAGAAACATTACAAATGGGCGAAACATTTTCAGTGCAGTCAAACATGCACAACTAAGCAATGAAAATAATTATGCAGTGCTGCCAGTTAAACTAAGGTCTAAATCATTGAAGCATTTTTTTGTAGTTCGTCAATGCATAAACTGTATAATGGAAAAATCTATCCCAGTTCAGACTGGTTTGTGGAATATTACACCACATATGCAATATTAAGTCACATTTTTGTAGTTTACATGGAAATGACAACAGTATTGTTATCAAAAATGTCCATTTTGTAATGTGTTTCAAAAGTTTTTAGCTCCCCATAATGCCATTGGCTCTTATTAACTAATAATTGCAATTTTCCATATGCACATGAGCTTGTTCTTAAACTAGTTCTTCTGTTAGTGAATTTTGAGTCTTTCTAAATGAGCACCCAAATGCATGAGGTTGAGTAATTTGCATAACACACGCCCAACCCAGCTCCATATAAGGGCTTCCGCAAAGCAGCACTCATCCAGAGAAAGACTTATATACAACCCAGACTCATTCTGAAAAAGTACCGCTATATACATTTCTGGATAGCGCCAAATACGTCCCAGGAGGTACTTTTTTTTTGCAGTTTTTGTTTTCGCGAATCCACCAGAGGCAGCTGTGTAGCTTTTTGAGATCTCAAATTTCTCTCACGAGTGCCATTAGCGCCTGCTCTTCTCGCGTAAATCCACCAGAGGCCGCTGTCGACTGACTGACTGACCGATCGACTGACTTACCCTCCTCCATACCTAAACCCAATTGATAGTGTTTTCAAAAGCACCGATTGACCCGCACCCACCCATTTCCCTAAACCCAACCGACAGTGTTTTCAAAAGCAATCCAGAAAAAGGAAAGCCCTCGCGGCCGCCTGATTTTTACCACGTTTTCAGATTTTACCACATTCTCACCCTGTTATTTACTTATTTATTTTATTTTTTGGCTTTTGTTTTTGTCTTACCTGCTTTCTAGAACCGTTCTTCACTGGACTCGAACCCCGTCGTCTTGATCAACTCCGCTCCACGTCACAAGTCCGCACACATACCTCTGGCTACATAATTAGCAATCTCTAGAAATGTATATAGGGCTACGTTTTCAGAATGAGCCTATGTTGTTTTATATTATTATTAATTATTGCACCTATAAAAAGACTTTGACAATAATAAACATGAGGTTTTGCTGTCAATGGTGGAAGCCAGAAAAAAATTTACTATTTAAAAAAAGTTTATAAATCAATAAGGTTTCTCTGGGCAAGCTAAAGTGACTGAACAGCCATTCAACAGCTCTTTGTGTAATCAGGTGGACATTGAACAGACTGTGTGTCTCATTGGACAAGTCGTCTGAGGTTAAATCCAGAATCTGGGCTTGCCTTCCAAGACAGATTTTTGTTTTTGGAAATGTGTGAAATGACGCGTGCGTGTCGGCGCTGTACAGTATATGATGCCCTTTTTGAAGTGCGTAGGCTAGTAGTGTATGTTCCGCCGCAGGCTTACCCACGCTGCCTCCTGTGTGTCATCAGTGAATGAAAGGCCCTCGTCTGGTTGGGAAACATGTGAGGGAAGAGCACGTCAGATCTCCGGCAAGCTCTGGCATCAATTATACAACTGACATCGGCGTGAAGCATCTCTCTCCATAGCACACGTCGCTTACGAGACTGTAATGAGTCATCCGTCTTAATTAACAAATGAATAGTAGAGCGTCAGGAGTGACTGTCACGCTTGTTTACGCGCCATCTTGCCCTGCTGAGATTCGCCTTTGTGTCAAAGCAAACACCAGATATTGCCGACTCAGAACTCCTGTCACCCAATTAGCTTTGAATGATCGTCGCGGGAAAAAATGTAGCGGCGGGCGAATGCTCAAGGGATGAGTTGAACAAAGAAGCGTCCCTCTCTTCAAGGGTTCCCATGTTGCGTTTTCAATGAATAGCCTGCCCCGATAAGGACTATTTGTTTGTTTGCTGTGGTTTCCTAATGTGCGGCTGTCTATTCAATATCCATTAGGGGCCGGCGTGAGGCGCTTGGCATCCAAATGCAAAGTGACAAAAACACCTTGATGTGGAGTTTGTTTTCTCTCTCCCGGCCAGCGCTTCCTTTTGTTCGGGACGTAGACAAGCGTCCGTCTTTGTTAAGGCGGCTAATTGCTTCTCTGGTGGCACGGCTGTAGCTTTGGCTGTCTGGCGGCTGATAAAGTATTGATTGTCTGTCTATGAGGAGGAGAAGAGTGCGGAAAGGGTTAGAAGGGGATAGAAAAGGAATTAGGTTCTTTGCACCTGCTTCTACCTGTGGCACAAAAGCGGGCCGAGTTCAGTCGAGAAAGGACAAAAGCGCTGACCATTAGCTAGCTTGTAGGCCATGGTTTTGTAACAATGCGATATTGTGCGAACTATTTGCTCTGCTGAAAGAGCTGCATTGTATCTGGAGTGGAAATTAAACACTAATAAGCTCCTCGAGCTTGAAACTTTCGCCTTTGCATCGGCTGCCGAAATTGCATTGGGTGCAGAGATAATGTCTTTTGACCTGAAAGAACGATTGATTTCAGATTCACCTGAGAAAGCAGTTAATGAGGTGGCTATTTTAGATTCGTGGAAAAAACTGTTTAAATCTGAACTGGGTCTACACAGCTGCTTGACTTTTTCTTCTTTTTAATGATTCTGTCAAACTGAATCACAATGATTTTGTTTGGGAGGTGGGTGGCATGAATCATAAGCCATAAGCACAAGATGTAAAACAGTTTGTAAATCTTACTTGAAAACAGTGATACTATACTGGAGATTTTTGCATGTTTTCTATGAAAGTGTGAGTGGTTCTTTCTTGCTCGTGGAAAAGTCACAGTCACAACAGCCACACAGAGTTAAATATAAACAACAATAATATTAAATAAATATAACTATGATTATAAATACTTGTATTGAGTCTAATTTTATTAAGGGGCAAGCACTGAGGTTGGAGAGGCACATATTGTACAGTATATGTTTTCTTAATATTTATTCTGCTCATGAAGTCTATGGCACCCCATAGAACCGTCTGTAGAGGTTATGAAATTTGGCACACAGACAGGACAGTCTGAACTTACTAATTAACCACAGTATATTTGGAGTGTCTAACTCAAACAGCCCAAATTTGCAGTCAACTTAAAGGTGCAGTAGGTGATTGTCTTCAGAAACATTTTTTGTTGTGCTGGTTGAAAATCTCTTCACATTCCAATAGTACTGATTAAAGTAAATGATCTAAATGTATTTATATGTATTTTTATATTCTGGGTAAGGCATAAAACAAAAAAATGTTTGTCCAATTAAATATTGTCGGGCCAACAATTCCCAAAATTTCGATAAGTAGCCCAAACTGTCTGTCAACAAATGTAGATTTGTACAACTGCGCAGCTCTGTTCACGCAGATCCGCCATTGGCGTTTGCACAAAAATCAAATTCATTTGATTCAAATCAAATGAATCTAAACTTTTTAAAATCCTGAATCAATATTGGAGTTACTTTTGCTCGCTGGAGGAAGGACGACACCATGGCTGAAGTATTTCTTTTAGACAGGTAATGTTATGTTTTAAAACTATTTTAGTCAGGCAAAGCTTATGTAGATGTTGTTGTATTATGAATGGGTTATATGCACAGAAGTGTTGTTCAGCCACTAAAATCTCCCGGTGAAAGATTGATATTTAGTTTAATAACAAAACATAAGTAAATAACACTATTCCGCCTAGCCTGTTTTACTGAGGTGGAGTTGGTTTTATATTCACATTGGTTCATTTTTGAGCAATGACAAACTGTGACGCGCTCCCTGTATTGTTAACCATGCTACTCTGAGTATTCGGTCTGAAATAGCATGTAAGTATGGCTTAGTATTAAGTGTGATTCCTGCACACCGCCGGCCAACCACTAAGCATGACATTTTGTACATTATGACAAGTTTTGCTTGCTAACTACACAACTGAAAACGTGCTAGATAGAATACAGTTTTTCATTCGGAATTGTAGTTTTATAAAGTACTATAAAGTTTTCTAACTGGTGAATGACATGATCTAGTGGGTTATCTGCTGTCATCTTAAAGGTGCGCGCGTTTGCGATTTCAGGAGGCGTGGCTTTGGACGGCAGGGGTGGGACTGTGTTTCAAAGATATTATGCTAAACGATTAGCATTTTGGCAGATCACCTACTGCACCTTTAATGCTACATATCTATCCATTTTGATATACGTTCTCAAATTAATTGTACTGACCATTTGTCTGATCTTATAATGCTTATAAAAACATTTTGGCATCTCAAACAGTTTTCATACAACCAATTGTCAATGCTGATGGTATTATAATATTAATTTATGGTTGGTAGGGTGTTGTGGTTGCTAGGCTGCTCTGGGTGTTTTTCGTTCTTTTTATTTGGTTGTTAGATTTTTCTGAGCGTTTTTAGAATGTTTTTTGTCTGTTTGTGAGAATGTTCTGAATGTTTTTAAGATGTTGTTATGTGCTACAGTTATGGTTGGGTTTAGGGGTAGAGAATAGGTATGGATTACATTTATGAACGCATGTTGTGCGTTGCTACACCAACCTGATTTCACCAAGTAGTACATGTTCCTTGATTAACATTTATGTTGATCCTGGAACAACATTCTAGTCAGCCAATCAGAATTAAGGGATACATTTATCGTTTATGTTACGTTTAGGCTTATGCGCTTCTACATAATTATTATCCAACTATTATTCCCCTCTGATTTTGGGAATAATTTACAGTTATGGTTGGGTTTAGGGGTAGGGAATAGGTATGGATTACATTTACAAACAAAAATTATGTTCCAGGATCAACATAGATGTTAATCCAGGATTGCATCGTACTTGGCAAATCATGACATTCGTGGTTACTAGGGTGTGCTGAGTGTTTGTAGAATGTTGCTACGTGGTTGCTACTGCAGGTTTTTAGAATGGTCCTATGTGGCTGCTAGGGTGTTTTTAGGATTTTGTTATAGGGTTTCTAAGGTGTCCTAAGTGTTTTTAATGTTTTTTTTGCAGTTGCTAGGGAGTTCTAATTGTGGGTTAGTGTTGTCAAAGACTATAGAATACACAAGATATGTCACTCGTATAGTTTTGAATGGGGAAAAGTGTAATGATAAATATGGTGAATAAAGCCCCACCTTCTTGTACAGAAGCCAATCATTGATCGCTATAGACTGACGTTTCCCCAGGGGAGAAGCTCGGAACAGACGTGTGCTTTTACGACAGTTTCTGTGGTCAACAAATGCACTGGAATGTCAGCAAATGCTTGCTTCACAGACATAAGAAATATATCCAAATAAAGCTTGAAATATGTCCTTTTAAATGAACCAACTACACTTGAAAATAAACGTTTTTTGGTTTTCTAATCTGTATGAAACGAACGAGAGGTACAGTCCGACCTGTCAAACACACATTACATGACAGCAACTACTCAAACGCCCACATACTTGTAAACAAAGAGTTGCTGCCATTTTGGGAGGAGATTTGCCATCAAGATCAAGTTGTGAATTACATCTGAAGAGTAGCGCGATCGGACGAGGCATTATTCAGTGGATAATAATGTGTAACACGGCCATAAATGAGGTTGGTGCCATGATCTCATTCCTTTCGAGTGAGCATGCGCATTAGCTTGGACAATCTGCAAAAAATGCAGATTTTGTTTAATTCTAACGTTTAGAAACTAAACTTATGAGACGGTTGTTGTTTAAATTTATTGGTGAGTCCAATTATGTAATGTAATCATAAGCTTGGCAAACAGTTTTGGAGAATTTAATGTTTCCCCATTCAAACAGAATGCCCAAGCATACTGCCCAAGAGGCGTTTCAAAGATGGCCGCAGAGTGAAATGACTTGCCTTAAAAGGACTTTGGTGTTGTTTAAAATGTTGCTGAAGTGTTTGCTCTGTTCTGAGTGTTTTAGTATGTTGCTCATATGTATATGAAACAGTTTTCATATTGTCAAAGTTGATGGCATGATTCCAGAATATGTTTACAGTATTACAGCATATTTATGCCAAACCATTGACCTCACAAATTGACATCTCATCAATGGGCTATATGCACAGGGACTTTTAATTTTCAGTAAGCTAGCTCAAGTGCTTACGCTGAACTGTCATTCCATTACAAGATCGCAGAGTTTAAGATCTGGTTTCTTTAAAATCCAATGATCTTCACATCCTGATTGATATATGATATAAAGAGGGTTTTGGACTGGACAAAAAGCATTGAATTAAATTCCATTGTTCCATGCCATGTCTTTAAAATATGAAATTTTATTTTACCACAGTATTTTCAATGGAGTTTCACTCCAATGGAGTAACATTGATGCCGCTTGCGTTTAAACGGCCTTTCATCTCATTTTACACTTGAATATCTAAATCGATGCTTAAGTCTATTTAACGGATTATATTTTAATTCAATTACATTATCGATGCTGTAAAAGAAACCTTATGAAATCGAAAACAGTCACATTAACCTTTCACCGGAAGTTTATCGGTGGGTCAAAAACACTTCATTTGGTATCAGTGCCACTAATTGGTCAACAGAAAAAAATTACATTAGTGATTACCTATGGGTTTTCAACCATTTTGCTTATAATAAACAACAAATATGTCCTTTTTTTGTGTAAGTTGGTCTGATGCTTCCTGTCATGCTTGCCTCCTCATTTCGCCTTAAGCTGTAGCTGCAAGGTATTGCTTGCAGCTATATTATTATTTTATTAGCATTACATAACATATAGCAAATGCAGCGATTCCTGAGCATCCATAATACTGTTTATATAGACATTGTTGAAAATAATGATAACCTGCAGTTTGGTAAGTGAGAAGATTGTCAAAGCAGATTGTTTCATACAAGGTGTAAGACTCATCAACAAACACCACTAACTAAACCCCTAAAGTACCAATGAAATCAAAAGTAACCATATGATTTTGTTAGCTCACATTGCTAGTTTTGTGGTGAACAATTCATCTGTGCATGTCATTAAGAAAAAAAAAAAAAACAGTTTGCCATTGTAATCTTTAATTGAATTCTGAAAATGCACTTCCTGTTTGTTTTCAGTTCAATTCTCATATTACGTCTGTTTGAGGTAGTGGGCGTGGCTAACATACTTAACCACGCCCCTCCAGCTGTCAGTTTTGACAACAAACAGAAATGGTGAGGAGGAGGTGTTTGTTAGGTTGTAATAACTCTCCCCAAACCCTTTTACCTATCTTTCTGAATGAAATGTCTACATTACTACATCCAATCAGCTCGCAGTAAAACAAAACAAGCCACGCCCACTGTTTTCTCATTTAATATTTTGCTTCTCTAGGAACTGCGTCACACTATGAAAACAAATGCCCACAGCTTCCGGTTCATGTGGACTTCAACATGCAGTTTAATAAAATGCTGCATGAGGCATATAAGAACACGTCTGAGTGATGAATTGGTTTTTTGAACTGTCTGATTGAGACAAACGAAGCATTTCGGTGCTGATGTCAAATACCAGTGACATGATTAAAATCTAGTTTGGACCGGCAGTCTTTTAGCCGGTGTGCTTCACTGCAGCCCATTTGCTTCATCTCCACTTGATTAGATGTGTAGATGGCCCCAAACCCCAAAGATATCAGCGTGGGAGAGGAAAAGGAAACGAGACTGAGACACAGAGACTTCGGTTTTACATTTTTTGATGGAAATGTGTATGGTGCTGAAATAGTGATGCCGGGATGTTGTGGATGGTTGTCAGGGCATTACTATAAAGTTTGTCTTAGCATGTTGATACAAGGTTGTGTTTACTTTTGTTTTAGCATTTTGCCTTATTGATACATGGTTGCTAGGGTGTGCTGAGTATTTTTAGAATGTTTTCGTGTTGTTTCTAGCATGTTCTGAGTGTTTTTAGAATCTTGTTATCTGGTTGCTAGGGTGTTTTGGGGTAGCTTGTTGCTATTTGTTTGGTAGCTGTTTCAGGATTGTTGTCATTTGGTTGCTAGAGTGTTCTGTGTATTTTAATATGTTAGTCCAAGTGTGCTAGGATCTTTTAAGTGTATTTTATGCATATCTCTACAATATGTGATTCCTGTGGCAACCATTTTTATAATATTCATTTATGGTTGCTAGGGTGTGCTGTTTTTTAACAATATTGTTACTGTATGTGGTTGCTATGCCACTCTGGGTGTTTTTTGAATATTGTTATGTGGTTTTTAGAATTTTGTTGTGCTTGTGAGTGTTTGTTAGTATGTTCTGAGTCTTTTAGAATGTTGCTATGTGGTTGCTAGGGTGTTCTGAGTGTTTTTAGAATCATTCTATGTGGTTGCTAGGGTGTTCTTAGTGTTTTATGCAGTTGCTAGGGATTTCTGATTGTGTATGAGTGTTGTTTTTAATGTTGCTAAGATGTTCTGAGTGTTTTATAATGTTGCTATGTGGTTGCTAGGGTGTGCTGAGTGTTTGTAATATGTTGCTATGTGGTTGCTACTGCAGGTTGTTCTGAATTTTTAGAATGCTCCTATGTGGTTGCTAGGGTGTTCTGATTGTTTTTAGTATTTTGTTATGGGGTTGCTAGGGTCTCTTAAGTGTTTTAGAATGTTTTATGCAGTTGCTAAGGCATTCTGATTGTGTGTGAGTGTTGTTTATAATGTTGCTAAGGTGTTCTGAGTGTTTTAGAATGTTGCTATGTGGTTGCTAGGGCGTACCGAGTGTTTGTAGAATGTTGTTGCTACTGCAGATTGTTCTGATTTTTTAGAATGATTGCTAGGGTGTTCTAAGTGTTTTTAGTATTTTGTTATGGGGTTGCTAGGGTGCCTTAAGTGTTTTAGAATGTTTTATACAGTTGCTAGGGCTTTCTGATTGTGTGTGTTGTTTATAATGTTGCTAAGATGTTCTGAGTGTTTTAGAATGTTGCTATGTGGTTGCTAGGGTGTGCTGAGTGTTTGTAATATGTTGCTATGTAGTTGCTAGGGTGTTCTGAGTGTTTTTAGTATTTTGTTATGGGGTTGCTAGGGTGTCTAAAGTGTTTTCAGAATGTTTTATGCGGTTTCTAGGGCTTTCTAATTGTGTGTGAGTATTGTTTATAGTGTTGCTAAGATGTTCTGAGTGTTTTATAATGTTGCTATGTGGTTGCTAGGGTGTACTGAGTGTTTGTAGAGTGTTGCAACGTGGTTGCTACTGCAGGTTGCTCTGAATTTTTAGAATGCTCCTATGTGGTTGCTAGGGTGTTCTAAGTGTTTTAGAAAGTTTTTATACAGTTGCTAGGATGTTGTGATTGTGTGTGAGTGTTGTTTAGAATGTTGCTAAGTGTTTGCTAAGGTGTTCTGAGTGTTTTAGAATGTTGCTCTCTGTTTGTTTAGGTATTTTAAGAGTATCTTTATGGATGTTGCTATGTGGTTGTTAGGTTTGTGCTGTGTTACAGTATGTGGTTGCTACAGTAAGTTGTGCTGAAAGTTTTTAGAATGTTGACAGTTGTTTGGATATTCTGGGCTTTTTGGAACATTTATTTGTGGTTGTTCCACTTGTTGCGGTTGTTCAGGTGTTTTGGAACATTTCTATGCTGTTGCTAGGGTATTTGTTTAGTTTAGTTGTTTAGTTGATTAGGTGTTCTGGGTTTTATTAGAATGTTGCTATGTGGTTGCTATGGTATGCTGAACATTATTAGAATGTTGCTGTGTGGTTGCTGAGGTGTTTCTAAATAGTTGGTATGTTGTTACTAGGTTGTTCTGAGAATCTTTAGCCTGTTGCTATGTAGTCGCGAACAGTTGGTTGGTCTGATTGGTTGTTTGTTTTATCAAGCGCTACTGTGTAGGTTAGGGTCGGAAGTTCATCAGATCTTAGGAGTGCAGCAAAGCGATGAGACGTGAATCTTATGGTCATCCACAAACAGGCACACAGACTCCTCTCAGGTGATGTGATTGCATTGATGGCTTTTTGTTTTGTTTATGCGTTGGTGTTTGGGTCAGTCAGAGTTAGTGTTTGCGTGGCTGACATTAGCGACGGGGAAGGACCGCTCGCCAAGAGAACCGATTGTTTGTTTGAGATCAGTAGCGGTCAGTGGCATTTGTCTAAGCTGTGAGTCAAGGAACAGTGTGACGTTGGTGTTGCCACGGGGATGAAATGACCTTACAGAGCCCATAGATCAAGAGTAATAGGAGAAGCCGGTGTCAGTAGAACATTATAAACTTCCTAAAAGAGCAACTTGTTTCAGCTCAACCATCACCGCACGGGCTTTATTAGTGTGGCCGAGAACTACAGGAGCCTGCAAGGTAAGTCGAGAAGCAGGTGTCAGGGCTCAACATTCAGCTGCGGGAGAATTTGGGGAAGCAGATGCCAATTCATTCTACATCCGATATTACCGATAACCATGACTTCTGTGGTACAAATATTGAACATTGTGCTAATTCAAATGTCATCAAATGTTATCAGCTGGCTAATACAGATGATATTTTGTTGAATGTATTTCTAAATTCTATTCATTGGATGTTTTCTGATGTTTGTAAAAAGAAATGGGTAACTTTTTACAATAAGGTTATGTTAGTTAATGTATTTACTAACATGAATAAACAATGAACAATACATTTATTACAGTATTTAATCATCTTTGTTAATGTTAGTTAATGAAAATAGTTGTTCATTGTTAGTTTGTGTTATCTCACAGTGCATTAACTAATGTTAACAAGCTTGAATTTGGATTTTAATAATGCATTAGTAAATGTTGAACTGTGATTAATAAATGCTGCAAGTGTTGTTGATTTATTAGTTAATGTTTGGAATAGCTAATACAACCTTATTGTAAAGTATGACCAAAAACAGTTTATATAAAAGATCATATTTTCAAAAACGAAGAGACCAAGTTTCTCTGAATATACTGGATTTATTAGGTACTTGTTTTGAGTAAAATTATATTTATATTTAGGCCTGATAACCTTAATTTTATTGTTCAAAAATATTTTTATCAGGGCATTTTTTGTTGTTGTTGTTGTATATACATTTATTTGTTGTAATTGAAAAACAGTGTTATTCCAACCAACAAATATTGATCTTTTAAAATCTTTATCTGACTTTAAAATATTTGTCTTGTGTTGTCTAAAAACAAAATCCAAACATGCCTGAAAACATGGCACCTTTATGTGTCATTTTATGCAATAACAAAAAAAAAGCTCAGCGATGATCTTTCTAAATTAAATTTGGAAGAAATGTTATTACTAGTTTATAGAATATAAAAACCATAGTTATTAAAAGCTTTTCGTTAGACATGTACTGTATAATCATTATATTTTTATTAATATTAAAACTGCAAATGGTCAAAATAAACATTTCATTGTTTTAAATTGGCTTTCAAGTTAAAAGCTCACTGTACCATACTTAGCTTTGTGCTAACTGTTAAAGTAAATCTGTTTTGATTATCTAAAACTACTAGACCACATTTTAGTTCCGGTATTGAGAGGTTTCTGTTTTGTTTCAGTTTTGTTTGTCCTTGTAAACTCTCTTTTACAGGAATGCGAGTGAACTTGTATTATTTGATTGTGATTTCTGGAAACAACCAAATTCTCTCTGCCCAGGGTGATGCGCTCGTGCCATAAAGATGAAAACAGGACTGATGTTCATCCATGATGTTATTTAGACCTCAGTTCTGTAATGAAAGAGAATGGCTGATGAGCTTACACGTGTAAAGCTTTGATGCTGTTTATGTCTATATATATGTGCTCATAATATACAGTTGAAGTCAAAGTTATTCGCCCTCCTGTGAATTTAGTTTTCAAATATTTCCCAAATGATGTTTAACAGAGCAAGGAATTTTTCACAGTATGTCCTATAATATATTTTCTTCTGGAGAAAGTCTTTGTTTTCAGTTCCAGTATTGAGAGGTTTCTGTTTTGAAACAGAAGAAAAACAGAAAATTTGTTTTATTTCGGCTAGAATAAAAGCAGTTTTTAATAATAAAAATAAAAATAAACATTTTAAGGACAATATTATTAGCCCTATTTTTTTTCCAATTGACTACAAAACAAACCATCGTTATACAATGACTTGCCTACCCTAATGCCAAGTAGGCATGAGGCGATAACCGGTTTCAAGGTTTACCGTGGTTTGGAAAAGTCCAAAAAAGGTTTTAAAACCGCTAAAGTTTTCTGTTATACCGTTCCTAAGGTATATGTAAGTTTGTTTGTTTTTGTTTTGTGTTTTTACCTGTTTTTCACACCTATTTTAATTCATTTTTTTACGGCAACAGTATCGTCAGCAGAAAAGGAACCTCTACATCAAAAGCTACTGGTTCAAAATATTATAAATGTTTCCTAAAATAAAATATATTGTGATCAATGGGAGGAAAAAGTTGTTGTTTTTTTACCCAGATATTTAAAAAGAACTTATTTTGGAGCAGTAACCACAATACCGTGATACCGTAATATTTTTATCCAGTGTTATCATACCGTCAGAATCTTATACCGGCCCATGCCTAATGCCGAGTTCAGACTGCACGATTGTCAAAGTAGTCACTTCACAGATGTTTTCACACTGCATGACTATCTGCGTAGCGTTTCGTCGCTGCTGTGTTTACACTGCTAGATGGATCAGCGACAGGGGGTTTCACACTGCAACCTCCCGCTGGTCTGCAGATACCCATATTAGTGGATGCTGCTCTCTCATTGGCTGTAGGTAATCGCCGATGTTATTTTCAATCAGAACACATTTCACACGACATGATTTTGAATCGTCGACAGTTTAGCATGCCAAATATCTCACGGGTGTCAGCGACTCATCTGTGATTCTCTGAGATCGCGTCTTTGATAGTTCACACTGTGATTGTTACTCACGTGAACGAGCACCGATTTGCCTGTGATTTCGGGGATTTGACGGTGCTTTCTCAAAA
Organism: Danio jaintianensis; assembly: GCA_903798115.1. Classification (NCBI taxonomy): domain Eukaryota; kingdom Metazoa; phylum Chordata; class Actinopteri; order Cypriniformes; family Danionidae; genus Danio; species Danio jaintianensis. The sequence continues at coordinate 1,487,503 of CAIGQV010017532.1, forward strand.
CCTGTCAACAAGTCAAAATCGGGGCTAAAATCATGTCGTCTGAAATCGGCATAACTTGAATATAATTATGTACTGTCATCATGGCAAAGATAAAATAAATCACTTTTTAGAAATGAGTTATTAAAACTATTATGTTTAGAAATGTGTTCAAAAGATCTTCTTTCCATTAAACAGAAATTGGGGGAAAAATATAAATGAATTAAAATTTAACAGGAGGGCTAATAATTCTGTATATCAGCACCATCTAATCTTTCAATTTCAGTGTTTCTATGCAACGCTCACACACACATTATAACCCCCCCCCCCCCCTCCCCCCCAAAGTAACGTCCCCAGTTCGAATCCCATCAGAGAAACAGGTCAAGAGGGTCAATATTTACAGCGTCAAGCCCAGATTGCAATTACCTTCTTGGAGGCCAGGCGGCGAGGAGAAAGGAGGTGCCGCAGAGCAGTTTAGGATGATCCGTGATGCGATGCCCCCCCCTTCAGATTCCCTCTCCTCTGATTGCAGTGCACCCCAGCCTCCAGTGTGGCTAACACTTGTAGAAATTACCTGACAGAACCAATTTAATGTTATTACCCAGCCACGTGCATCCAGCTGTCTCGGAGAGAGGCGTTGGTGGAGATATTGGAGCAGAGCCTCCCCTTTCCCTCCCTCCCCCAATTTATTCCCCACAAATGAAAATGAATTATGCATTTTCCAGTGTCACTCTCGCACATAAACACCAAGAACACATTTGGCTGCTTCCATTACTCGCACAGGCAAATATGAAGCACATACTTGTTGAGATGACGCTGTTTAATACTATCAACTTGATGCCAAGTTTGGTGGAAGACGAGGCTGACAAGGTTTTAGTTGTGCTCTACATGATATGGTTGAATTGTCTTTTAATTGGTTGCATTTTACATGCATTTGGCAGATTCATTTAATCAGTGTCTTGGAAACTCCAAATTGTACTGCTGAAATAATAGAGCTCAGGGCTAAGGGGTTGGTTTATGGATGAATGGATGATACACTGGTAAAATGTGCAAGTTAAGTTTGTTAATTAACAGTGGCCTTAGTTTTACTTCTATTGGGTGTTTTATTGATGCTTTCAGATTGCCTTATGGTCATGATCTCTGCTTTTGAGGTTGAAATGATTAACAAAGTGGCTTGTACTGGCTTATTAAAGAGATAGTTCACCCCAAATAGACAATTCTGTCATCATTTACTCATCACCACTTATTCCAAACCTGTTTGACTTTGTTTTTTTCCTGCTGAACACATAAGAAGATATTTTGAAGAAAGCTGAAAACCTGTAACCATCAACATCTATAGAATTTGTTTTCCCTACTATGCAAGTCAATAGTCATCTTTCTTCAAACTATCTTCTTTAGTGTTCAACAGAAGAATGAAACTCATAAACGTCTGGAACCACTTGCTGGAGCGTAAAAAGCGATACAATTGAACAATATATTGTCTGGTTTGCTTATGTAAATAAATAATCTTGATGATTGAGCTTATTTTTGGTCTTTTTATGGATTTATTTCTATATGTAATATTTCTGATCCAAATATTTATTTAAATTAAGCAATATTTTATACTATTTCTTTTATACTTAAATGTAAATAAAAGTCACTTATTTAAACTGAAGAGTTTAAACTGTAGGTTTTTAACATAAAAAGCTGACAGATGGATTTTAAGGTAAACATTAGTGTTGCATTGTTTAAAAACTAATATAAACATGTCTAAAAACATGGCACCTTTTTTATTATTTTATTATAATTTCAGTGATGACTGACACATTTCTAAATTAAATTCCGAAGAAATTTTATTACTATCGTATATAATATATATATAAATAATATTTATTTTGTTGTTATATAGATTAATATTAGTTCTATATTGAATATTTATTTTCTAAAATGTTGCTTTAAACAATATTTCATTGTACTATTATACTCCAAATATGAAAAGAGAAGTGACTTATTTAAACTGTAGATCTACATTTATACCATAAAAAGTTATCTCAAGTCATAATGTTCTATAATTACAGATATGTTAAATCAGTTATATGTATAAGTTCTTATGTTAACAGTCAACACTTATATTAACAGTTCTTATGTTAAATAAGAAATATGTATATTTTATGTAATTTTTTTTATCTTGATCTATATATATATATCCTGTCTTTTTTGGCAAAAAAATACTTGTCATCATTTACTAGTTAAAAATCTGAAGGACTGATTCTTAGTGTTGACTATTATTATTACCTTGATGTAATGCATGTTGTGTGTTTTTAAATATAGCTCATAAGCATGAATTCACATTCACATTCACATCAACGCATTTTCAGTTTTCTCACACGCCGCTCATTAGGAATGGCGAAGCTTCATCGCCCTCATCAATATGAGCCTGATATTCCGGCATGAATGCATTATATCTATAACCGTAGTCTCCCTGTTGCAAACGGCCGTCCTTCCTGTGTGTGACAAGGTCGCCTCACATCTGCCAACTTAAGAATTCTCCTCACATTCTGGCTAATCCTTAGCATTTGAGCTGGCAATACAAACAAATTTAACTCCGCCTGTAAGACAGGCTTTTGTAATACCCAGCAGAGTGCTTAGTATTCCAGCCATCATCCATCACTGCATCCCTATTCCCTACACTGTCCTTTCTGTACAATACTGTAAGGAAGCGGGAAAGACTAGCATGCTAACCGTCTACATGAACAGAAAAAAATCATTTGGTCTTTCTTTTCCAGACGCTGAATCGTGATGCTTGGAAAGCTATTATCTCCCGCTAAGCTGCATGGGACGCCTGCGAAGCATCGTGATGGTGATAAGAGGACCGTGAGATGGGTCCTGTGTGTGCTCTGGCAGTAAGTAGCTATTAGGGCGATGACATTTTAGTGGGGTCTTATTGACCGTGACATGCACATGGATGAGTTTGGCTAATGGGTGTTAGGCCCACGTTTTGGCACCCCACACCCAGAGGGCTGTCTAACAAAAATAATAGCCCATAATAGCCTGCTAAATCATCTCATTTTCCATCACTCTTTATTTTCAGCTCGGGATATGTAACATATTTGGATTGGAAAGTACTTCAGATGTCAGAAAACAAGACTCTCCGAAAGAGCCTCAACAGAGTCTACATTTTTTTTCTCCTGTTTGTTAAGATTTAGATGCACCATTCTGGATTGAAGTGAGTCATTGTTAAAGTTGAGCTAAGATGGCAAACAGAAAGCAAAATTGCAATTTGAATGTAAAGTAAAACTGCAACTATTGAAATTCAAAGACAATCATATAACTGATATTTTATTTTATTAAAGATTTTTGCTGAAAAAGAAGTCATAAGTCGGAGTAAACTCTGAACATTGACTTGACAGTTTTATTTAAAACTTGTTTAAAAAACATTAACTGATCTGGCAAAGTTTTTTTTTGAAACTTAAAAAAAAAACTTTTTTATATTTAATATAATATCATATTATGGCGACGCGGTGGCGCAGTGGGTAGCATGTTCGCCTCACAGCAAGAAGGTCGCTGGTTCGAGCCTCGGCTGTGTCAGTTGGCATTTCTGTGTGGAGTTTGCATGTTCTCCCCGTGTTCGCGTGGGTTTCCTCCGGGTGCTCCGGTTTCCCCCACAAGTCCAAAGACATGCGGTATAGGTGAATTGGGTAAGCTAAAATTGTCCGTAGTGTATGTGTGTGAATGGGTGTGTATGGATGTTTCCCAGAGATGGGTTGCGGCTGGAAGGGCATCCGCTGCGTAAAACATATGCTGGATAAGTTGGCGGTTCATCCCGCTGTGGCGACCCCGATTAATAAAGGGACTAAGCCGAAAAGAAAATGAATGAATGAATAATATCATATTTAATAGTTTGAATTGTGATGCAGTTCACTTTGAACTTCCTTTTCCTGTAATTAAATTTTTTCCTGTGTACTCTGTTCAATTCAGTTCAAATCCACACCCATGAATCCAAAGGGAGATAATTCTGTATTTTGCAATCCTGTATTTTTAGAATTTTTACCCGTCCTTGAGCTGTTGTCTTATTGCAGAGGTTGAGGCCCGGGGGATATTGGCGACAGACTCGGTCACGGGTGCTTCCACCCCCCAACCAATGGCACCAGCAATGGGTTGCCTTGAGTAGTGGCAGTGCTACTGGCTATCGGAGTGTGAAATCGCACGGTGGTTATCCCATTACGCTTCATTTATCAACGCACCATGCCATCCCTCACTTTTGACAAGTTTCTTAAGCGCTGGAAAACAGTCAGGGGGCAAGAGGCAGGGGGAAAGATGGCTGGTGCACAGAGGGGGCAGGGGCAGAAAGGCTGTTGTGCCGCATCTGGAATGGGATTCTAATAAAGCCAGGCGCTGCCATGGAAACAGGAGGAGAGCCACCCCACATTCTCGAAGCAGGGAGAGACCCCAAGGAGCATCTCTCTCTCGCTCCATCTTGGAGCGTGGCAAATGGCCCAGTGCCTCCGACCCATGCAGAAGCAGGCGCCTTGCCAGCAAAAGGGGGCCAGATAAGGGTGCGTAAAATTAGCTGTGGCTTCCAGAAAAAGAGGGGGAAATGTGCAACCTAGTCCCCCATGAAAGGAATTTCACACAGACGCCTCTATCGCATTTTCCCGCTCCGCTCACCGTGACTGCCAGTCCCACAGTCAGACGTCCACGGGGCGAGAAAGACGAGTACAAAGGGCGAGAAGACAATCGATGGCTGACTGTGTCTGCTGCGGGTGCAGGAAGCAGCGTTCATTATGGGATTGGGTGGCACCGGTCCCAGCCTCTTCTTCCCAGTTTGCTGCATTAAAAAGGTGGCACCTGCACCTGCCTGTATCCCTAACAGATTACTGGCCGATTCACTCAGTTAACTTGTGCACCCAGCTGCATTCACGCAGAGCATCTTCTAAAGGAAGCCCTGATACCCAGAGTTCTCCTCTACTGTTTCTTGCTGCTGCCTTTCAAGTGACACCAGACTGATGAAAGTGGAAGAAAAAAGGAGACAGCGGTGGGGAGAGAGAAAAGGAGTTGCGAAATGAAAGAGTTGACTTGTTTCCCTCGAGGGGGGTTTCCCTCAGCCAGCGTGTGAAGTGATGCCCTCAGTGATTCATGGGAAATTTACACATTGGGTGTGAAATGCCCCTTGGCTCGTATTAAAGATTGGGTTTTAATATCTGACTAATACAAAGCCTTAATAAGATCCTTTTTTCTGCCCCCTTTCCGGCTTTCCGTGGGTTTATTAGGGAATTGATGAAAGAACCAGCTGGCAAATGTCTGGCTTCGTATTTATTCACAAATGGATTTGAAAATTGCCTGTATGCAAATGGCTTCATAGAGCAAAGCTTAATTCCTCTTCCGAGAAATGCAGAGATGCGTCTGTATAGCCCTCATCTGATGCAACCGATGGTGTACTTCAAAAAATAACTGTTTACCTCTGACGGATCCTCTCAGAAATTCTGATTAAAGCGGATAATACTCTTAATTCCAGCATCTATTTCATGATGGCTCCTTATTGTTCTGAGGGTCGGTGGAAGCCTCATGGGCCTCTCATTCAGCTTTACAGGTCTCACTGTTCTAAAAACTTGACAAACTTCTAGCCCCATTTTTGTTTCTCGGTGAGCAGCTTTGGAGACAGTTGGACTGATGGAGGTTTATGGAGGAAGACAGTGGTTGATTAGATCTGCCTCCTGCTGAGCTTTGATAATTCATAGCAAGGGAAGCACAACAGGAAGGGTTTTAATATTCAAATACATTTATTACAAATTCTAAAAGCAAATGCGACAAATAACAGCCTGACTTTGCTGAGAGCAACGGGGCTCTTTTTAGTCCAGATGTTGCAGAAACTATGATTAGCAGTACTTTTTGCCCTACTTAAGCCTATAAAACCACTTGTTCTTTCGTGTAGAAAGTACCTTCCCAGCTGTTATTGGTGTTTCTTCAACTACAGGTGCTTTTTTCTCCTTTGTCTTTAACTAAGACTTCATTTCATAGCTAGCAACTTCTTTGTGTATTATTTGACAAAATAACAGTTTAATGCACAATAAATATATTCTGTTCACAAGTGATATTAACTTAGAATTGTCTCCTAAGCATGTCACCAACACTGTTGTCTCCTTTGTAACCAGATGAAGTACATTAACTTTTCAGACAATAAATATTTAATTGTTTTGTTTATTTCACTATAAATCACATTCAGTGATGAAAAATCCTTAGCTGGAAAAACATGCAAAAGTAATGCAATGACCTTCTTCAGACATTTGAATAACCTAAACTGCACTAGATGTTGCTAATTTTTGGTACTTTTTTGGAATTTTTAAGATTGAAGATGAAGTTATTGTTTGAAATACTCTTCACATAAAAAGACGGTTGAAATCTGTGTGTTAAAAAAACCTAGAACATAAAATTTTCATAGTTTTCAAATTTTCACCAAGGTACAAATAGCATTGACTAGCCTTGGTAGTTCTTAACTTCCTTTACAGTACACCCAAAGTTTTGTCTATTTAACATATGGCAGGTCTAACACATTCACCTTTGCAGGGCCATCATCATGAAATCGCATAACCTTCACTAAAACTCCAACAGATGTGATCGCTGAGGTGTAAACCACTGAAACACAACAATCACATTCACAGATGATAGTACAGATGCTTGGTGAGAATATATCACAAAGATGAAGTGAGTTAGAGACCCTGATTAAGGCAGCCGGTGGACTTTCATGATCTCTGGCATATATTTGACACGCTCAAAGGCCTCCTGCTCGGAAGGGCTCATCATTCCCTCTCACTGCGACTATGGCATCCAACGGTAAAGTGGAGATGAAGTGCAGGATTACACTGATGCCTTTCATCAGCACGTAACCTAACAGCAGCCGCATGAAAGGGAATACAAGGTAGAGTACTGGCGTCTGGAGACACCGCCGGTTGGCTTGGAGTGCGTGGGACGGCTCTGTGATGTGTCCTTCCCAATAATCCTCAACGATAAACTTTGCTGAGGGCTCAGTCGACGGAGGTGGCAGCTCTGAACCCTTCCATTCCCCCCACCTCTTTTTTCTAATTGCTTTTATTACAGAGCCATTGATCGAGAATGGGTTGGCTTGTAAAAAGAAGAAGAGTGATCCTACAGCAGCGCTTTGTTTACCACGAAGAGCGAGGTATTGAGTCTTTGTAGGTGCTCTAGCTGTCAGCTAATTTCCTTTTCATCAGCTTGGTGATGGCTTCGGCTGTTCGCTTGCTTGTTCTTGGTGTGAAAAGTCAGAGCGGATGACGACCGAGTTTTCAAATTAGTCAGAGTACCATGTGCCTTCAGCACTGGATCGACTAACAAGAGTCAGCTTTAAACAGTCATACTGGCATGGTACTGTTGAAATGGCAGTGTGTTGTGTGTGATCACTCGCTGAATCCCGGTTTAATTAAATGGGGGTTAGGTGAAGGGTGTCGAGGCGCAGATGGTGTAGGTGTAGGCACTGGAAGTGTGTGCGAGCACCTTAATCGCTTCCTGTGGGAATCAAGTCGAAGTGATGGCCGCGGTCTCCGAATGACAGTTTTATTGCATTTATAATGTCTGTATACACAGCAGCGTGAAGCAAGTGTCGGAGGAAGAGAGAGAGACAAAATCTTTGGCTGTCACTCTTCGAGCCCCCTTTTCCCCTCCCCGTGCCTCTGGCCCCTCACTTCTGTCAATCATATTTGTGAAAAGGGCACTGGCTCTTAATACGGTGAATGACAATGATTTTTTTAATAATAATAACCTGGATCCGCCGGAGGAGCGGGCGAGGGCATCCCTTTATATTCTGACATTTAAGATAAGCAAACTTTTTTCATAACGTCAACACGGATAACAAATACCCTAGAATAGCGCACAGTTGCCCTTTAGTGGGATTTGCACGGCTAAGAGAGTTTGAAGCCATCTAATTATGGCAAGTATAAGCATTGTGCTGGACAAACTTCCTCTCAGACTTCGCTGGGAGTTAGCCTAACTAGCTGGTGAGTCATAGGTATGCAAAGAGGCTCACGTGAAACCAGTCTGTACTCTGACACAAAGGATAAATACCATGGTAACCCATAGTTTCTGACAGGAGGGAAATTTTATTTTCAGAGCTTCCTTTTTAGATGGTTCAGTTATGGCTCACATAATATTATTCTATAATAATATCACTTTTACAGCTTAATATTAAAGCTTAATCTTATTCTATAATTTTTTTAAATATTCTGAAAGCTTTCTGCCACTGTGCACCACTCAGTTATGAAGCAGGAAATGCTTTAAAATGTCAATTTAATTCTTCTATTTTAATTGCGCTAGAAAGTAGAATGTTGATTGAAACAACATAAACATCAAGAAGAATATAATATGGGAATGTTAAAAGTTTTATTGGTGTTATAGAATAGAAGGTCAGAATAGTTGTGAACCAGGATGTGAATGAACACTTTCGCAGCCACTTTGACTTCTGAACAGGTGAATACCCCTATCATCTTCAGAAATGCAAAAATTCTATTTAATTATGTATTTTGGTGGTAATCTATTGTAAAGTCTTATGAGGGTAAACCTTAGGAACTTCAAGTGATGCAGTGGTCTAGTAAACAACCACTCAGAATGTCCTTACATCATATACTATAGGTGTCTTCTGAACAAGTGACACTCACTTTTCTTTTGAAAATAGAAGCATCCAGTTACTTTATTGCAGTAGTAATTCAGTTCAGTTCAATTCATCTTTATTTTTATAGCGCTTTTTACCATGTAGATTGTGTCAAAGCAGCTTAACATAGATCGTTTTAGTCCAGTTCAGTGTAATGTAAATGTCACTGCTGAAAGCCGAAACACTGAATACTGAAGAGCAACTCCACCAATACATAAGTATTAACAACTATACCATTGTTTGGAAAAAGTTAATCTTTGAGTTTTACTTTTGTAAAACTGAGCTTAACAACTACAAAACCTGTTAATGTAATACATTTCGTCATCGTTTTCCTATTCCAGAGCCGTTCAGAAGGACTGTACAACTCTGGCCTTGGGTGAAGTGTGTCGGGGCTATTTGAGAGCGAGAGAGACTAACAGAATAAAGTGGAACAGCCTCTTGAAGGGCTCTGCTTCTTTTTACAGACAGATGGAGCAGAAAGTGAGAGAGAGGACACCTGCTGGTCCACAGTGCTGCCCCCCCTCCTGCTTCTCCTTTTCTCTACCTCTTTCTCTGACTCCAGCATTAGAATTCAGCATCTCTTCTGCCTCGTCTGAGTGAGTGGGTTACTGAAGCGTGTCACAGTAAGAACCAGTGAATGATAATGAACCGAACGTGTGCGAGAGGGAGGGGAAGAGGGAGGAGATCCGAGAGGATTCCTGTAAGCTGGCTCTCTTCTTGAATCGTGGATAGGGAAAGAAAGAAAGTGAGCAAGCGAGTGAGAGGACAAACGAGGTTGTCGACTGAATCACCACCACCTCCACCACTTCACCACTCCTTTCTCTTGGCACGGGGGAGTGAGTGTGGGATGGGATGCCCCGCACTGTTCCCTCTCCCTCATACCCGTCCTCCACCAACAGACCCACTTCTCCGAATGAATTCATTCATCTTCTTCCATCCTTTTGTCGTTTTCATGTCAACCTCCCTCCGCTTTATTATTATTTTATTTCTCTCCTTCTCTCCCCCCCTTGTTCTCTTTTTGGAGTTCTCCCACACATTGCTATCCCACTCGTTTTGTCATGGCCAAGGAAAAGAAAATGATCGGCCGGAGAGCAACGAGAACCAAAGAGGAACGACGGTATGAAGAGAGCTCTGTGCGGATGTGGAGTTCAGGTCTGCAAGTAGCCGGTCCTCTCCAGGTGGATTATCCAAAGCAGAGAATTTTTGAATGCAACAGCAAAAAAGAAACGAGCCGCACTGAAATCCTGAGGGGGGACGAATGTTCTTGCACTTTCCTTGTATTCAGATAGTTCTCAACTTGTTCCGCATTGTTTAATTCGATCTCTTGTTTCTTGCTTGTGTCTCCAAGCCCCCCTTTCCACTCTCTTGTCTTCGATTTGGGACATTTTGGCTGCTCATTGTGAAGAATTCTCGGGACTGTGCTCTGAAAAGCACTTTTCAATCTAATTAATTCCTTTCTGAGCCAAGATTCGAAAAGAAGCCTTTTTTCCCCACTCGGCCTCCCTCCTTTTGAGACCAAAATAATTGGAGCCGTGGACTCCACTGTAGCTGTGCCACAGGACCAAGTTGGACCAATCTGGACACAACACCTGGTGCATTGTTTGCAAGAGAAGCCATTTTTCCCTTCTTCTAAATCACTTTATTATCTCTCTGAGGGGGCACAACCACCCAAGCCCTGGGCCTTAGGAATCTGGATATGTTGAAGTGAAGAAATGGAAAAACAGAGACCTCCAAGGAGATGAAAGCGAAAACAACGTTTCTGAGCCCTAATCTGATAACTAGATGAACCTATCCTGAAAGTAACACGCAATGAGGGACAGAACTGATCTGGAGACACTTACAACCTGGTGAATCTGCGCATGATACACAAGATTAGATGAATCGTCCTACATGTCGCATCCTAACTAGAAAATATGAAAGAAAGAAGCAAGTGTACCAGGAATTGGTCTTTTGCGCTTATTCCAAGGCAGTGAAAAAACTTGGACAAGTCTGGGAACCCTTTCGTGGGCTGTATTGTACTTTTTCCCAGCCTTTTCATTGCACCCCCCTTTTTTTCTACGTTAAGTCATTCACTGGGGCACTTTCTCTCCCCCTCCTCCTTTCGGTAGCTGAAAGCCGCTGATCGCTAATCCACGGCTGTTTCATCAGATTCTCGTGCTGATTTCTACATTGATTGGCCGTCTACTTCAGAACCTCTCCGGCTCCCTCCTCTTGCTCTTTCACTCTCCTTCATCCACTTCTCACTCTCTCATCCCCCTCCCTCCTTCTCTTTCTCTCTCTCTCTCTCTCTCTCTCTCTCTCACCCTGCCTCATTGTCTCTGTGTGCGGCAACAGTGCTGCTGGAAGCCAGTCCTTTTCACTGCTCGCCAGACAGAGGAAGGCAGAGGTGAGTCCCGTCAAATGCATCCCAAAAGCCATTGCCCACTCTGTCTCTGACATCTCTCTCTTAATGTGAATGTCCACCATTGTGTTTGTTTATCTGTTCTCAAACTCTCTGTTGCCATTTGGCATAAGTGTGATTTTTGTGTTTTTCCTCAATGCATTGTAGGTGAGTGTGAGTAAATGTGGTCTCCGCTGGTGTGTGATGGTTGGGTTCTAGCAGGTGTTTTTGGTGGTTGGATGCAGTTTCTTGTTATTAGAGTGTGTGTGTGTCTCATTTGGGATGCATTTCCACTCTTGGAGTGTTGCTGTGGTTGCCTTATCTCAAAGTTCAGCGTGCAAAAATCCTTTAGGGTCTAGAATGCTCTGCAGAAAGAGAGATTCACTGACCGGTGCTTCAGCTGCATATGCTTTACGTAGTGCCGCTGTGCATCCTTGCACAGCCACAGGACAAGCATTAATAAATGCATACACATGCATATATATATTATTATGCACCTTAAAACTTTATTCTCAAGCACACTCTGACATGACTTTTATTTGACTATGGCAAATTTAGTCGTATCCCCAGGGCTGGACAGAAATAGATCCCAAGCTAAATCAGGACAAGCACCAAGACTCCATGGAAAAAAGGTGTTACGCATGACCAGGCTTCCGTGTAAAAACTGGAACTGAATTGAAAAAAAATTATTTTAATGGACATAAGGAAAAGATAGATTGAAAACAAGCAAAGATGTTGCATAGATTTAAGCTGGACAGGTTTTGTACATTTTTACCATGCTTTACTGCTTTCTCTCCATTTGTCCCATAAAACGGTGTAAGCTTTTCCTTCAGTATTACCTCATCCCAAAATTGGATCACCCACATATTGCACCAAGACCTTCATCTTTATTAGGTGCTAATGTCTGTGAATGTAAAATACAAATATATAAACATATATATATGTAATGTCATATATATTTTCTTAATTTACCTGTTAGATCATCTATATATCAGCATGTAATGGTTACAATGTATTGTTTTCTATTTTTGAGCATCACTTTAAAAGATCTTTATTTTACTTAGATTACTATAGAGTTATCAGTCTAGAATTGTTGCTGTTAAGTTGATTGGTTTCTAGTGGGTTCGTGCAGCAGCACAGACAACTGAAGTTTATCTTCATTTGCTGCATGGGTGCAGAGATAAAAGACTGACACATTTCCTTATTACTGCTCGCAAAATGTCAGCAAATGCAGCTTAAGCTTGTATAAGATAACAAGTGGAACCGTAGATGGTAGTGTGGAGTCAAAAGACATCATAAAGTGGATTTTTCACAGCTAAACAGGATTCCCTCTATATTCAGGGTTTCCCTGCTGCTTCGAGATGGAAAGTATAATGTGTTTGTGTGTGTGTGTTTGAGCAAAGGGAAGGGGAGGGGAGTCAGACACACATGCTGCGAGAGACGATTGACAGTAGCTAAATTGGTTCAGACACATTACGGTTGGATCTATCCCTTCTTTGCAGTGGGGACGGACACCTACGGAGGGTACGATATATGCTGTCGTCTCAAAAGCAGCAGGTCTTCAGAATCCCGTCCTCTTGTGTGAATGACTGTCTACACGAACAAAAGGGTCCAAAAGGTTGAGGGATAGTTGTACGCACCATGCGTGACACAAAATACAATCCAGCAGTAACAATAGCCAGTGCATACTATAAAATAGTGATTTCTGTGTTAAAAATACCAAGAGTGGCAGAGTGGAAGCTCTGAAGCGACAGGGTCTGGCGGTCTCACGGAGATGCAGGTGTCCAGAGATGGCAATTCCTCCACACCTCCGCACTCAGATACTTAAGATGACACCTCTGACAGCCCTGCTGTCAGTATCAGACTCTGCCGAGAGATTATCATTCGCCTCGAACAATGTCTCCCAGTCCCCTTTTGTCCTTTCCACAACTCTCCAGGTGCACATATTTGGTTTTCTGTGCCGTTTTCCAGGGAACTCAGTGACCCCGAAGACAGGTTTTAAGATGCTGCTCTAGGCTATGACAGGTAAACTTGAATGTAGAGTAGTCCATTTTTCTAAATCGGTAAGATTTGTGAAACATCGCTCAATGCTTTTTCTGATTAATTTATTCTGTAGCATTCATCATTTTCCACCATTAAAGTATAAATGATTTCTAAAAATGCATACAATTTTGGTCCCATAGGCAATCAACCATTACGTCATTCTGTTGCCTGTTGCTGTGGGCGTTACCCTTTGAGAAGGGTGGTGTGACTTTTGCCGTCTCCCGTCCAATCACTGTTTACACCTCCCCTTGCCCAGCTGCATATTCAGGGCGTGGCACATTCTTTCTGACAGCCGTCATTCTGTCCGTTTTGTCATTTGGCATTCAAGTAAAAGAAGTTAAAGGTATGGTTCACCTTCAAAAATTATTCTGTCACCTATTAAGTATGATTTTCTTCTGCAGAAGAACAAAATGTCAAAATAGCCTTTGAAATAGGTGTTTTTGTGAACGTGTGTGTAATGCAGATTTGGAATGACATGAAAGTCATCTTAATCAACTATAACTTTATAAATGGATTTTTTTCCAAAGTGGTGAATACAAAGTATTGTACAAAATTACAGTTGTAACACATGAGCCAATCAGTGATTTATCCTGTGCAAGCCAGTTTTGTTGTTAATGTCTGCATCATAGTTGTGGCACCCAAAGGTAGAACTGAAATCTAGGATGTCTTAAGCTCGGTTCAGATGCTTTTTTTGTCAGGCGAACATGATGTGATTGTGTTGTTGAGGGGGAACCCTGCCTATTGCATAGCAGCTGCCATTCTTGTATCGAAAAAGAGGGGGAGAGTTGAGCATCCTACGTTTGAATGATGAGAGCTCTCCAGCATACAGAAGCGTGGTCATACTGAGGCCCATTCACTCCCTAACATTCCCTGGCTCTTACTCATTTTCTGAGAAGAGGGGCGCGTCGCCCACCAGCCTCCTTTCGACGCCTCCCTCCCCCATTTTTATTTATCTATTCTCTCATTTTCCCGGTAATGACTCTCTCCCGTCAATTAGGCTAACTCGTCGCCAACGTTCCTGAAGTGAATGAATACATGATGATGCCTCCCCTGCCGTCCCCCTGCTCCTGGGAGGTGCAAAGAAAAAAAATCAGTGCGATCTTGCAGGGGAAGGCATTTGCCAGAGATAAAGCTAATTTAATCCGATGAAATGTGACATTTGGCGGGGGACGCTCCCACTCGGCCAGAGTGCAGGTGCTGCATCAAGATTAATGAATCGCCAACAGCCCATCCATTCGCACTGAGAGAGAGAGGGAGAGGGCGCAGGGGGTAGGGCCGGTGAGAAAGACTCAGATGGAGTGAAAAAGAAAGAAGCAGAGAAAGAAACATTGAATGCGATAGAGGACAGTGGTTGGTGGGAGGTCAGGTACTCTGTTAAAGGAGGGCGTTGAGCTGCGTGCTGTGTTTTGTCACCAGGGACCCGCTGTGAGAGATTGAGAAGGCGGCTACCTTGATTAGAAGTGAGAGTTCTTGTTCCCCATATCTCTTTTTTCATCTTTCTGTTCCTCCTCTTCAATCCGCAGGCCCACTGGTGTTCTATAGTGACTTGTATAAGAGGCTGTGACTTGTTTTCGTATCTGTGCTCGCATATGCACAAGTATGTTTACTTGCGTAGTTAACAGCGCCCACGGTTGGTGGGGAATTTCCTCGCGTGAAGAGCACGGCCCAGCCAAATGAAGCAGATTGGCATTTTTGACTCATGCCAGAACATAATAAATACTTACTGCCTCTCACGATTACTTCTGCTTAGAATATCATTAGGAAATCAAGCCTATTAGCTCTAAACTATTAGCTTTTCACGTCAAAACTGCAATTATGAAGTGTTTGCTTGTCTACTGCGAGTTGAGCTTGAAATAAAAGCCAAAAACAAGCTTGGACAAATTGAAGAACTGCAATTTATACGGTTGTCTTTTACATACTGATCTATTATAAATGTTTGTGTTATTAGTCATATTTTAAATATAGATATTTATTTTGTTATATATGTGTATTAATTTATTTTATCTAAAAGAAATATGTATTTTATTATCTAATATTGTTTAAATATTAATATCTGATAAATTGCTTCATACAAATATTTACATAAATGCTATATATATATATATATATATATATATATATATATATATATATATATACACACACACACACACATCTCTCTGAATCCCTTAAACTATGCAGTATCTGTTTTATTCATTACATTTTTCTGTATATAGATATTTTAAAAGTTCTAAAGGTTTTGTTCTATTACAGACAGGTAGCAGGTTGATGGTGTTTTCATATTCCCCATCCGTTATGTTCTGATTTCACCTTGACCCCCCTGTCTCCTAACTTATAGAGGGTGACAGGATGTCCTCATTAGAAGAGAAAAAGAGGGCGTCCTGCATTCACAAGGGGACTTGATTACCATATAAAGTGACAGTGTACAAAAACAAAAACTGTAATATACGGTATGAATCTTAACTTCTGACCTTGATGAGAGATACTTTGCTGTGAACTCGCTACATATTAGCTTGATGCTGAATTATAGCTCCCAAGAGCCATCTGTATCCGGCAACCCGGTACCAGTATCTTTTCCCTATGCAAATCAAGCATTTGTGTGGAAATGACCAAAACCTTCTTTATGAACGCTCCGCCTCAATGATCAGAGGTTTTCCCGAAATTCACACATATTGCGTTGAATCATGGCGACCACTAGACCTGAGTCAAGGCAAATTGCAGGCATAAATCCTTGCTGACACAAGATCAATTTTAATTGTAAAGAGTAAAATTTATTTAGACAGTAAATAAACACATTATTATAACAACTGACTAAAAAATGAATGTGACCTATGCATTCTTAAAACCAAAGTTCCTTTATTTGTATTGATGGTTCCATGAAGAACATTTAACATCCATAGAAATCTTTTATCTATAGAACAATTTTCTTTATGGTTCTGTATAGTAGATAAATGTTCTTCACACTGATAAATGCTGGGTTGTCTCAACTCAACTTTGGGTCAGATATGGACAAACGCAGCTGTTGGATTAAACATGTTATTTAAAAGTTTAACCCAATAGTTGGGCTTGTCCATATTTGCCCCAAAACTTCACAGTGTATGAATAATAAATGGTTATTAAAAAAACCTTTCACTCAAAGGTTCTTTGGGGAACCAAAAAAGTTCTTCTATGGCACCTTTTTGGTTCTTTGTGGCTCCTTGATTTTTAAGAGTGAGTCTTGAGTTGAGGGCCTCTGTTGCCTGGGACAACCGACCATTATGTTAATAACCATTGCAGAATTCCATGATTGGCCAATCAGAAAAAAGAATTCCCCAGAGCCGTGTGGTGATCAGAGTTATCTGTGAATCAGATTCACTCACGAATACAGAGCTTCTTTTATACTCACCTCCCTCCCTTCACATCCGGTTCGGCTTCAGCAGTCTCGCAGTGAAACTCTGAATCTGTGGCATCTCTGTAAAAGCTTTGTGACCTTTTCTTACCTGGTTCCACTGCTTGGTTTTGTACCTGGTTACTTGAAGATAATCCTTCAGGAGCGCAGCAAAACATCACTTACCTGCACAGCACTGTTTTTATTGAAGAGCTTTCAGATCCAGCATCTCAGACGCCCTCCACCGGAGACAGAAATGGGCTCACATTCACATTTTCCTCCTCTTGAGCTCCTCATTTCGTATTTGTGCTCGTGAATGCGCTCTCTGTGGAGAGCTTTACTATGTGGGCCAGGATCTTTCCATATGATTAGCGAGCTTGATAAATGAGACTGTATAATTATGTTGTGACTATTAAGAAGTAGCGGTTAAGCCGTTCTATAAGAAGTGTGTATATAATTACATGGTGTTTTATCAATAGGCTTGTGCGCATCTGAAAAGAGCTCACGCTGGAGGCAGCTGCTCTGTAGTGCAGGGCAGAACAAAGACCCAATGGAGAGTCCTCTATCGCTCTCTCTTTCTATCCCTCTCTGCTGTCTGTCCCTCTTTCATATCCCGCTCTGCTTAATCCTGTGAAAGATCAATTCGCCATATCCTAGTGCTGCTCAGCAAGGTTATGGTGGCCTATAGCAGTTTGGGCTATTAACACCCAGCAGTTGAAGTGTTTTAAGTAGGTCTGCATTACATCATCAATAGTGCTGTTGTAGAGATAGTGTGTTTATCAAATAGTCAATATTACTGGTGATGTCACGTTTACTAAAGTAAACTTTAAAATTAGGTATTAAGTTTTTCAAATATTGAGGGTAGCACTTGCTTGAGATAAAATATTTTGCTCTGAATGTACATAGAGATGCTAAGTTTTGTTTTGTTTTTTTGTATTTTTTGCAAAGTAGGTCCTCATTAGTCTTAGTTTTATATGCTATTGGATGTTTAAAATAAAATTCTTGATCTTTTTTTATCTTAAAATCCCATTTTAAAATTTATAATTCATCCTAGAAGCCATTAAACGGTCTAATTTTGTTGATAATGTGCTCCCGTTTTGTTCAACCATTTTTAATTAATTAGTAATATATTGTATCAACCACAAAATTGCATATTTTTATCAATAATAAATGCATTTTTTTTTTCATTTCAATTTTATTATAATCCACTAGATTGTTACATAACTTCTTCAATAACATGCTCCAATTGTGTTTAAAAACGTGTATTTATTAATAATTAATTCTATAAATCACAACATTTTATATAGTTGTCGATAATAAACTCAATGTTAAAGTTTTAGTGTAATGTATATATACATTCTGCAGAAATGTATTCATATCCATTTACACACAGTGTTTTATGTTATTGCCTGCCATTACTTTCTACAGTACATAGTTTAAGAAAGCTAATAGCTGTATTATATATATATATATACAATAGCTATTATCCCAGACATAGTTCTGAGTCAGGCAAAGAAACCAAGAACTGGAGTGTAAGAGATTCTCTATTACTCCTTTGAGGTCGACATTAAACTGCAGGTTGCCACAGCAGAATGATAGCACTAGTATAAATAAGCTGCCTCAGTAAAAATGTGTGCTAAATGAGTAACAAAAAAAGAACTCCAACAAAGACAGGCTCTAAATTCCTATCCCGCTCCTCTAGAGGGAGCAGTTGAGTCCAGACACGCTAAAGGAGCATAAACCACAGTTTTGTGTTTTTAAGGTCATATCTGAAAGAGGACATCGCACCCTGTGGTTTATTATTTGCTGCCACTTCATTGACTTAACCCAGATGGACAGGTAGCGCTCGTTCACAATGTTAGTTTTAGCCTTCACAAAGAGCTGTTTGGTTGGAGAAAAGGAAAAAAGAGAAGGACGGATAAAAAAAAAAAACGGCGCTGTAAGTGTCCTCAATGGAGGCTTTGTTACAGGGGCCAGGACCCAGCGTGAGAGGGCTGAGGGCAGTGATGGATAGTAATACCTGGCCCCCCTGGTGCCTCAAATGCCTCAGTGAGATACCAGCTCCACAAACACTGCCTCTGTCCGGCTCCTGTCCCTCTTTCCCTGCCCAGCTTTGTGTGTTTGAACAACCAGCGCTTTTTTCTTGCTTTCACCCCCCCCCCTCTCTCTCAGTCTCGCTCTTCCATTTTTCACTCAGACCGAAGGGAGGGAGAGTTTGACCAGCTGTCCAGACTCACCTGTGGACGGTGAGCAGGAGGAAACAGGAGAGAAAAGTGTTGCATTTGTCTTAGAAATGCACAAGTTTTGAGAGGTTTTGCTGTAGTTTCTTGGAGGCTGGTGGAAGAGAGAGGATGAGCGCCCCAGAGAATTAAGCGGGAACAGAATTTGAGGTCTGTTTGAAACTTTATTTTTTTTTTTTTTACATTCTCTTTATTATATTTTTTTTACATCAGTACAAATTATAACTTTTAAATATGTATACTTTTTTCTTTTAAACAAAAAGTTGCAACATCATGTTAATATGATGAAAAGTGTGAAAAAAAAGAGTAAAAAGAAAAGTGGGGGGAAGAGGAAAAAGAAAGAAAAAGAAACTAAATAAGGGGGGCATTTAAGGTGTTTCTACTAGGGCTTAATCACTGCTCTATTGTTAAAGTACTCAATAAATGGATTCCATATTACATGGAAATTCTTAGTTTTATTTTTAAGGGAAAGTCTGAGCTTCTCAAGTTGCAGGCAAGACATGACATTTTTACCAATGTGGAGCAACGGGGAGGATCTTTTCGCTTCCAATTCAGTAAAATCAATCTACGTGCCGAAAGGGTTATAAATCTAATCACTGTACGTTGATTTTTAGATAATTCTGCATCATCACTGACACCAAATATAGCTTAATTAGGCCCAGGGTATACTTGTTTTCCCACCACTTCTGATATGAATTGAAAAACTGTTTGAAACTTTTAAAGATGGTTTTTCATCGTAGATGTATAGTGTGAAGTGGGTTTTTCAGATATGAATGAACAAAAATGGGTGTAAACCTACAATTTCTACCAGATCGTATACTTGTACAATTGATTTCCTACTGTCTAACCTAGTGGATTTTGATTAGTTTAGTTAGAGTAAATCATATGTTTTGCTTTTGACTTAATTTTAGCTGATTTGGGGTCTTTTTTGAAATATTTTGAATATTTTGAAACAACTAAATTGTATGTTTTCATCAATAATGTAATTTTCTTTAATTAATGTAAATTTATTTGAGAATTCACCAAATTGTATTTTTGTAAATTCTTTTAATTAATATAGATTAAGTTTAGAAGCCATGAAAATTTACAATTTTTCCAATAATATGATATATTTTTTGTCATTTTCATTAGTTTTATTATTTTATTATAGAAGCAGCTAAATTATATACAGTATTTCCATCAACATATAAAAACTCTATTTATTTATTTATTTGTTATTTATTTATTTTATTTAATTATTTTTAAAACAATATTTATTTATTCAAGAAGCACATTTTTCTAAATAAAATTCTCTAATTCTGTTTGAGAGATATTTTTAGTATACATTTTAATAGAAGCCACTGATTTGTATATTTTTAGATATTTTTTTTCTTTTTTGCAGAGTTAATTTATTCCAGAAGCTACTATAATGCATTTTTTTTGTGAAAAAATACACTCTAATTTTGTTCTCGAGTCAAGGTACACGTCGTAGCTGTTGATGGTGAAATGTTTGTGCTATTCCAGGAGACAAGATCCCTGTGCTGCAAACATAAGCAGCCGGTGGATTCCCAAATGCTTTTATCCGTGTCTGTTTTGTACAGAAGTGAAATTCAGTAGCTCGTCGACTGAATTTCCAGAGTTGTCTTAACCTTAATACACACACACTCAGAGGAAGAGAGCTTGCCGCCTCGATGCATATGCAAACAGTGTGGCTTTTCATTATTACTTTCCTTCTTTTTTTTTTGGTTAAGCATGAGTCACATCTCCCCCCTTTCCCATCGCTCTTTATTTTTTCAGACAGGTTTGAGACAGATCTGATCAATGGCGCTCGGCCTCACTTCTTAACCAGACACTTTCTCCTTTCTCAGGGTGCTTTTCTGGCCGCCGTCCATTTCATTCTTCACCGGCCAAATAGATCTGCGGAAGAAGAGAGATTGACTTCTTTTTGTTTGCTCGTTCGTTCCCCCTCATT
The DNA here is from genome assembly GCA_903798115.1 of Danio jaintianensis. Classification (NCBI taxonomy): domain Eukaryota; kingdom Metazoa; phylum Chordata; class Actinopteri; order Cypriniformes; family Danionidae; genus Danio; species Danio jaintianensis. The sequence goes on from CAIGQV010017532.1 coordinate 1,508,098, forward strand.
GCGTTTTGAAAGCACTGACGCACACAAGACAAAACCAATCAATTGCCCTCTCCATGGATCTTTTTCAAAAACGACCGATAACCTGATCGAAACATGATGTTGTTCGCGACAGAATTTGATCAGTGGCTAGAAAGGGGGTAATAAAATTTATCACGGCCGACCCCATAACTATATATCACATCGTTGCTGTGTGCCCTTTAGCCCACGTTCCTCGCGACGGAGAGCTCTAGGATCAGATAGATGGCTTTAAATTATAGAGAAAGACAACGGTAATAGGCTTGTGGTCAAACTTTGTTTCTCTGTTGACCGTTAGGATTAGCTGTCGGATTTGGTCCCTCACATCCACGCCTGGAAAAACCGTGGCTTATCGTTTAGTCTTCCCAGGAAATAAATAAATAAGGCTACTGTCTGTTGCCACAGAGATCTTGATAATGGCACAAATCAGCTTAGGATCCCCCTTCTGCACAAACCTATCTCCCCCAGGATGCTGAAGGCAGGGAAGGACTTAAATCTGTTTTTTCCCTCTCTTCTTTTCATTCTGTCTTTCAGTGGAGCTCGCAAAGTCAGAAGGAACTCCTGCGCTGAATAGGAAGTGAGGATTAAGCTGTTCTCCAACAAATAACCAATCTATTCTGTTCGGCAATCCTCTCTATCTATCTATCTATCTATCTATCTATCTATCTATCTATCTATCTA
>CAIGQV010017532.1:1508803-1554696 GCA_903798115.1 Danio jaintianensis
CTATCTATCTATCTATCTATCTATCTATCTATCTATCTATCTATCTACTTACAGCTAAAACATATTGTTTGTTTTTTTAAACTACTGATGACATTATTTCTAAATTTAAAATTTAAACGTCATTTTAAGATGGATGGAACAATATAACGATGGATGGATGGATTGATTGATTGATTGATTGATTGATAGATAATCACATTAAAGTAGGTTGATGAATCAGGGATCTATCTATCTATCTATCCATCTGTCTATCTATCATTAATAAATCAATCGCTACTTACAACCAAAATATATATTTTGTTTCATTTTTTAAACTACTGATGACATTATTTATTAATTGAAAATTTTAAAAGTTGTAATTTTAAGATGGATGGAACAATATAACAATCAATGGATAGCTGGATGGATTGATTGATTGACAGATAATCACATGAAAGTGGGTTGACAAATCAGGGATCTATCCATCCATTCATCCATACATCCATTCATCCATACATCCACCCATCCATCCATCCATCCATCCATCCATCCATATGTTTACACAACAACATAAAATGTTAAAAAAGGAAAAAAAAGAAACACACTTTTTAAATGTACACACAACAAAATTTTACATGAATCCTCATGTTGCACTTATTGTAGTTTATACTGGAACTATATGTTGTTTTCAAAAACATGCCCAAAACCTTTTTTGATGGTTTGTGATTTCAGGCCTCCACAATGCTATAAATCCCAAAATGTACAAAGTTATCAAAAAAATCCAAAATGTCCCAAAAATACAAAGTTTTCAGTTGAAAACGGAGTGAATGCTTCCTAAAATAATAATAATAATAATAATAAACTTTATTTGTATATAGCGCCTTTAAAAGTAGCATCTCAAGGCACTTTACAGACATAAAACGTGCAGCAGTAAAAGACACAAGTATGAATGCAAAAAATATAATAATAAAAATAGTTAAAAACATAAAATAATAATAATAGATCTAAAAATCATATAGTCCAATAAAATCAATTAAAAGCTACCCTAAACAATTTGTTTTAAGAGATGATTTAAATATAATCAGGGATTCTGCATTGCGAATATCAGAGGGTAAAGAGTTCCACAATTTAGGTGCCAATGAAGAGAATGCCCAGTCTCCCATAGATTTTAGCCGTGTTGACTGAGCAGTTAAAAGACCAGCATCAGATGAGCGTAAAGCACGTCTAGGAGTGTATGGGATTAAAAGCTCAGATAAATATTGAGGTGCTAGACCATTCAAGGCCTTGTACGCAAGCATGAGGATTTTAAAATCAATTCGAAAACTGACAGGAAGCCAGTGCAGATTTTTCAAAATAGGGGTTATGTGCCCTCTTGCACTGGTCCTAGTCAGAATTCTAGCTGCTGAATTTTGTACTAATTGTAACTTGTTCAGGGTAGCTTTTGGAACTCCAGCCAGCAAAGCGTTACAATAGTCAATACGGGAAAATACAAAGGTGTTAATACATTTTTCTATTAATTAATAATTAATAACTATTTTGGATCTGAACAAATTTTTAACTACCTGCAAAGGTGACTTTTCAGCAGCCAAAAAAGTCATATTTTATAATAGTTTTTTCCATTTCTCCAGTTATGAATCAGGTTTGCCTGATTTGACCATATCCTACTGAGTTTTAACCACTCCAACCACCTGATAATATTTGCAACACACTTCCACAATCCAGATCCTCAGAAATAAAATGAACCCCCCCCATTCTTTCTCCATGAAATGTTCTAGCAACACTCCCACAATGGCTTTAATAGAAAACTAATTCTGCGGTGCTTAAGTCTTTGAAAAGCTAAAACAAGGTCATTGTGCTTTAGAAGCAAACAACAAGACAGTAATGCTGATGCTTGTTGCTAGCGGCGCGCTAAGTGGAGTCATCCCGATTAATAATTTATTATAGGATTTATATTTTTTGCCTCATAAGTAGTCTTTGTGACTTATCTTAAAAAGTAGGTGAAAACAATACCGAGTTGAACAGTGAATATTCACATTTGGCAAAGGCTTATTAAAAAGCGTGTTAGTATAGCTCCTTCACTGGTCTGTCAGGAACTGTGAAACTCTCCATGGAGAATTGACATTCAGGGAGCCACTTTCTTCGAGGAGCAGATATCAGACGCTCCAGTCTTCATGTTTTGCAGCGGTGATCGTGGTCCTGCTGTCAACGCTTCGGGCCGTGGTCTTATCTGACACCGCCGCATCTATAGCTAAACTCACATTGGAGTTCTTCTCGGCAGTAGACAGACCGATGCTGAGGGATTGTGGGAGCACTGGTCCGTTCAGCCGGCCTGTCAGAGCCGCACAGAGAGTGATTGAGAGTCTCTCCGGAGGCCTTCTGAGGTGGGGAAAGGCGTAGGTCGAGAAGGAAGAAAGGATGATGGGATGGCTGGAGCGTCTTGGCAGTCTCACTTGGTCACTGCTGTGTTTTATGGCTTTCTATTCCTATGTGATTTTCTTCTGCCGTGTCACATAGGGTTCAAAGCCATTGGGTACAGAGTGGAAACGCAACTGATGGTTATGGACCAATGATCACCAGAAGATTTTTGAACCGACCGACCACATGAGGACTTGAGTTTTACTGAAAGGTTTTATAAAAAGTGTTTTAGTAGACTCATTCCTAACCAAGCAAGTTTCCAGCTTAATGGGCTATATGTACACAGACTTTTAATTTTCAGTCAGCCAGCCCAAGCGCTTTCGTAGAACTGTCATCCCGTATAAAATCGCCGCATTTAAGATCTGATTTCTCGTAATACTGAGATACGATACAAAAACACTATGAAAAACACTAACTGTTCATATACCCCCATTTTTAAGTAACTGAAATTCAAATGTGTCTTTAAAGGTGCAGTATGTAGGATTGACACCTAGTGGTCAAACTAAGTGTTGCTGTCCAAATTCAAAATATTGGAAAAACTAAATTCTAACTTTTTTTTTTTTTTTTTTTTTGCCTTTCCAATGACGACTCTGTGCAAACGCAGGTTGCCAGATTAACGACATCAACAGGAGCAAGCATGATCAAGTCTTACACTGTAAACTGCTCGGTTTATGTTTACGTTTGTAATATCTGTATTATTTGCTAATTAAAAAAACACGTCATCCTGATTTTTCAAATTCTGAATCTGCATCTTATTTCGGAGACTGCTACTGTCCTCCATCGCATTTTTGGCTGAGCCTGCACACATTGAGGCAGCCTTCATGACTGAAATGAAATACGTTGTGTTTTTCACCATGGCAACCCGGGGTGCTGAAATATAACTGGGTAAACTGGACGTGGGCGGGGTTACTTAGACCAAACCAAAGAGATTCGTAAACAAAACATATAAATTGACTTCAGCATTGATTTTCAGTGAAATATGTTCATTTAGTGTCATGTGTCTTAAATATCTGCATATCATAAACATATCATGGAATTTGTATGCTTTAGAAGACATCAGAAACTTACACGAAGCACCTTTGAGACACATCACTTGTTAAATGACTTTTCAGCTATAGTTTTCACTCCCCACCAACCATCTCCATTTTTCATCATCCTTTCACTTCAGCCAATAAAATCGATAAAGTCTCTCTCTTCACTGTTTCTCATTGAAAATCCTATTTCGCTCGTCAGATTACAGCTTGCAGTGGCATTTCATGCTGATGTTTCAGAAGAATGGCATTTCAAAGCTGAAACTGCACCATCTGTTTGCTTTTTTAAATGAATTTCAGTTCATGAATCTAAATTGAGGTAGCTGACAGGAAAATTAACATTTGTACAGCACAAAAAAAGACTTTTTAACAAGAAAAATGTAAGTGTGTCAAGAAAACACTGAATTCTGGCTTGTTTAAATGTTCAAAATTAAACTCCGATAGTGGCAAAGACTTAAAAAAAAAAAAAAACTACGTAATTAGTATTTTGAGGCTGCACTGTGATCCTTAGAGTCTTTTAATAATTCATCAAATGATTCTTGTGAATATGCCTGATAAAAATCTGTGGATAAGAATTTAAAGCTGTATTGCACATTTATTGCTTTGACCCATAGACCTGATATTTAATAGAGGATCTGGACCAGCGAGACTGGAATTTGAAACCGATCCACAGACAAAATGTCTTATCACATATTGGCTTTTGTGATCACAGCTGGTTAGGACACACTGTAATGCGTCCTTTCAGAAAATACAGAAGCAAACCATGCAAGACCTCGTTATCTAGTTAGACTTAAAACCCTCGATCTCTAACAACACACAAGACACATTTTCAGTAATAACCCGTGCCTGTATATGTGTGCATTTTCTAAATTAGATGAGTTAATGTACATTGCCAATATGATTGCAGCCATTAAAAATTCTTGCATCAACGCACCATCGCAGCATGTTTCCTTGTTCCAGAGCGTTTTTTTTTGTGTGTGGGTTATGTTTCACTTCTCTGCCAGCGTAAACCAGCACCTCAACTATCGTGAATCCATTTTCATAATGAACTTAGCATTGAGTCCCAGAGTGCAGTCACGCTTGTGATGGGCTAATTAGATATGTAGCTGGCGATGAATAGAAACATTTTTTCTTCTCGTTGACAAGTATGACATTACAGCATTCAGGATGTGGCAACCCTGCACAATACTGACAATAATCCATGATTCTTTGCCTTTCTCTCTCGTTCTCGCTGTCACACACACACACACACATTGTGCCCTTGGGCAATGTGTCTGTAGGATTGCAAGCCCCCCGTTGCACTGTGGCTGGTTTTTGTCCCCGTGGCTGGCAGTTTTACCCGAGCGTCAAAAGCACAGAGCCAAACCGCCAGGACCGTCTGCTGAGTCAGGCTGTTTTTAACGAACCCTGCAGTATTTATCACCAGCTTTCCTCTCTTAATTAGACTCATTGGGAGCGATGCGGGGAGAGTGAAATGTTAATGTTTTATTTCCTCCCAGGCGCGATATCACCTCTGCTTGTTATTGTGATCAGGGCCGGGGTAGAGGTGCTACCTGGGGGAATATCTGAAAGCAGAAGTGATCTGGACAAATAAAAATCCAGCGGTGTTGGAATTGGTAGGGTTATTTATGTGTGCCGCTAATCACAAGTGAAGCACTCCACCAAAACTCAACGTGTGAACATTCAGCTGTCTGATGAAAGTATGGTGCAGCTGTCTGTGTTTTTTTTTTTTGTATTTGTGCTAAATATGAAGACAAAATTATTAGCCCTCTTGTAATTTAAATTTTTTTTGAATATTTCCCAAGTACTGTTTAACCGAGACTTTTTTTTCAAACATTTCTAAGCAAAATAGTTTTAATAACTAGTTTTTAATAACCAATTTCCTTCATCTTTGCCAAAATGACAGTAAACAATATTTTACTAGTTATTTTGCAAAAGTGTTAAGTAGTTTAAAGGCTTAACTTGTTAATTAGTTTAACTAGGCAAGATAAGTTAATTAGAAAAGTTATTGGATACCAGTGGTTTGTTTTTTTAGCCAGTGGAAAAAAAAGAATAATAATATTGCCTATATATATATATATATATATATATATATATATATATACATTTAAAAATGTAAAGAATGCTTTTATTCCAGCCAAAATAAAAGAAATAAGAATTTCTCTATCCATTAACAGGGGTCGCCAACTATTCCGGCATATGTTTTAAGCAGGCGAGGCCCTTCCAACCACAACCCAGCACTGGGAAACACCCATACACTCTCGCATTCACACACTAGGGCCAATTTTGGTTACCCAATTCACCTATAGCGCATGTCTTTGGACTGTGGGGGAAACCAGGGCACCCAGAGGAAACCCACGCCAACACGGGGAGAACATGCAAACTCCACACAGAAATGCCAACTGACCCAGCCTGGACTCGAACCAGCAACCTTATTGCTGTGAGGTGTCAGTGCTAACCACTGAGCCACCTTGCCGCCCAGAATTTCTCTAAAAGAAACAAAATGTTTATAGGAAATACTGTGAACATTTCCTTGCTCTGGTAAACAGACAAAAAAAAAGAATAAAAATCACAAGAGGTCTAATAATTTTGCCCTCAACTGTAAGTTTGTCAGTCGTTGCGTCTTCGTCCTGCATTGTTATAGCTACAGAACTGCACCTGACACAAAATAATGGCAATAATAACACTCATCGACTGCGAACTCAGCAATCAACGCATTTCCACTCAATTTCGCAGACTGTTAAGAGTGCCATTCAAGTGCCGTGTGCATAGACGCTCTCCCAGAAGCCCTGCCGAACTGACCTCGATTTGAAAATAATCACAGATGTGCCACATTTACTTGGACTTTAGCCTTGAACTGAACTCCACCAGGAGCGCTCAGTCTTGGCTCAAAGTAACTGTGAGCTTCTCAAATCTGTTTTTCTTCTTTTTTGGATAGAAATCAAATAAAATTTCCATTTTTATTTCATAAGATGACAGCTATTTAGAATACGAGGTCATAATGGATACAAACGTAGTCTGTGTAACTTTATAGATCCATTTTGAGTACATTTACTGATTGAATGAGGCTCATATTAATAAAGAGACCACAACTTTTTTGGTTGTTGACATCACATACTACAATTTAAACGTAGTTTATACGTTTATACGCTTTTTTGAAAGTCATATACTAATACACTAATATATAATGGCTTTGCTACTATCCCTTAAACCAGTGTTTCTCAACCACGTTCCTGGAGGACCACCAGCTTTGCACGATGTCCATGTCTCCTTAAACAAACACACCTAATTCAGATCATCAGCTCATTAGCAGAGACTGAAGACCTGTAATGGGTGTGACAGAGAAAGGAGACATCCAAAACATGTAGTGTTGGTGGTCCTCCGGGAATGTGGTTGAGTGACGCTGCCTCAAACCACAAGCTTTTAAACATTTGTCACCATGACCTTTTTATAGAAGTGAAAATCATATAAAATATAACAATATCATTTTGCAACCTGTACATTTCAATATGTGCAGGTCAGAATAAGTGTGATGTTAAATGTTACATATAAATAGCTCAATGGTGATTGAACATTACTTCAAATATGGACAAACCATTGGGTTAAAAAAAAAATGTCATTATCATTTTTAGAGTTCAAGTTTTTAAGCCAATAGGGTTGGGTTTGTCCACAGTTTACCCAAATTTGGGTTAAAATAACCCAACATTTTTTATTGTACATCTGTAATGGGCACTAAAAATTTTGTGATTACACAATAATAACATAAGAATGATTTTATGGCCATTTAAATAACTAAAATGGTTTTAAAGACATTAATTCATGGGATTTTTTTTTAATTTAGTCAATACACTCTAAAAATGGGTTATTTCAACCCAATATTTGGTAAAATATGGCCAAATCCAACCACAGGGTTTTTTTAATTAAATTTATAGTACTAAATGTAACCCAATGTTTGGGTTTGTCTATGTTTCACCAAATTTGGGTTGAAATAACCCAGCATTTATTAGAGTGCATATTTTCCTCACCAGCCAATTTTGACATGGCAACCCTAAATAGTCTGACTAATTCATGAGTTGTTTGACTAAACCAGGGACCCTCAGGAGTGCAAATGGTGGCCTGTACTCATCTAGGATGCGGGTGCTTGTGGTTTAGTGGCTTTAAGATGCTTACATGTGTAGTTCTCATCACTGGAGTGCCCTTCACCATTAGTGGCAAGTACCCTAATGGGACCATGGGGACTGTCCACAGTTCTGCAAAGTCAAATTCATTCAGCACAACCTGTATTGCTTTTCTGTCCACTTCCCACTACACATCTTCACACACAATATCCTAGCATACGTGACACAGAACATACAGTTGAAGTCAAAATAATTTGCCCTCCTGTGTTTTTTTTTCTTTTCTTTTTCAAACATTTCCCAAATTATGTTTAACAGAGCAAGGAAATTTTTTGCAGCATTTCCTGTAATATTTTTTTCTTCTAAAGAAAGTCTTATTTGTTTAATTTTGGCTGGAACAAAAGCAGTTTTTTTTTGTTTTTTTTTTAAACCATTTTAAGGTCAATATTATTAGCCCCCTAAGCAATATTGTCTACAGAACAAACCATCGTTATACAATGACTTGCCCAAATACTCTAATTAAACCAGTTAATCCTTTAAATGACACTTTAAGCTGAATACTAGTATCTTGAAAAATATCTAGTAAAATATTATGTACTGTCATCATGGCAAAGATAAAAGAAATTAGTTATGTTAAGAAATGTGTCGAAAAAACTTCTTTCCGTTAAACAGAAATTGGGGAAAAAATAGACAGGGGGGCTAATAATTCTGACTTCAACTGTATACTCTTTTTAAGGGGATATATAAATGAACATACCGATGTCTACGTATTCACATGCATGTGTGCGGTTCTTGACCTTCGTGCTTCCGCGCAGCTTAAGACTCGAGATTTCAGACATCTCAATTCCCAGAGCGAAAGCCGCACTCGAGTTAATTGCAGTCTGCACAGGATATGATAGCTGCGATTTTGCCCTGTCCTCTCTCAGGAAGCTCATCAGCGCGTGAGCCGCTCGACTCAGCCAGCCGAGTCCGAAATGCATTCAACATGTAATCTCCTCTCTGCAGAACACAAGCAAACCCTACAGTCTGAGACAATGCAGCGCAGATAACGCAGCGCCAGTCACACTGAGATGCTGCTTTAGCACGATTCGCCTGTATTACGGTCCTTCAGAATTACATTACTGAACTTCATAATTGAGAGACTCTTGCATTTTCGGCGCATGACATCCAGCGTTTCACCAGCTTTGTTTTAAGAGAATAAAGTGGCAAATTCACAACACTCTTTTGCTCATGGTATTTTAGCACACGTCTTGTTCACTTAACGATTCACTTCGCAATCCAGTTTAACCATGCTTTACCTGTGCTTTTACAGCCCTAGTAGGCCTGTCACAATAATCAATATATTGACTTATCACACAACACATGGACATGACCTCAATCATTTTTGGTGATGCAGTATATATCGCCCATACATAAAAACCAATTCTAACAACATTTTAGCTGATTGCACAACCTCTCAATCTCTATTGGAGGTGTCAGTGTCAGTATGGTTAAAAAAAACACTGTAGTATTTACTATAAATTACTATAGTATATTTTCATGTGGGTGCCTGACAATTGTAAATAGTTCTGGTAGCAGATATCGCAGCCTCTGTTACTTTTTACCTTGCACTTTTTTGTTAACATTTATTATTATTTATTTAGTATATGCGTTTTCACATTCTGATTCCAAAGCCTGATAGTTAAAATGACTATACTTACATGAAATATTCTTAAGAATAAAATATGATGTGTTCTTTGGAAGAGTGTACTTGCATTGTGATGATAATATATTGTCATTCTGGCATTATATCATGAGTGGCATTAGATGTCTTAAAATGACAATAATATCGTTTATCGCAATATATTTTGGTGCAATATATGGTACAACAAAAAATAGATATCGTGACAGGCCTAAGCACTAGGCCATTCATACTGTATGCAAAATAATGGTTAGTGTAAACACACCATTCTATGTCAATTTCATTTGTTAATGCTTGCTTTAGTGAAAACATTAGTGTTTTGCCTAGTCCAAATAGAATCAAATCATGATTTTTTTTTTTGTTGTAAAATAGCTTCCAAGCCTACTTTAAATTTTATTAGTCATGCAAGAAATTAAAAGTTTTAAACTTTCAGACTGGATGCATTTTGCCGAAAACTAAACATTTTGCATATATTTGGCAGATGATTTTTTTTCCAAAGCAACTTTTATTTTATTGGTAAGGAAGTAAACTACAATCTTTTGGCCAAAACGAAAATTCAAGACGCCCTTTGCCAAAGAAATAAAAATGTAATTTAAGAAACAGCAAGGTTTGAATGGTGTTGTTTATCCATTTTGGAGAAAACACTTAATAATACTTAAAAATAAATAAATCTAAATAAATACAATTTTAAATAAAATAAAATAAGAACTTGTTAATAATTTTTGGTCTCAAAACCGCTTTTTCGGTAGCCAAAATGTCGGTGCATCCCTACATTAAACATATTCAATTTATCAGCTCATGAATTTTCCTGCCCAGAATAACTTGTTAGCACTACATAAATGTTTAATAATGTTTTTACATAATGTTTTGTTTCAATGTATATTAAAAAGCGCTGTCAAACTGCACTTTTTTTTATACCTTTGTAATAAATTGATATTTAAGCATCTCTTTTAAATGTTTTCATACTAGCATTACATTGCATTTTTTCCATAGTGATTTTAAATATTTTACTAATAAAAACATTATAATCTATCATATTTCCAGGTCCAGGTTACAACTGAGAGTACTTTTATCACTTTAAGTAGTTGAAATTGAGTTCAACACAAATTTTTGGATGTGTTTGTGCTGTTACCTGATTTAGATAATCAGTTATTTAGTGTGATTTATTTAGAGTAAATGGCTCAAAAACAAATAAATAATGCATGCAAATGAACAACCCTATCCGCAGGTGCAATTTATTCTCTCCCAAAAGTGAAATATTCCTACATCGAGATAAAAATCCTAGCACTTAATCTCTTTTCTGAGAGGAGATGTTCTCTTGGATAGCACTGAGATTTGCGAGTATCAAAGATTTATCATTTTCACTGGTATCTACATTTCTTTTCTCTCTTCCTATCTTTACAGGTTTCATAAGTTGGTGGAGATCCAGAGATAGGTAGACTATGCCTCAGTTCACCTTTGCCTGCTTCTGTGGCCTTCATGGCCTCTGTGGAAGGAAAAAGAAGAAAAAGGAGGAAGAGGAACAACCACAGCAGGACTATGAGACTGAGGTTTGAGATGATGCCTGGACTGGAAAGAATCGCACCGTTTTAGTAGCTTACAAAGGGAAAAAGATGCAGGACGTGACCTCAGTGTTGGCCCAGATCTCAGGGCTGAGAAATATAGGCCATATCAGGACCCTTTTCATGATTTTAATGCACTTACCTATAAGACGATCGGCTTGTTTTTGTTACACTTTAAACACTAAAAGAACAGTCTGAGGTGCAGGGAAGTACTGGTGCACTTTAAAAATGTACTTTCACATTTAGCAGTCCCAAAACATATTTGGACACTTTTAATGTGTCCGAATGCCATTAGAAAACAAAAGAGAAAAGTGGCATTTATTAACAACAATAACAAAAATTCTCTATATTAAGTGGCCTTAACTAATATGTACTTACACTGAAAATTAATAATTTGTTACACTAGATACATGTTTTTACATTGTACTTATGTTTGATTAAATACCTGTATGTAATTACATCTGTTATTATTTCTGTAATTACATTTGTAATTACACTATGGACCATCCCTTATTACCACCAATACCACCAAACCTGTCTCTAACCCTACCCGTATCCCAGCTCAAGAGTACCAGAAGTGTTCTGCAATACATTATGGACAAAGTAAGTACATCGTATTTATATTTTGATGCAAGTACGAAGTAGATAAGGCCACTTAATATAAAGTTGGACCCAAAAATAGATATTAATGTATATATATATAAAAAAAGATCAATAGATAGTTAATGTGAGTTCATACATCAACTAAAAATTACTCCAAAAAAAAAGCAGTGTTTGTTCAGTCAAAGTCAGTTGATTGTTTATGCAATTTGCTTTAATTCTTGAATTGAACATAATCAGATATTGTTATCTAATGTATTTTTAGTGGGAAAGCAAATACATCCAAGTAGGTGGTTGAGTTCATTTTGGTGCTGCTAAATGATTTTAGGTATCAAAGCTTCATAATTAAGGCTCAAATGAATGCATATTCTATTGCAAGCATCCTCCTCAACATATGCTCAATGTTGACTCTTGATTACCATTTAACAACATTTACTTATTCAATGCAAATACGTCCGGAAGCAGCAAGACACTTTTAGTCTGCTCATTCCAATATTCAGGAAAAAAAGTCTTTAGATGTATAGTATTGTAATGGATATATTTTTGGTGAATGCAATTTTGTGTTTATTATAGAGACTTTAGAAGCAATGACTAACTCTAATTATAGTTTACGGTGGGAAATTGATTATTTGGGCAAACAGGGGTCTAGAGCACCTAGATATGGTGCCTTTTACCAGTTTGCCTATTTACTGCCTTCAAGGTAATTAGGACCCCCGGAAAGATCTAAGCGGTCTATTCGCAAATGCCGCCACGGTAAAGGATGGCTACCATCTGTCATTTCTCAATAACATTTCAAATCTGGCCCCCGGCAAGTTTCACCTGACTTCCCCTCAATTATTGTGCGGAACTTGGAGGAGACGCGTCATGAATTTGAATGAAACGTCTGGGTGTCGTTTGTGTGTCCTAGGGAGAAGTAAGCCTGGAAAATGTTCACGACACTACATCAAAGCATGTAATCAGCCAGAGAGAGGCTTATTCACGCTGTGAATTGGACCTCACCAATCATACCACACCAGAACTGGCTGGCACAGCCGTGATAGTTGTGGCCGTGAAACGTTTTCCAATAAGAAAAAAACGATTTGGCCGTCTCAGGTTGTTTCAGGTTGTTCACATGGACTGTCCTCCCTCAAGGCACAAGCTTTGCTGTAGGGTGATAAATAGGAAGTTTATTTCCAGATACATTTCCGGTGCTCTTTTTCCTCTCAAAGATTAATGTGTTCGAATAGGAGTAATTTACTATGATTTACTTGGCCGTGCAACACAAATGTCGGCCCATAACTTCAACAGGAGCCATTTTCTCTGGCCGACCCCCTCTGCCGAGCGCAGATCCATAATTGTCACTATTTTTAGTACATTTATGCGCGTGTATCCCCAAGCCTGTGTGAATAACCATCAGATCTGCATTAATATATTCAATTAAAGCGGAATTAAAAAAAACTCACCATGGCAACTGGTCTGACCAAAACTTTGGCCTTTGGGTGTGAGGTTTGAATGGGTTTGAAAATAGCAGTAATTGTGGCGGTAAATGGCAGGCCTCATTAGCGGAGGTGATTATGCAGTTCATGCACGCGCGGATGGGGCGACGCAATTAATCTTTCTCAACAGGAAGCAGTCCAGGATGACGGATGCCCTAAATCTGATGTCACCGAAACAAAAGGCGGAAGAAAAAAAAAAGTCTGAGACTGAAACTTCGGCTAATCGCCTTAAAGCAAAGGCTTATGAAAACAATTTTAGCTTAGCTTTGTTTTTATTACGGGGGGAATCTTTAATCAGCTTTCTTCTGTATTCTCTAGTTAAGAACTCAGAGGCTGTATTTATGTCAGAAATGGCTTTAATTCTGATTGCGTTTTACTTTCTTTTAGAAATTTGTTTTGACCCCCGGAGTCATGCTTAAAAAGCTGGTGAGTCGAATTTCACATCTATTAGGCGAACATCTCGAACGAGTGCAGGCCGAATCGATTTCGCGGAGGTGAGTGTCTGTTTATCGCAGCCATGGATCTGCTCTGTCTGTGGGTGGACCTGGTTTAATGAGCAAGAGATTCAAATGACCTCAAATTATTATCTGCAGTCATGCTAATTGGCCGCGTGTCTCTCACCACCTCTGATAGCACCTCTCTTAAATCGCATGTCGTGAGAAAGGTTCAATCCTGCAGATTTTGTCCGGTTTTGAACTCGCTTTTTATTAACTCCTGTCAGCGGGTGAAATTTAATTATGACCTCGATGTTTTCGTGGAAAAAAGAAGAAAGAAAAAGCACGATGTTGGTAGAGATTAAAGGCATAGACATGCAAAGTGAGAATTTTGTCATGAAAATTAAATGAAGATTATATTCTTTACTCTGTAAAGCACAAATGGAGATTTTCCAAACTTCTTGTTTTCCATGCAATCAAACTGGGTAATGATTTTACTAGCAAACATCCAAAGAGGAAAAAATTACAAATTGTATTATTATCATTATACAGATTATGATTTATTTAAAGATGTTCCCCTCAAATTAAACTGGCATTTTTTTAATTAACATCTTTAAAAGGCTGTATCCAAAGGCACCACTTTTTAATTAAACAAGTGCAACTGAGATTTGATGTCAATGTTCCTTACTCAAACTTCTGAAAGGTATATATGGCTTACATTGTGCTTTTTAACAGCAAACCTACTTTTCTTAGTATTTTCTCTTTAAAATATCTAATGATCCTTTAAAAATCAGGAATGTTGAGAAGCAAATAAATCAAAATATTTATGAATATAAATACATTATGCACTGAAAAACAAGTTGTACTGAAATTAGAAACACCTTTTCTGTCATATTTACCTTTTTGAAGTGTTTTTCACACCAAGAGAAACAAAAAATTTAGGAACTGCTTACCAAAACTTTCTTTAGAAAGCCAAAGGTTTGATCTATGGTATTGCTGATTAAAAAATGACACCTTCTGGAACATTTATTTTAAGTTGTATAAAAATCGGAAGCTCAAACATTCTGGCATCTCCTTTTCTGTTTCGCAGAATAAAAAATAATAATAGAAGGCTGATATGACATGAGGGTGAACAAATGATGACAAAGTTTTCATTTCAGGCCATCTATTCCTTTATGGGCTTCTTTCTTTATTGAAGATGAGATCGCCATCGGGCCGAAACGAAGCGTCTCATGCTTCATTTCTCAACTACACCATGAAAACTTTCACATCTCTCCATGGCAGACAGAGAGGGAGAGACTAAATGAGAGTCAAAGAGAGAGGTCATAGACGTCGCTTTTCCCCGTTGATGGCAGCGGTCCCTCTCGGCGGTGACAGTCGGGATGTCTCCTCAGCGTAATGAAAATTAAAGTGGGTTTCCTCCTCTTAAGTTCCCCTAATTAGCCAATCGTCCGAACGGACAGGAGAGAGAAAGAGAGAGAGAGACGATGGCAGTCTGTGGTAGAGAAGGGTGAGCGAGGAAAGTGAGATTGTGTAATTGCAAAGGTAATGGATTTTGTCAGGAGCACCTGTCAGGGCCCTGGTGAAAACAGACGCTGGAGCCAGAAAAGGGAATTGGAGTCAGGATGCCAGTGAGCAGAGCCTCTATCCAAGCCAACCTCACCTGATTGCCAATTTGTGCGAGTCTTCATACATCAAGCGGCTGGACACGTGCGTTAAGGAGCCCGGTGGGTGGCGATTCCACGGGCAAACCATTAAAGAACGTGTCAAAGTAAGAGGGCATGCCGGAGAGATTGAAAGATAAAACCCACAGACGTTTAATTCCCAATTTAATGTGTGAAAGATTAAAACGGAGCATGCCACCATACTAGAAGGGGGCCCGATTGCACAAAAGTTGACGAAACTAGACTTGGCAGCCTCATTGGTTAGAATAGGGCCAATTGAAGAAAGAAAGAAAAAAAACCAAAGCAAAACGTAGAAAAACACTAAATGAACACCCCGCCGTCTCCCTCATGTGAATATGGCCAGGTAATAGGAAATGGAAATGTTCTTCAGACGAAGTGCTGTTGGCATGTGCTTTAAACATTCGCTTTTCAGATCGCCGCCGGTCTCTGAATGTTGTCAGACTTTCCAGAGCAGCTTCAAATAGAGGTCAAGTATTTAATTCATTAGGTGCTGCAGATCACATATCCCCTTCGTAGTTTGAAATAATCTCACAGCGAGTGGCTAAGATGGGAAAGAAGAATCAATTCAAACTCCTTCGGCTGTTGAAGCCACCCTCAGAGTCCGCAGTGCTGCTCGTTTCTGTAAATTGTTGTCTGAAAACAGGCTGTTTTAAATAGTTTAGAATATTTTGTGGATGCAAACACACTTATGCAGAGTTCAGCTATCAGTGATGATAGATGTGGTTCGAGAGCAGCTTTAACAGAGACTGTATCACCATTATAATGAGACATGCTATGCTTAATGAAAATTCACCATGGTAACCGTAGATTCCAACCAAAAAATCGTAGTTACTATTGCAATCATCACTGCAGTAAACTTGTGCCAACCAGCTTTATTAAAGCCAACATGAAATCAAAACTCATGCTGTTTATTTAAACACATACTCCTGGTGTTGAGAACGATTCACCTGTGCATTTTACTTATTTTAATTGAAATTCAAGAACTAATTGGCTTTCTTCCTCAAACACATCGGCCTATTTTGGTGTGTAATGTCCATTTTTCCCTAATCAGACCCTGCTGACCCTTGTTTTCTGTTTAACATCTTGTTTCACTCTGTAATGCATCATATTATGTGCAAAGTGTGCTGAAAATATGATACAATTATGATTCGATTATGATTATAATGTGGCATTAATTCTGATTTTATGTGGCAGCTGTGGTATTTTGGTTGGAAACTATTTTTGTCTGTACAACACATGTAGTCTATCATTTAATGTTATTAAATAAGCTGCCAGTCTTATTTAAAAAGGAATTAATACTTTTATTTAGCAAGTGTGCTTTAAAGTGATCCAAAGAACAACAGTATCAGTTTCCACAAAGCTATTCTCAACTGATAAGAATTTCTGTTTCAAATCTGCATATTAGAATTCCTGAACAATCTTATAATATACTGAACACTGGAATACTGAAAATTCAGTTTTTCTATCATATAAAGAAAATTGACTTAAACACAATGTGACCCTGAACCACAAAACGTATCTTGTCTTATGTTGCATGGGTATATTTGTGGGAATAGCCAAAAATACATTGTATGAGTCATAATTATAGATTTTTTTATGGCAGAAATCATTAGAATATTAAGTAAAGATCATCTTTCATGAAGACATTTTGCTAATTTCATCCTATGAATATATCAAAACTTAATTTTTGGTTAATAATATGCATTGTTAAGAACTTAATTTGGACATATTTTAAGGCAATTTTCTCAGTATGTATATATATTTTGAACTCTTAGATTTCAGATTTAAATAGAACTATCTCGGCCAAATACTATCCTATCCTAACAAACCATATACCAATGAAAAGCCTATTTATTCAGATTTATTCATGATGTATAAATCTCAATTTCCAAAAATTGACACCTATGACTAGTTTTGTGGTCCAGAATCACATACTGTATAGTAAACAGACTGCAAGTTATTGTACACTTAAAAACAGAGATTATTTTTGCCATTGATGTTTTTATGAAGGACCTTTTAACATCCATAGAAATTTTTGTTGCACAAAAGTTTCTTTATGTTAAAAAAGAGATTCTTTAGATTACTAAAATGTTCTTATTGCTTACAAGAAAAAGGTTTAAAGAACCATTCTCTTAAAGAGTCTTTGAGCAACCTAAACCTCAATTATTAAGAGTCTAAATTAATGATAGTACTGTTTTTACTGTGTTTTTGATCAAATAAATGCGCCTGTGGTAAGCTTTAGAAAAATCCGCGCTTATTTCTCCAAGCTGCTGCAGGATTGGCAGAATGTCATTGGGCAGGAATGAAGATCAGAATGAAGTTTTCGCCAGCTAGAAAAGCTTTCTGGGTTTCACACTGATAGTTAATCTTAATCAGCTTTCCATGAGTTAATCAATTACACCTCCTCCCCCTGAAATCCTGTCTATCTTTGGCCGGCCCCATCAGGTGGGTGGAGGGAGTTCAGATGAACACTGATTGCGGCGAGAATAGCCCTTTCACTTCATCCGCGGAATGTGAGACGGCTGCCGAGCTTCCCCAGACCCTTTTAATTCGAGGTTGCGGGAGACAAACAATCGTTCATTTGTCTTCATTAATGTGCCTTTCTCTCGACGGCTCGAAGCACAGACAATGTGAAAATATCTGTGTTATAATCCGTCTTCTCGTTCCCACAATGCCTCTTGCTCTTTGCGCAATGAGGTACGCCCTATTGATCTGTTTGTTGTCTTTTTCATTAGCGTGTGTGTGCAACCATTGCGCATAATGATTCCATTTATATCGTTTGGTTTCGATAAAGAGCCATTTTGTCTAGTTGGGCTGGAAACGGGGGGGGACTTTTTGTCTCCTCCACTGGCTTGTGCATACAGACGGAGCCGCGAGCCTGATGTTTTTCTTTTGTGTAGATTGACTCGCACACCCTTTCAGCAGCTTTTGTGTGTTTCGTCTCATTTGGGAGATTTGATGAAGCAGCTTAGCGTTCTTCCTTGCTCCCGCGCTCGCTGTCTTTTGCATTATCTTCCTCTGCCCGAATCAGCAGCTGTGGCAGGCGCTATGCCGCTGTAAGCTCCTCACTTTGTTCCAGGCACAAAGTTACATTATTCATTTGAGTGAATCGCGCTGGCGTGCTGTCAGGAGGGGTGTGAAGGGAACGCAAGACTAGGTGGTACTCGCTGTTCCTGCGTTCTAAATAATACAGATATAACCAAATGGCTATGACTGAATACGAAGAGGATGCCGTTCGCATCGGTTCACGTTTACTATGCGAGAAGCGTGGCCCTTTCTGCGCTCTTCATCAGGCGGCTTCCCTCTCTTCAGCTGAGCTAATGGCACTTTTGTTGATTTAAACTGGATGTGCTTATGTCTGTTCTTGAATCAAGATGCCTCGCTGTGTAAAGCCCTGATTGGCAGCCACTGCCAGAGATGTTTATCCTAGCAGTCGAGTAGAAACTGACGCTAACAACCAATAATATGTAGGTGTTGGTGACTGAGAGCAATACAATCTGTTAACCCTTCTATTATGTTCCAGGCTGGTTTAGATTTTTGAGTTGGTGGAAATAAGCTACCAGGCATCATCACTGACATTCTGAATTGTTGGGAAATCATTGTACCAAATTGTACAAGGTTGTTAAAGTTCACTGGTCAATTTGACCCACTAATTATTTTTTGGTTTAAGCAGCTTCACAATAAAAGTAAAAATAAAGTATTTTGTGTCAGTTGCTCAACTAGACCATAACAGTGTTTGCATTTGCATGTATGCATGTAAGTAATTATAATGTCAATCAATAATATACATTTTGCACTATACATGCATTTTGTGCTTGAATTCAAGATAGCATCTATAGAACATGATACAAGGGTTGCATAAGCTCAAGAGAGTAGCCAAACACTCTGACTGTCATAGTTGGCTGATTTGAAACAAACAATTTATATTGATCTCACAACTTATTTCAGACATTTACATGGTGCTAAGTTAATAATTCTATACTGTAAGCATAAATAACTGTATTGGGGCAATGTTTTTTTATTTATTTACTTTTATCAATATTTTAACAAAACTTTAGTGAAATTAAAATTTCTAAATATGGGTGAAATAATGTTCCATCATCTGGCATAACAGGTCAAATAATTTTTAAATGAAATATTTAGTATTAAAAAAAAATCTGTGATCATACAAAATTTTATGTTTTTAATGAAAAAAGGTGCTAACAAACATATATTTAAAAAAAAACTAGTGGTTCGAAGGACAGTGGCAAAGTAGATTTATAAAGCTGTATTACACTTTTACTATTTAGATACTTATCCCTGCTCATATACACACAGATGTAATTATAAATTGTCTTGCAGTGCTTTCAGGGATTTGCCTCCTCCGATCTCTTCTCTAGGACTGGCATAAAAATGCACGTGGTGCTACTTTACATTTTGGCCAAAAACGAGCCATCTTAGAAGGCAGCATAATTAAATTGCTTACCTTTTGGAACAGCCTTCACGCCTTTTGATCCCTTAAAGTGCTTCCTTCGTAGGCAGCTCACTATAGGTGAGTTCTTTGCTATAGAGCGTGTCTTTGCACAAAAGGGGGACATAACCAGTGCAGATGTGTGGCGAGAAGCTTGTTTGTTTATCGTAATCAGGTTTACGAGCCTCTCTGTCTCAGGGTAGGATGAATTCGGTATGCATACTGTGCATCACGCCTCAAGGTTAATGACACTTCAGAGGAGTAAGACGCACACAGAGAAAGAGAGCAAAATAACACACAATCCCCCATTAAGGGAAGGAGAATACCATTGCAGATCCGAAGCATCGGCCCACATCTACTCAGCGTGACGTATAAGTAGGAGGCCAGGGTTAAGACAGGACCCCTACCCTTGTCTGAATGTGTGCGTGTGTGTGTGTTTGGGATGCTGGGCACGTCTTCGTCCAACGGATCCTTCCGGCCCGGGGAGCCTCATTAGAACAACTTGTGCAGCAGCCTTAAAGCCAGGATAAGCTTAGCAGGCAGGCGCTGCCGATAAAAGAGTTATGTATCACGTTCTTACACAAGCATGACAAAAAGCCCCCTTATCCAGGTGCCATGCAAGCCTAAACTCCTACGGCGCGCTGCCGAGGACAACAGTGCTGAATCTGTGCAAATTGTTCTCAGTCTATCCTTCTGCATTGAGAGGAAACAATAATAAGTTTGTCAGAAAACGGAACTGATTTAGCCAGGCTTTTTTTGTGATTGTAATACGCTTTTGACTAGATTTGTTTCAATGCAATATGTTTTAATTTGAAATGGGGAGGAAAAAAATGGCAGCTGGGCTTAAAGGCATAGATTAAGTCTTTGGAAATAATTCGCTTAAACTGTGCTTAATTCTACTCGGAGCCAAGTGCACACACATATTTAATGATGTAAATGTTTTTGGGGAAGAATTTTATTTAGTTTTTTTTCCACAAAACACTGAAATTGGTCAAACAAACACTTTGAGATCCAATATCTTGTGTTTGCTGTGTGATCCGGATTGTGTTTGCTCTTTAAACTGAGTTGTACTGTGTGCGATGCTGTAACCTCTTTCCATTGATTTGCCATTAATAAAATTCAACGCGCAGGGGGAAAATAAAAATCAATATCTGACACTGTGTCCAATCCCAACACAGATACTGTAATGTAAATATATTTCTGCCGCAGACGTCGGTGTATTGCAGATGTAATATTCAAAGTGTATTGCCATATCAAAGTCATTTTCCTTCTATTGTGCACTTACTATCATTGCTGAACATGAAATTGAAATGTACTGTGTGCCTTTATCAATATTAATGAGGAGGTAATAATGAATATGCATTTTCATTCGGGGGAGAGCCATACAGCTAATAAGCCATGATCTGGTGAAATGAGATGCAAATGTTTTTCATTAATAAAATATATTACTGAGAGTGCTTCTTGCGTACGCATCACTTCAATGCTTACAAAAGATAATTCACTGGAGTCTCACGCAATCAATTCTCGTATGAATTCCTGCTTTCGGTGGCCGCTTTCAACGTGGCTTTCTCAGATTTGTATGAAAAATGATGCCTAATAAAAGTCTTACACCCTGATACTTTTGAATAAAACCTCTTTTGCAACCTAAAGCAACTCTTTTGTGGTTCTTTGGTGGAATATTACAGCAAACGCTACTGATTTTTGGTGTGAATCTCTCTCTACGGGTTGATAATGTCCTTGTGCTAACACCTCTGACTAAACTTTCACACAACACCTCGTTATCGTTCCTAATGCAACCTTTACGCACACACGCCGCGCAGCTAGTTAGCGCCCGTGTTTTAGTTTGATTCTGGGCTTCCGCTGTTTCAAAGCGGATTGAGGGGGATTTCAGGATTTCTTCAGCATACTGTAGATAATCCTCGAGTGTCTCCATGGTCTGATCTCTTGGTTAGTGTCTCCCCGGCTCTCACGGCATGGCCGAGCTCCTCAACCTCCCTCCCTCTCGCTCGGAAAGCGATGGCAGTTCTCCATCAGCAAAGAAATAGAAGTCATGTTCTCATTTACAAGGGCCAGAAATCATTGGTGTGAAAATCGGTCGGCTTGGTCCCATCAGGTTAGTGCAGTGAAGAAGGGCCAAGACTCATCAATTTCTCTGAAGGATCTTGTAGCCTAGCAACAAGCTCTGGCCCGGTCCTTGTGGACAAACTCTTAATCCTGGTAATTTCAGTAGTTGCTGACTAAATGCAGATTTCAAGTTTTTCATTAGACGCAGCTCTACGTGCGCAACCCGTTTTTATCTCTGCTCTGCGTTACGCAGTCACAACTTGCATCATAGTTCAGTCGTGAGATCTCAACATATTAATACAAGTTTAATTAAAGCACTGCTTTCTTATAATGCTGCTCGTGCAAAATGTAAATGGATTTTTCACTTTGTATTTGAGTTTCTGCGGAGGTTGCAGTACAAAGGTCACAGGTTCGATTACAGGGAATTGAACATAAAGATGTTTTTTTTTTCTCCAGTGGGCTTAAATTGCTTTGCATACATGTATTTAAAGATAAACTTTTCTTTTTAAAGAAACTATTTATCTGAAAATAAGATGTGTACTCACCCTTGCACTATTCCAAACTCCAAATGCATATGAATGTTTATAACTTTCTTCTGTGGAAAACAATAGATGTTAAACACTATATTCATACTGATGTTTTACATATAAGAATGCAGATGCTTTACATTAATGGCCTATGATGAACATTAAATGTAAGTCTTTTTAAATATAATAACCTGTTTACCACCTTGGTTTATTCATTCATTCATTTTTCTTTGGCTTAGTCCCTTTAGTAAGTAAGTAATGTGGATTTATATAGCGCATTTATTGTGTATGGCCATACACCCAAAGCGCTTCACAATCATGAGAGGGGGTCTCTCCACACCACCACCAGTGTGCAGCATCCACTTGGATGATGCGACAGCAGCCACAGGACAACAGCGCCAGTGCGCTAACCACACACCAGCTATTGGTGGAGTGGAGAAACAGTGATACAGCCAATTCGGTGGATGGGGATGATTGGGAAGCCATGATCGTAAGGGCCAATGGAGGGAATTTTTGGCCAGGACACCGGGGTTACACCCCTACTCTTTACGAGAAGTACCATGGGATTTTTAATGACCACAGAGAGTCAGGACCTCGGTTTAACGTCTCATCTGAAAGACGGCGCGCAATGACAGTTTGGTGTCCCCTTCACTTTTTACTGGGGCATTAGGACTCACACAGACCGCAGGTTAGTTTACTCAATTCACCTATAGCGCATGTCTTTGGACTGTGCGGGAAACCGGAGCACCCGGAGGAAACCCACGTGAACACAGGGAGAACATTCAAATTCCACACAGAAATGCCAACTGACCCAGCCGGGACTCGAACCAGCGACCTTCTTGCTGTGAGGCGACAGTGCTAACCACTGAGCCACTGTGTCGCCCCACCTTGGTTTATTTTTTTATTAAAGCTTTCAATTTTTAAAAAATGCATGAAATTGATTGAAAGTGGCAAGACTTGTATATGGTTAAAAAAAAACGTTTCATGCAAATACATTTTTTTGCACTTTCTATTCATCAAAGAATTCCATAAAAACAGTATCACCTCAGTGGAACTGTTTACTACATTAATAATAAAAGAAATCAGCACAATAGAGTGATTTTTGAAAGATCTGAAGGTCTATTTTCATTTATTAAATCAATACTCTTGGCATAAAAGACATCTTTTAAGAACATTCTTATACAGAGCCCAGAACAGAAGTGTTGTTATCATACTAGAATACTGCAGAAAGCTAGTTTTCTCATAAGGCATTTAAAGATGTTTCCCTGTTCATATCTTTTCTGCAGATTGAATGTGTGAGCTGCCAATACGCTTTACCGTTTTTTCCTGACAAAGCAAACTCTGGAAAATTACAAGAATAGATGTTTGCAATCAATACAGCCAGATACGAGTATAACCTAGAATAATTTCCTCTCACTTGAACGGGAAGACATTACTTTGAATATGAAATATTAAATTCAAGGCAACAGATGCACTCAACCGCCGACAGGATTCTGACAGGTGTTGTGACAGAAAAGGGATATTGATATGCTCATAAAAATCCCTTGGTGACAATGAAATTGCTTCAGAGGACATTCTCACTTGAAGTCCTCTAGATTAATCCACTTATTATTATAATTTACAGTAAACTTTTGGTTGACTTGCTTCTGACAGTCAGAGACGAACTCTATGATGTCAAATTGCAAATCTGTGCACACAAGATTTACATAGCTATAAACACGAATTAAAGGAATAGATCAAGCATAATGTACATTTTGTCATGATTTATTCACCTTCATGTCAGTCCAAACCTACTGTATATGACTTTATTTTCCCAAAACACAAATGTAGAAATTTTAAAGAATGTCCCGGATGTACTTGCCACGGATGAAAACCTATCTGAAAATGTTTATGTTTGGAACAACATGAAGACGATGATGAAACTCAATTTTTATGCTAAATATTATTTTAGTCAATCTACATTAAATGCTAGACCTCACCAAAACACATGAAATGTCTCAGTTATTGCAAGGTTTTTATTCACAAATTATTAAAATTCTCAGTAACCTTTGGTCAACTTCCAGACAACTATAATATTAAATTGCAAATATATGAACACAATTTATATGGGTATATATATATATATTCTGTAGCATATATGAGGAAACCAGGGGCATTTGTAACACTCAATAGCCTACATCAAATCATAAATATACTTGTGATATCTTTTAAAAAAAAAATAAAAAAATACAATGAATATCTCCACAACATGATTTCAATGGATTATTCTGTTATCTACCATTTCATAAAAACTTTGTGAAAGACTTTTCAGGATTTTTTTTGACTGATTAATATATTGAGTAAAATATATATTCAAATGATTAAAATCTAATTACCACTCAAATAGTAACCTCTTTTACAAAAATAAAAATGAAATATCAGACATTTAAAAGAATTGAAACCATGTAGGCCTACACAAAACCTTAACATTATTACTAAGTAACACTATTATTACATGCAACAGCAGTAAAGTGATTATATGAGGTGTGAATACATTTGAGGTGACTACAGTATTTTAATACGACATTTTTCAATGAACATTAAACCTGACCCCAAACA
This sequence comes from Danio jaintianensis, assembly GCA_903798115.1. NCBI lineage: Eukaryota > Metazoa > Chordata > Actinopteri > Cypriniformes > Danionidae > Danio > Danio jaintianensis. The sequence goes on from CAIGQV010017532.1 coordinate 1,533,420, forward strand.
TACTTCGTATAAAAAGGTAAAACTAGTGTATTTAAAGCAATCTAAACAGGTAGGTTGGTAAAGTATGACAGACTTTTCGTCGATTTAATCGGTCTAATTATATTTAAAGACCATACCTGAGGAGGACGGAGTCTCGGGGATACCAGAAAGATCCATTCACGACATTAGCGGCCATACAATCGACGACAGCGTTCTGTTGTATATGCCTTTATGCGGTTACGTCATCTCCCGCTTTAAATATTCGCGCGCTTTTAAAGTCAAGCGTACTCTGATTGGCTTGTCAGAGATTGTATTGTTCACTAGCAGAAGAAAAAACATTTCCAAATGTCGTTGATATAAGTAACACTTTATGATAGGTTGTATTATTTAATGCTAGTTATGTATTTACTAACATGAACAATGCATTTGTTATGGTATGTATTCATCTTTGTTAATGTTATTTAATGGTAAAAAAGTTGTACATTGTTAGCTGATGTTAACTCACAGTGTATTTATGTTAACAAGCAAGAATTGGATTTTAATAATGCATTAGTATGCTATGATTAATAAATGCTGTACAAGTATTGTTTATTAGTTCATGTTAGTAACTAACATTAACCAATGAAACCTTAAGTGCGACCTTGATATGATATGGAAAAACAATTCAGACACCAAAACACAATACCAGTGTGTTAACTTTAGAAGATTGAGAAAGCAATAACGCATAAAACATTTGTTATTTTTGGACAGTTGTCATTTTCTTAAAGATTTTTTAGTTTTACTTATTGTAAAATATACTTAATTGTCTATATGTCTTTATTCTTTCCTCACTCAAAAATATTAAACTAAGAACAGTGGGTACTCCTTAAACTCCAGTGGCAGTTTGCCCTCACACCGGGACAGACGCATTAAAGCTGAGGAACAGAGCGTTTCCTACTGCTTTTTCTTAGAGTGGGTGAGTAGAGAACATGGCATTTTACTGCTATTAATAATGACAAGTCTGAGGGAGCACTCCTTTAATGCTTAGATTTAAGACACTGATGGGCTTTTAATAGCACAGTCTTTCTTTTTATCCAAAAGGAAGAATATGATATTAGTGAACAATCACTTCAGAGGGTTTCATTGAAATCTGGGCTTCAAAAGACACTTCTTGCTTCATCCTATGTTCCTATGGTTTATTATAATGTGTTAAATGTGCTCTGACACTTCATTAAAGTGTGATAAAACTCTCACATAACCGAGAGGAGGTAAGACGGTGGTTTGAGGATTTAATCAGCTGAAGTCCTTTGCATATTAACAGCCACAAACCATCCAGCCTATTACTAATTATGTTAAAAGAACGTTCTAGGTCAAGTTAAGCTCTATGTAAAGACCTTGACTGTAACACAATATAAGAATCAGATTTTCCTTTTAAAAAAGGGAGCAAGAGAGTGATAAAGATAGAAAAAAAAAACATTTGTATATAAAAAAAAATTATAGAAGCAATTTATGCAAGTTGTGCATTTGCTCTTTTTACCCTCTGAAATGTCTTGACCTACTTCCATTGTAAGTGCAATACTGTTTTTAGTAATCAACAGAAATGATTTAAAGGGAGTTATATGTAGAAATCTTCACGTATTACTTCTTTCTCTCTCAATATGTGAACAGCTTGTAATGAAACTTAAAAACAAGTCCTTCCCCGACTTTCCAAGGTTGTCTATAAAAGCTTTAGGGTGTCGATTTTTGTGTGAAGGACTTTTTCCAAAGCTTCTGCTTGGAAAATCAAAACAGTGATGTTTACAGTTGTTCCTGAGAGCCTCTGTTCTGCTCTATGACCTATGAAACAAGTGCTTATAGTGTTAAAAAAAATCCATTATTAATTAATGTGTCAGTGCATGCAAAGAAAATGGATTATTAAAATACAGTCTGACATATTCAAATATACAGAGTCTGCAGTTTCTAATGCACTTTATAATCATATTATCAGAGGATTGAATTTTAATAAGGGGGCAGCACGTTGACTCAGTGGTTAGCACTGTCGCCTCATAGCAAGAAGGTCGCTGGTTCGAGTCCCAGCTGGACCAGTTGGCATGTCTGTATGGAGTTTGCATGTTCGCCCCATGTTGGTGTGGGTTTCCTCCGAGTGCTCCGGTTTCCCCCACAGTCCAAAGACATGTGCTATAAATGAACTGGATGAACTAAATTGTCCGTAGTGTATGACTGTGTGAATGAGTGTGTATGGGTGTTTGGGCGACCTCTGATAGATCAAAGACTAAGCTGAAGGAAAATGAATGAATGAATTTTAACAAGAGAATTTGAATGACCTATACACTATAACGAGATGCTTTCTCATGGCTGTTTTCTCACCATTTGTTTTTTTATTTCATGTGTATTTTATTGAGAGGAAAGTGTGCAAATCATATTCAAATTAATCTAACATTGTTTAAAAATTTATTTATCTGCCACCGATGTTGCTAATAACAAGGTTTCTCAATTCGGCATTGCCCCCTTTAAGCAAAATGACCAGAGAATGAGTAAGTAAGTAATGTGTATTTATATAGCGCATTTATTGTGTATGGCCATACACCCAAAGCACTTCACAATCATGAGGGGGGTCTCTCCACACCACCACCAGTGTGCAGCATCCACTTGGATGATGCGACGGCAGCCACAGGACAACGGCGCCAGTGCACTCACCAGCACACCAGCTATAGGGGGAGTGGAGAGTCAGTGATAGAGCCAATTCCATGGATGGGGATGATTGGGAGGCCATGATGGGTAAGGGCAGATGGAGGGAATTTGGCCAGTACACCTGGATTACACCCCTACTCTTTACAAGAAGTGCCATGGGATTTTTAATGACCACAAATAGTCAGAACCTCGGTTTAACGTCTCATCCAAAAGATGGGTGCTAAAAGCTACTTGTTTTTATCTAAAGCAGATTAATTTGGCAATGTTTATTGCAATGAGTGTTGTGCATATTCCAGAAATGTGGAAAATGGCATTTCTGGTGAGGGATGCCTAAAAGATTCACGCTAAATCAGTTTGGGTGGTTGGTTTAATGTTTAATTTCTGTCTACTGTTACAGTACTTACAGTGTATGAGAAAACTGAACGATTAACAATGTTGATTCACTTTTAACTCACTGACACTGAAAGGATTGCCAACTTTTTGTCTTTACTTTTTAGAAAAAGTAGTTTGGAGTAAGCTGTCAATTGACCATGACAACTGATGGCAATTTAAGAAGATGCTACACACAATGGAAGATTGTTAGTAATCTGCTTCTTAAATAAGAGCTGAAATGCATTTGAGAGTTTGCCTTTGACTCATGGGTCTCATTGCCTTTGACTCATGACGTCATTGGGTCTGCTGTAGAAATGAATACATTTTTTATGTCAAACTAAAGTATCACACGCTATTACACACATATCAATTCAGTTTCAGCTTAGGCGTACTTAAACACTTGAGAATGACTATACATGGATATTTAAGATTAATAAACTCACAGTTCAACTTTCAAGTGTTTTGCATTGTAGACGTTTTAATTAACTGAGCAACGGATCAGGTGAAAATGTCCCAGTAAAGTGCTAAAAGTGGGCTGATTGAGTTTACATACTCGATCAAAGCGTTTGCTGAATAAACTCTGATGTAGTGAACATTACACCCATGCGACCAATCAGTGGTCTCCATTATGCTTGTCTTGTTTAGGCTTGGTTACTAGGTTACCAATACTACAGTCAGCTGCTCTAGAAACTTGATGGAAAGACAACTAATTCACATTTGGGATTTTTTTCTTTTACAAACTTTAAAAAGATTCTCTTCATGTTAGGATAAAAAACCCAGCTACAATCATATTTGGTTCCCTAAAGAATCTTTAAGTTGAACAGTTCTTTAAAGAAGATTTCATTGATCTAAAGAACAATTTCCACTTAAAATAACCTTTTTGTAAAAAAAAAAATTAAAGATTCTTCATGGATCCCAATAAAGAAAATTTATTTTTAAGAGTATAATGTATATCAGTTTAGCAAAAAACTGAAACAGAAGATTATATAGCCAATAAAGTCTTATTGAAATCAAAATATTGTTTTAGATGTTATTATAAGTATGTAGTATGAAGAATATCGTGTGCTCCAAAATAGAGACAGGATTTGCATTAAAAAGATATAAACATTCAAAACTTGCAGTTGCTTCTGTCTAAATGGATCAAAGGAACGTTTAATGGACCCTTTTTACATTTCCGGGTTTCTCAGTAGCAGAAGTCGCCATAGTTGGCTAAACTTGCAGTGAATTGGAGAGTGCAACAAATAATTTTTTACAATCCTATTTGCTGAAATAATAAAAGAAAAACTCCATGATGGTGTTACCAAGAGTTTCAGAAAAAGAAAAAAATGGAGTGAAACTGAAAATGGCAGCCAGAAGAGAGAACAACGTCAAATTTACTGTCCTGCCCATAGACGCTGCATTACAAACGCCTCACACAAGCGGTAATTCGTTTTTTGTAATTTGATACAAAGATGATATAATCAATACAAAAATCCAAATATTTCAAGGATTTAACCTAAAAGGATTTAAGATGCTGATGACCGTTAAATGGCTCATAAAAGTCTTGTGAAAAGGGTCCATAAGGGTAATAGCTAAACTGTTCAGGATAGTGGCCCTTCAGGAGCAGGAATGAACAACCCTGCTTTATAGTATCTAACATGTCCCACCCCCATCAAAATGCTTCTCATTTGCTCTTCATTTGATGTGTTTAAGGGTAAAGTCTAGAAGGGATACAACTGCGGATACTCACATTAATATAGCATAATTTTTGTGACACTGTACAACAATAATTAATATTTTTACATTATTGTGAAGGGTATGTTTAGGGTTGGGGTGGTGGTATGCATTATGCATTTTTAAAATACAATTTAATGGGTAGTTTAATAAATAATATGAATAATACTCTGTATAATTACTGCTTTTACATTACTTTGATGGTTGGGTTTAGGGTTGGGGTAGGGGTAGATGTTAATAAAATGAATGGGTCATTTAATAAATGATAAACAATTCTTGTTAGCTTCCAGCCAAATCAGTAACCCTTTCTAGCAACAGCATGTTTAAGCTAAGTTCAACCACTCTCACTGGCAGAGCTGTGACAAAAATAAAACACTATTGGCTGTTTTTTTTTTAAAGGTTTTTTTTTTTGTCCTGCCCTGTCTTTATGTTTCAGTTGAAATTATGTCACACATTGTACAAAAAATGCACATTCACAGGACCTTTAGCTTTCTTGATGTAGCAATCATATGTATAGATGCCACATTTGACCATTTTTGAATAATCAAAATGTCATCACTTACACTAAAAAAACTAATTTTCCAAGATGCCACTACAATTAACAATCAAAAAGCTTCTAACTGTAAAAACACACACACGCACACACACACACACACACACACACACACACACACACCAAGATTTACTTTACAAACGAAATGGGATATATTTTTTACATCAAAATGTGTTGGTTTGTGTTGTTTTTTTTTAATAAAATGTAACTGTATGGTAACTTTTTGTCATTTGAGCCAATGCCTTTGTATTGGGTTGCGTTAGTTAAGCTCTATTGCAGATTAATACATTCATATATATAATTATGGTTGCAGGCATACAGTCTACTTGAGTGTTCAGCATAATCAACTTTATTGTTCCAGTATGACGGATTACAGCTTACATATACTGGCTAATGAGACATCTATATCTACAGCTATGGTAAAAAAATATATATACTAGTATGAATACAGGTCAGTTGTCCACCCTAGCAGAAATGTGATTGTATTTGAATATAAATTTCAGGAAAGTATTGTTGATTTGTTACTGCACACTAGTAGTAGCTGTAACCTGTTTTTGGCCGTTGGGTAGTTAGTAATTTGGCTGGTGTATGTCAGGTCAGCACTGAAGCTGAGAGAGCTGTTCAGTTCAGGGCGGCTCTGCTGAGAACTACTGGCAGATCTGGGCCAGCTGTGTCCATGAATACCATAGACCTCATTTCTCTATTTTATCGCACAGGCCATCAAAAACGCTCAGTGTGTGTGTGTGCGTGTGTATGTGTGTGTCAGAGAGAGAGAGAAAAACAGCATATGGAGTGTTAAGGTGAAATACACAGCAATGTCTACTTAGTGCAAGAGTTCTCTTAAAGGAACGGTTAACCTAAAAAAATAGATTCTGTGATTACTGTTAAAAAAACTGTCAGTTTTAGGATTTTACTTGAAAGGAATTTTCAAATAATTACAAAGAAACAGAAGAAATTAGCATTGAATTAAATGTAGTTGTAGTAGAAATACAAATTCATAATTTCTTATGAAACATACACAATCTTTGTGCTATTTCTAACTTTGAAAAAATAGTTTTAGAGTGTATCTACTCACTTCCGTGTTGTTTTAAACGCATATGCAATATAAATGTTGCTACACTTTACAGAAATCATGAATTTTTGGAGAATCTTAAAGGGATAGTTCACCCAAAAATTAAAATTGTCATCGTTTACTCACCCTTTACTTGTTTCAAACCTTTATGACTTTCTTTCTTCTACTGAACACAAGTGAGATATTTTGAACAAAGATGGAAGCTTGTAACCATTGACTTCCCTATTTGTTTTTCCTACTATGGAAGTCAATAGTTACAGGTTTTCAGCTTTCTTCAAAATATCTAGTTTTGTGTTTAACAGGAGAAAGAAACTCATAAATGTTTGGAATCACTTGAGGGTGACTAAATGATGAGTAAATTTTCATTTTTGGGTGAACTATCCATTTAAAACAAGTTTGACATTCAATTCAATTCCTTGAGTTCACAGTAGGCATGAGCCGGTATAATATTCTGACCGTACGATAACCTTGGATAAAAGTTCAAAAAAGTTGCAAAAGTTGGTGGTTCTGTGTGGAGTTTGCATGTTCTCCCCGTGTTTGCGTGGGTTTCCTCCGGGTGCTCCAGTTTCCCCCACAAGTCCAAAAACATGTGGTATAGGTGAATTGGGTAGGCTAAATTGTCCGTAATGTATGTATGTGTGTGAATGAGTGTGTATGGATGTTTCCCAGTGATGGGTTGCAGCTGAAAGGGCATCCGCTGCGTAGAACATATGCTGGATAAGTTGGCGGTTCATTCCGCTGTGGCGACCCCAGATTAATAAAGGAACTAAGCCGAAAAGAAAATGAAAGAATGAATGTATTTATATAATGTATTTTCCAAACCACTGTAAACCTTGAAACCGGTTTTCGTCCCATGCCTAGTTCACAGTAACTAAAATAATAATAAACACCACAAATGTAGTGCACACTGTATGTCCTATAAGTTTTAGAGTATGTTTAAGTATTTCCTTTTGAAACAGACATTATTTGGTTCAAAGACATCCCATGCGAGTATCAGCTTTTTAATGTTTCAATAACTTTTGTAATAATAAAAGAAAATTATTAAACAAAATATGGGTGAAATAGTGCTCCATCATCATTCAGCATAACATATATTTATGTAAAAATTAAATAATGTGTTTATTCTGCCCTGTACTTGTTAAAACTTGTAAAAGAATAAGTGATCACTCCAGATTTTATTAGATTTTAAATAATTAAAAAGCTGGCAAATGGGGGAAACTAGTGGTTTGAAGGATAGTAGTAATGTATAAAGATACAAAAAGATTTTAAAACAATTTGGGACTCTGTTACTGTTATTTGTAAGTAGAGTCTTTTAACATGGAATCAAATGATTTTGGGTAAACTTTTATTTTAATGTACAGTTCATGCTGTTAACAAACCATTAACTAAGGCTATTAGCTCAATAAACTACTAATTAGCTGCTTATTAATAGTTAGTAAGGTAGCAGTTGGGTTTAGCTATTAGATAGGATTAGGTATGTAGGATAACGTCATACTTTATAACAGTTGATATAATGAGGTAGTAAGCCTGTAGTTAATAGTGTGAACTGTGACAGTAAAGTGTTGCCAATTTTTGTTGTAAATATGCCATATGAATAACATTTTAGTGGGTGTCTTTTTGTTTTGTCCTCTTTTTTATCACTGACTAGGTGTGGACCGGTATAAGATTCTGATGGTATGACAACCTTGGATAAAAATATCAAAAGTAAAAGTAAAAATCATAAAAGTATTGTAATTACAGCTCTAAAATATGTTAAAAAACAACTACTTTTTTTCCCCATTGTACACAACATAGGGCGGCACGATGGCTCAGTGGTTAGCACTGTAAGAAGGTCGCTGGTTCGAGTCCCTGGATGTTCTCCCCATGTTTGCGTGGGTTTTCTCCAGATGATCCGGTTTCCCCCACAGTCCAAACACATGCGCTATAAGTGAATTGGATGAACTAAATTGGCCGTAGTGTATGAGTGAGTGTGTGAATGCGAGAGTGTATGGGTGTTTTCCAGTACTGGGTTGCGACTGGAAGGGCATCCGCTGCGTTAAACAAATGCTGGAATAGTTGGCGGTTCATTCCGCTGTGGCGACCTCTGATAAATAAGGGACTAAGCCGAAGGAAAATGAATGAATGAACACAACATATTTTATTTAAAGAAACATTTAAAATATTTGGAACAGTAAACATGTCAGGCTAAATAATTCAAATAAATCCTTTCTTCTACTTCTGCTGTCTTCATTAGTTTCAAAAACGATTCATATTCACATTTCTATTAACTTGAAACATCATCTTTGGATATCTTTCTTTTCTTGGATATAAAGTAAAGCCACTGCACTGTTTAGGTCTATAGCAGGCTTGAATGTCGGCATACAAGTGATTTGTTTTTCAAATGTTTCCTAAATCGTGGGCTGACAAGTAGCTTTTGATGTGGAGGGTCCTTTTCTGCTGGAGACACTAATGCCCAATAAAAACTTAATAAAATAGTTGTAAAAAACAAAAACATACATATACCAAAGGAACGGTAAAACAGAATATTTTTGCGGTTTTAAAACCTTAAGACTTTTCCAATCCACGGTAGATCTTAAAGGGGTGGTCCGCTACGATATCATATTTTAAACTTTAGTTGATGTGTAATGTAGCTGTGTGAACATAAACAACATCTCTAAATGTAATATGCTTAAAGTTCAATGCAAAGGGAGACATTGGCTTTTACAGAGTTAGCTTAGCAAAGCCTACAGCGAACGAATTTGGGGACTACAAAAAAATACATCTGGGCTGATGAGATGTACAAACACTTCAGGTTACGCGCATTCACCTCGCGCACACACCCTGCGCAGCGAAGGGGCGTGGCCAGAGGCGCTGTAATGTTATAGCAGAGAAAGCTAAAATGCCGCCCAAACTGCTATTTCCACAGAGCTTCTTCTGTTTCTGTATTTGGGCTTCCAAAGGACACGACACAAAGAGAGAAGTGCTTACAGTTTAATTTTAATTATGTTCCAGAGAATTATATAAACAATAGAGCTTTAGCATTTGACAAAGGACAGCTTCCAGAATCTCTCCCAGTTCAGTGCTGGATTCGGTTAAAACTCCTCCAACAGAAGAAGCTGTGGACTGTGAGCCACAACCTGTAAGTATTTTTATTTGTTAAAATTGATCAACTACAGGCACAGTTTCTAGCGTTAACGAGGACGTAAACAAGGATGTAAACAACGGGAAATGCTGTTTGGCACCGCTAACAATTTAGCTACAAATTCATATTTATCAGTCAAACCGCTGTAAACAGCCACAATCTTCAGCAGAGCGTGCAGTGTCTCTATGCGTGTTTCTCTATGCGTGTCTCTCTATGCGGCTGCGTTCCGAGCGTTCTACATCTCAAATAACAAACTCGCAAAAGATATTAAAACATTTTTATATTACTTACACATGCTTATTCCGAATATATGTGAAAGACACTTGTCAGATTTTATTTTAGAGAGCAGGTGCGAGCTGTGTGCTCTTCATTTCTGTCTGATTCAGGCAGCTAACGCTGCTAACAGCTGCTCTGAGCCTCTGACTGGACTGTTTACACAGCGCAAAAGCGCGCGCTTGTATGGGGAGTGACGTGGAGCTAATCCGGGAATCACAGCACATTGTGTTAGCGACAAATCAAAGCCTCTTGAGGGTGGGCCTTTCAGAGGAGCTAGGAAATATGACAGTCGTTTGCATGTTAGCTGAGTAGCTGTATATAATCAAAGTAAGATATATGAAGAAATAACGTGATTTTCTACAAGTGAAGCATGAGCACACATTCCTTTGCATCTTTTAAACACAACCAAGCCTTAAAAATACACTGTGGACCACCCATTTAAAACCGGTTATCGTCCCATGTCTATCACTGACCATACCAAATATCAAAATACCTCAGCTAAAATCAGGCTATAAGCAAATGTCCTCGGTGTGACATTTAAGCAGTCAGTGTATAAACCACAGAGATAAACTAGCACTTGTAAACATTGTTCACTAATGATCTTGCTGATGGTATCAATTACCGGAGAGTTGTGTGCCATGCAGCCATTATCTGTGCAACTCCAGTTTGTGCCTATGCAGTGGGTGGGCTAGTTGTTAAAAACTCCCCTTCTTTTCAACCATGAAATATTCAGTTATCTAATTAGAGAGAAACTTAGTGGTTGGATGACGGCCTTATTTCTCACAGCACGGTGGCGTTTGTCTGATTAGGTGCTTCCTGACGCTCTTTACTCGGCTCACGCTGATACCGCCGCACTTGACGGGAGGAAAAGACACCTGACAGGGGTTTTCATGGAGGGGACGTGGTGTGCTGGAGGATGGATGTATGGGGGGGTGGTGTACGGTCGTGCTCCAGTTGGTACACCTTGCATCGCATTACATTTCCGCCCACGTCGAAAAGCCACCCGAGGGGAAAACCGAAAGCAAGCATGGAGGTAGGGGGGAAAGGAGTGCGAACAAACGACTGGGTTGTTTAGATCCGGCTGACGTCCTCGTGATGTATCAAGTTTGTGGTGTCTGATCTAATTGTGAAGAAAAATGGGGAGGCATCGTGCAACCCCTTATTACTCTGTCACTTACCATTAAACATGAATAAACAGCTTGGGCTCCCCGCATCACCCGGGCATTTTATTTCACTGGGTTTTTAATGAGAGTAAAATTGCATTCAAGTGTATACTCACTTTCGTGTTGCTCCAAACGCATATGCAATACGTTTTTTGCTACATTTTACAGAAATCATGAATATTTGGAGAATCTTAAAGGGATAGTTCACTCAAAAATTCTTCCATCATTTACTGAGCCTTTACTTGTTTCAAACCTTTATGGGTTTATTTTTTCTGTTGAACACACAAAACAAGATATTTTGAAGAAAGATGTAATCTTGACTTCCATATTTGTGTTTCCTGCTATGGATGTCAGTGGTTACAGGTTTTCAGCTTTCTTCAAAATATCCTGTTTTTGTGTTTAACAGAAGAAAGAAACTCATAAGGGTTTGAAACAAGTAAGGGGGCAGTAAACAATGGCAGAATTTTCATTTTTGGGTGAACTATCTTTTTAAGATTCTCTGGATTTCTGGATTCATGATTTCTGGAGTCTGATCTAAATGTGAAGAAAAATGGGGAGGCATCGTGCAACCCCTTATTACTCTGTGACTTACCATTAAACATGAATAAACAGCTTGGGCTCCCCGCATCACCCGGGCATTTTATTTTCACTGGGTTTTTAATGAGAGTAAAATTGCATCCATTGCTGAATGTGCCGCTGTAATTTCAAGTACATTAAAAAAGGTGGGGTGGGGGGGGCACACTCTTTGAATCAGTTCTGCAATGTTCCCTGCACGTAGGGATTATTTGATTATGAAAAGTTGCTCAAATGTTTACAGAATAAAATTAGATTTCGGCAGGGCTGCCGACACAGAAAGTTGTCTTTGATCAGCGTGGAGATGTTTGCTGTTGGTTCAGCTGGTGTGTATCAAAGTCAAGCTGCTCTGCGGGATTAACTCGTGCCTTGTAGCTACAATCAAATTATAGCCAACAAAACGGTGAATCGACATGCTTTAATGTCGTTCTGAGTGCCTACAAATTAAATGAGTCTTAAAACAGTGGTCTGCAGAGGCATAGGTGAGTTGTCAGAATGAGTTGATCATGACTATTTTTACACACTGTTTAAAGAAAAATCTGCTCGCTGTTCATTAATGAGGTCTAATTTGCTTGGGTTTATGTCAATTTTAAGCATGTTAAAGAGAGTAATACTGTATTAATAGACCCCAAAAGTACAATTCTGTTAACATGTACCCTCCCACCAAGCAACTATGTGCTTAATAGATGTCTAATAGATGTCTAAACATCGTCAGCTTGGCTAAAACAAGGCTAAATTTGGACTGTCAGTGATAGTTTAATTGATGTGTAAGAATAGCACAAAACTAGACTAGTCATCAAATAGACAAATTAGATTCATTCCTGTGTATTTGATGATTAGTCTTGTTTTAGGCTATTACACCATGTCCTTACAACATGCAACAAGATTCCAGCAACAAGCAATATAGCTGTCTGCACCAAGCATGATGCGACATGACAGAAACATCTAACTACCACCCATTGCACTCACCAATGAAATGGTAAAGGCTTTTAATCTAATACATATTAAACTTCTTTGACACTATTAATAGATTACTGAGTGATTGATGTTGTTGTTTGCACCGTTATGACTTTCATTTTAAAACTGTGCTAGTTATTTTATTTTCAAGATCTAAGGTGAACTATCTGCTGCCGATTTCAGTAGTATGGCAATAAATGTCACGTGAATGGTATTTAAACTCACATTTGGAGCATTTAACACTGAATAAAGCACATAATCAGTACCTGAGGTGATCTTTGTAATAGTAGTATATGCTGTTGTTCTGCAGCGACGTCGCAGAAATAGAAAACAAATGATTAGGACAAAAACTCCTTTTAGCATGGAAAAGATACCTTTTATTGCGTGTCGGAGTTGTTAAAACACTGCGTTGAATGTCTATTAGATTTTCAATGAAGGCCCAAATTCAGCTCCCACCATTTTTTCTCCAAACCTGTTGGAATTTCTTTCTTTGATTGAACACAAAGAAGATTTTTTGAAGAACGTTGGACACCAGTAGCCATTGACTTCCATAGTATTTGGTTTTAATACTATGGACATCCATTTTCCAGGTTAACTGTAAGTTTTACATATAATCTTTTATTCTAAAGAAAAATCTTTTATGCTAATGGTTTAGATTTGTATTGTATACACAGGATACATTTACAATAGTATAAAAAACAATTTTTTCTGCAGTATATTCAGTAGTACCTACTGTATAATATGCAAATGGATAAATCACCCAAAATGTACAATGTAAAGCTAAGCACCGCATGCTAAATCAAATCAATTTTACCTTCCTAAGAAACTATAAGAAGCTTGCATGTTCTCCCTGTGTTGGCATGGGTTTCCTCCGGGTGCTACGGTTTCCCCCACAGTGCAAAGACATGGGCTATAGGTGAATTGAATAAACTAAATTGGCTGTAGTGTATGAGTGCGTGTGTGAATGTGAGAGTTTATGGGTGTTTCCCAGTGCTGTGTTGCAGCTGGAGGGGCATCCGCTGCGTAAAACATATGCTGGAATAGTTGGCGGTTCATTCCACTGTGGTGACCCCTGATGACTAAGCCGAAGAAAAATGAATGAACAAATTAATGAATAAACTATAAGTAATATCAACCTCTTTTATAGCATTTTTTTTATTGGACTGCCAAAAGACGAAGACATGTTTTAAACAAAATGTAATTTACAAAAAAGCTAAATATTTTTTTTTACATGTAATTTAATATTTTAATTTTAATATTATAAAATAATGCTTGAATAATAAGCGGGCAACAAAAGTGGGCTGTTGAATTACTGTAAAATAATGCCCAAGGTGGCATTTTTGTCTAATAGTATTAGTCTAATAATTCAATGGGCTTTAGCAAATTATTCCACCTAAACTGCAGTTATCACACTTGAAGACATTGATCAGATGTTTTATTGCAAGGGATTTTTGTCCTTAAAATGCTTTTGTGTGTTTAGCCTCCCTTGCTAATTCCAAAATGTCATTTTAGACCTATTTGTGAAGGCTTGAGCTATTGTTAGAAAAGTAATGGCATTTTAATACAGTTATCAGAGAGACAGAGAGAGAGAAATGGAGAGATTGAACATGAATGAATTACATGGGTTTATTTTAGTGTGTCTGTATTGCATGTATGTGTTCGCATGAGTGTGGGAGAGAAGAGAATGTGCTTTTTGTACATAACAAAACATAGTTCGGTGGCATAAAAGTTTCATAACATATTCATTTACTGTATATACTATTATATTTATTTGACAGTCTTTGTGAGTTTGGGTCTTTTACTGTTTAATTTTAAAGGGATAGTTCATCAAAAAATGTAAATTCTGTTTTCATTTACTCAGCCTTTACATGTTGCAAACCTGTTTGACTTTTTTCTTATGTTGAACACAAAAGAAGATATTTTGAAGAATGATAGAAACCTGTAACCATTGATTTCCATAGTATTTGTTTTTAATACTATGGATGTCAATGTTTACAGGTTTTCAGCTTTCTTCAAAATATCTTCTTGAGTGTGCAACAGAAGAAATAAATAAATTAAGGTTAAGAACCACTTGAGGGTGAGTATAAATAGTGAGTGAATTTCGGTTTTGGGTGAACTATCCCTTTGTAACTTGTCCAAAATCATTTGACACAGCAATATGGATCTGTAATGCAGTCAAAATGTGTTTACTATCAATAATTGAACACATTAGAACATTCATCAACCAATCAGAGCATTCAGCAGCCCTATAATATAACATAAAATAATGCATAACACAAACTGGTTTCACTTAATATATATGTGAAAAATTGGCTGTAGAGTATGCAGTACATAAGCTACAGTATCTCCACTTTTGAACGTTTCTACTGGCAGATACAGGTGTTTTCTGAAAAGACATGTAGTCCGATCTCAAAACCATCATAATCAAAGAGTGTTTTCTTGGATGGAACTGCATTCTGCTTGTCAGCTTGTCACTGTGGCTTTGCTTTGCCGCAACGTTTGACGTCCTCCATGCAGAAGCAAACTTAGCTGTTCAACAGCTTGTTTGGATGCTTTATTAAAAACAAATCTCTCCCTATTGACAGACCCCAGCAATAAAACTCTACACAGCTTAACAGAGTAACGCTACAGCATCCAGAAACAAGCGAGAGAGAGAGAGAGAGAGCAAACAGTAAACAGAAGTGACTGTTTGCTTGTGTATATTACAGAAATGCACTTCAGATAAAGGGTTAGATCACTCACGGGATGGGCATTCGTTATCATTGAGGAATACAGCTTTAAAATAGAATTAAACTGGCATGATGTGCAGTAATGGGATGGAAAGGCAGTGTTTGATGAATTAGTCATGTTTGTTTTCGGACAAGGTTTTAAAGATTTGTTCCATCAGCGCAGCTTAGTCAACTTGAAAATCAAATGTGGCCGGTTTACCACACTCAAAACAATGACTTTTGCTGCTTGTTCAATCTACTTATTTAAAATTAGTTGAAACAACACAATTCGTAAGTTTTTTTTGGGGGGACAACTTAATTGCTTTATGTTCACAATCGATTTGTGTTGGGACAACATGAAGGAATTGTGTGGAACCCTGTTTTTACATTTATGGTCTTTCTGTGCAATGAAGAATTGTTCACAATGTTATTTCCCCCCCAAAATAGCACTGTAATTATACATTCAGATCTAACAAACACACATTTCCAGTCCATTTCTGATTGATAAAATCTAATTTCTTCTTGCTTCACTCATAAATATGTCCCATTACAGAAGTTAAAAAGTGCCGTTTGTTGGATTTTTCAATATTCATGTTCTCAGCTTGAGGCTGTGACCCATTTATAGTTTCATAAATAGACTATTCTACAAAGATCTAGTGTTTTGTGTTATATCTTGATGTTCAATGGAAAATCTGTGAGCAAAACTAGTTGTTCTGAATGAAACATTGCTTTCAGTCAAATGTCTGTTTTCTCTGATGGATGTTTTGCTTCAAACAGGTAGTTAAATCGTTGCTTCAGTGTTCTAAATATTGTGTAATATGCAAATTTGAAACAACAATGCGCAGTCATAGCTGCTCCAAAAAGTGTACTCAAATGGCAACCAAGCACTCTGCTTGGTTTTATTTTCTAATCAAGCCGGTTTCATCCTACATTTATCTGAGCATCAATATTCATCCAACCCATCCCGTCAGCCCCACAAATTAGTTTAATCAGTGTGCTAATTATGTCATTTCTTATGTTGAACACAAAAGAAGATATTTTGAAGAATGTTGGAAACCTGTAACCATTGACTTCAATAGTATTTGTTTTTGTTTTTCAACCCAGGCTCATTCTGAATACGTACCCCTATATACATTTCTGGAGAGCGCCAAATACGTCCCAGGAGGTACGTTTTTTTGCAGTTTTTGTTTTAGCAAATCCCCCAGAGGCCGCTGTGTAGCTTTTTGAGATCTCAAATTTCTCTCACGAGTGCCATTCGCGCCTGCTCTTCTCGCGTAAATCCACCAGAGGCCCCTGTCGACTGACTGACTGACCGATCGACTGACCTATCCTCGTCCTTCCCTAAACCCAATCGATAGTGTTTTCAAAAGCACCGATTGACCAGCGCCCACCCATTTCCCTAAACCCAACCGACAGTGTTTTAAAAAGCATCCAGAAAAAGAAAAACCCTCACAGCAGCTTGATTTATACCACTTTTTCAGATTTTACCACATTCTCACCCTGTTATTTACTTATTTTATTTTTTTGCTTTTGTTTTTGTCTTACCTGCTGGAACTGTTCTTCGCCGGACTCGAACCCCGTCGCCGCAGTCAACTTCTCTCTGCGTCTCAAGTCCGCCGGCGTACGCAGCAAGCTACTGGACAAATTGGTAACAGCAGAAAAGCCGTCCATATGGAGGTAAACGGTCAGCTGGTAAGTGTGAAATGGAACGCCGTCATACTGCCCTCTAGTGTTCGTTTTAAAGACAAAATGCAGCCATGCGTACCTCTGGCTACATAATTTGTGATCTCCGGAAATATATATAGGGCTACGTTTTTAGAATGAGCCTATGTTGTTGTTTTTTTTACTATGGATGTCAATGGTTACAGGTTCCAACTCAAACAGCATCCAATCGCTCAGCTTGGTTTTATTTTCTAATCAAGCCAGTTTCATCCTACATTTATCTAAGCATCAAGATTCATCCACCCTGTCCCGTCAGCCCCACAAATGAGTTTCATCAGTGTGCTAATTATGTCATTTCTTATGTTGAACACAAAATAAGACATTTTGAAGAATGTTGGAAACCTGCAACCATTGACTATGGATGTCAATGGTTAAAGGTTTTCAGCTTTTTTCAAAACATCTTCTTTTGGTTCAACAGAAGAAAAAACTCATTTAGGTTTAGAACCACTTGAAGGTGAGCATAAATAGTGAGTTTCATTTTTAGGTGAACTATCCTTTTTAAAAACTTGCCCAAATTTATTTGATGCAGTAATATGGATCTATAATGTGGTCAAAATGTGTTTACTATCAAAAGACTAAGACATTTTTAAACAAGATTAAATAAAAAAGGGAAAATATAAAAATGCAATTTAAATCGTTGCTTCGGTGTTCTAAATATTGTGTAATATGCAAATTTGAAACAACAATGCGAATTCATAGCTTCTCCAATGAGTGTACTCAAACAGCATCCAATCGCTCGGCTTGGTTTTATTTTCTAATCAAGCCAGTTTCATCCTACATTTATCTAAGCATCAAGATTCATCCACCCCGTCCCGTCAGCCCCACAAATGAGTTTCATCAGTGTGCTAATTATGTCATTTCTTATGTTGAACACAAAATAAGACATTTTGAAGAATGTTGGAAACCTGCAACCATTGACTATGGATGTCAATGGTTACAGGTTTTCAGCTTTCTTCAAAACATCTTCTTTTGGTTCAACAGAAGAAAAAACTCATTTAGGTTTAGAACCACTTGAAGGTGAGCATAAATAGTGAGTGATTTTCATTTTTAGGTGAACTATCCTTTTTTAAAAACTTGCCCAAATATATTTAAAGCAGTAATATAGATCAATAATGCAGTCAAAATGTGTTTACTATCAAAAGACGAAGACCTTTTTAAACAAGGAAAATATAAAAATGCTATTTAAATCGTTGCTTCGGTGTTCTAAATATTGTTTAATATGCAAATTTGAAACAACAATGCGCAGTCATAGCTGCTCAAATGAGTGTACTCAAACAGCAACCAAGCGCTCGGCTTGGTTTTATTTTCTACTTAAGCCAGTTTCATCCTACATTTATCTGAGCATCAAGATTCATCCACCCTGTCCCGTCAGCCCCACAAATGAGTTTAATCAGTGTGCTAATTATGTCATTTGGTACATTTAACTCAGTGTGAAACTTTGGGCTTTATTGTGTAACAATCTATTGTTCCTCTCTGCAATTTAAAAGTGGCGAGCTAATGTCATGCTTAGTACAAGATTCCTTTGTTTGGCGTGCCTTCAAACGAGAGATCTGTCTCATTTTGTGTTATCTTAAGACAGTTTGAAAAGCATCTTTGTGAGCTGAAATATGGGCTTGAAGTGAGCAGTGAAACAGTGCCACCTTTTGACTAATGGCAGCATCGCGGCCCGTCTTGAAGCTTTTCAATGTCCAATTTCAGCTATTCTTCTTCAAAGAAAGAACTTGGCTTGAGGTCAGAATGAGACCACTGCCAGATACGAGATGAACAGCAAACCTCACCCCCCCCCTCCCCATCCCCATGGAGGACAGACAATAGTTGCATGAAGATGTGGTTTATTGCAATATTGACTGGCCTGGTTGTCATATGAATAAATAATAACCCAAGATGTTCAGAAGCTCGCAGAGGTGTTTGATTAATTTCCTAAGCCGGATAATCCTCCTGGCCTTTCACAACAGCCAATAATCAGGTCTTAGGCAAAGGGTTATTTGCACATATATGATATTTTCATGTTTTAGTTTCCTCGAGATACATTATCTACAAAGGAAATGATGGGTACTGATTTGTGTTTTTATCTAAAAGCAACCATGAAATCATTTGGTACCATGGTTAAGTTTAAATGAGCATGATGGTGAATTGTTCCAATACTACAAAAATGCTGGGTTGTATTAACCTAACGCTGGGTCAAATATGAACAAAGAAAACACACAAAAAAAAGCAGGTCTAAAAGATGTCAAGTAAACGTCTTTGTTGTATGTTGAAAAGACATCCACTGAGGAGCCAGAATGAAAGTTTTTGTGACGTCTTTTTAGTGTTCAATATTAATGTCCAAATGACATAAATAGAGAACATTTAGAAGACGTTCACTGAGGAGCCAGAATGAACGTTTTTGCAACGTCTTTTTTAGACGTCTTTTTAGTGTTCAATATTAATGTCCAAATGACATAAATAGTGAACATTCAGAAGACGTCCACTGAGGAGCCAGAATGAAAGTTTATGACCTCTGTTTCAGATGTCTTTTACAGTAAGTGTTCAGTATTAATGTCCATTTCAACATCTCATACAGGCATTTATACAAGTTTTTATGATGTGTTTTTTGTTCCATGGTTGGATGACAACATGCTATACACTTATTCTAGTTATATTAAAGGCAATGTGCAGAAGTATTGCTTTAAAATTGCAAATATTACAATTAACCTAACCCCAGTTGTACGTGACCAAGACCTAGATGTGCAAAGACAGAAACCTTTGCAATTACAATTATATTACAGAAATACAGAAAGTAAGAAAAAATAAATAGTCTGAAATGAAAAGATATTACTTTTTAACAAAATCTTTAATGAGGTATCCAGCAAAATTTTAACATAGTTTTGGGGGACAACTCAATTGCTTTATGTTCAATAACCACTTAAATTTGTAAAAACAATTAAGTTAACTTTATTTGTGTTGGGACAACATGAAGGAATTGTGTGGAACCCAGCATTTTTTACAGTGCCGTTGGGTTAAAAAATTTAATTTAAAGAAATGTAAATTAAACCAATGTTGGGTTTGCCTATATTTTACTGGGTTAAAATTGGGTTAATACAGCATTTTTTTAGGGTGTATCCAATATACTTTTTCAGTTTCCAAAAACCAACCCATTCCCTTTGGTTCAAAAAAGATATTTTTTTAAATGTTGTGATACCTGTGTGAAATTCTGACTATGGATACTAAAACGCTTCTTACAGACCAAATGGACCAAAAAACTAAATGATGCAGTTAGTCATGTTCACTTAGCATTCACAGGATCATTTTGTAGACCGAACCTAAAGATACAAAATGAAAAGCCAATGGAGTCAAAGCAGTGACAGGAATTCTTCTGGCACACACACACACATAAATTAGATTACGCTGCACAGAGACTCATTTCTGACATTTGTGTTGAACTGTACTGTGCAACATTACAACTATGAGGAGAAACACATATAGGCCTATATTTGAGAATCCTGTCCTTTTTAAAAACACACTTTGTTACAACATGTTTGGTTTTTGATTCATTTAGATGTTGTCCAGATAGCATTCATATTTCGATCCCACTTTATATTAAGTGACCTTAACTAATATGTACTTACATTGAAATTAATAATGTACTTATTGTGTAAATGCATGTTTTTACATTATACTTGTGCTTCATTAAATACCAGCATGTAATCAATTTCTGTAATTACATTTATAATTACAATGTTGACCATCCCTTACACCTTAACCCACCTTTAAATACCCATACCACCAAACCTGCCCCAAGCCCTACCCGTATCCCACCTCAAGAGCACCAGAAGTGTTCTGCAATACATTAGAAACACATTAAGTACTTTGTATTTATTTTTTGACATAAGTACCTAGTATTTAAGGCCACTTAAAATATGGGACCCATATTTCAGTTGAACTACACTAGGGTTCATGTGGGAAGTGGATTAAAACTGCTGAAATAATGAGTATTGCTCCACTTCTAAACAAAGTTTGGTGCAGTTTGTACTGTAAAATGAATACCGTATAGACAAAATACATCTAAACATTTAATATGAACAGGACATGATGTCATCAGATGTGTCTATGTCATGCTGACATTGTTCAGATGGAATTCAGACTTATTCAAATAAACTGCACTAGCAGAGCAGTCGCAGCAGAGTTCGTTTTAATCACAGCAAACCTGCCAAGTGTAAAAACACATTCAGCTTATATTAATTCATGAAAATTACCTCAGAGGACTTCAGTATTACATTTCTGATTAAACAAAAGCTGCCACAGATCTATTCTTCCATATTGAGTTTAATGCATTATTGGTAAATCTGTACAGCAGAAACCTTATGCATTAGATTGATTGATTGATTGATTGATTGATTGATTGATTGATTGATTGAT
>CAIGQV010017532.1:1554706-1570724 GCA_903798115.1 Danio jaintianensis
GATTGATTGATTGATTGATTGATTGATTGATTGATTGATTGATTGATTGATTGATTGATTGATTGATTGATTGATTGATTGATTGATTGATTGATTGATTGAGCTGCACTCAAACAATGAAGGTAACCATTCAGGGGTGGGGTATAAATGGATAGTTCACCCATAAATTACAATTTACTCACCATTACTTACTACTGATTTGTGTCTAACACAAAAGAAGATATTTTAAAGAATGGTGGAAACTGGTAGCCAGTAGCTATGTTTCCATACACCTATTTTTATGCGGAATATATTATTTAAAAAATGCTTAATGAAAATGCAATTTTATTTTAAAATGCGCATAAAAATAAGTATGCACAATTTAATTGAATAAATTGGATAAAACCTTTTAGCCGATAAGAAAAAAATGTGCCTAAACTACGATGGAGACACATTTCCTGAATAAATTTCAGCATGTGCATCAAAAAAGTCCTGTGACATTGTTTTAAGAGATCATGTGATAACAAAAATGGGACAGCATTAATGGACAAACCAGGACTGATATCAGGACCGATTTTCTTTTTGATATTTTACCAGGAAGAGATGTATTTGTTTTCTTTGATTGGATGGAAACAGTGCTTTATTTGCAAATGTTTTATGCGATATTATAGTTTTGCTACAAGTTCTTCTTTGAGGGTTATCTGCACAAATGCGAAGGTAAGACGATAAATTGTATTATTATTGCAATGGCTATCCATAACCTAACTTCTTGGGTTTTCATGGTATAGTGTCTAACGTAGTGAATATGTTCACAGTTCCCATGCTAGAGGATTTAACCGACAACAACAATAATACCACATGCTGCATTCATATATAGGTTTATTTACAGAAAAACAAGTCTGTAGATAAGCAATTATCCCCTCATCCTGAAATATCAATGTTCAAGGTCTAAGAAATGAGTTAACTTTAATCAACAACATACTGCAATGACAGCAAGGAAAATAAAAACAAATGGAGTTTATACAACCTCAATTCTATGTGGTTCCTCTCTTTTCCTCATTGACCTGAAGCATCATGCTCTAGCTTTTACCATCATATTCACCACGTTAGACACTATACCATGAAAACCCAAAGGAGTTAGCTTACGTTTAGCCATTGCAATAATAATATAAATTGTATCGCCTTACCTTCGTATTCGTGCAGATAACCCTCAAAGAAGAACTTGTAGCCTTTCTTGAGCTTTGAAGGTCGATGAATTCATTTGTACAAGTCAGTTGACATCTCCAAACTTAAAGGTAGGCAAATCTTTGAGGTAGTGCAAAAACACATACTGTACACTTCAGTAGCAGTCATTGCTGTGTTTACCCAACTATGACGAGTTCTTTTTCACGAACGGGGAAGTGTAAAAAGTGTCCTATTTGCAAAAAGAAAGCCCTGCCCCCTACTCAATGTTCATTTTCAGCTGGAAGTACATCAGTATACTGAAATAAAAGTCTCAGCAACTTTTGATTCATGTAGATATTAAAATAAAGTGTGATCATATTAATATATCTCAAAATAATTGATGTGTGCAGTTGCTGGTTAAAGGTCCCGTGAAATTAAAGAAAGCTTTTTTTTAGATGTTAATATCAGTCTGTTAGTTTTAAGAATATCTAAACTAGTGTGCTCCAAAACAGTGACAAAATTTGTGTTTAGAAAATATAAATCTGATATAAACATCCAAAGCTTGCAGTTTGTTACTTCCTCCTAAATGAATCAATGATTTTTTTGACGTCACCTCATACTTCTCGTCAAATATTGACCAATCAAAGGCTCTCTAGTATCTGACATGCCCCACCCCCTTCAAGACATTTCTCATTTGCTTTTCATTTGATGCGCTTGAGCTCAACCACTCTTACTGGCAGAGCTGAGGGGCTACTCTATGCCCCACCCAGCTTCATTTTTCAGTTGAGATTACGTGAAACATCAAATATTAACTGCACTTTACAGGACCTTTAAAAAGTCCCAAACTACTATTGTTAGTTTTTATTTTTTGCAGTTTTTTTGGTTACAAAAGAAAACACATCTGACATTTATGTCAATGTTTAGAAGAAAAAAAATAATAAACGATCTCATAATCGTTAAAGGCGCAGTATGTAATTTTTTGCCGCTAGATGGCGCATATTCACAACAAACAAAGGCATATTTTGATGACACTGTGACTCATCTGCAGTTACAACAGAAGCGATTTGTTTGGTCATGTCTCTGTGTAAATAGCTCAGCTAATTATAACGGGATGGTTCTAGTTTCGTCACGTCACATTGTGCCACACACTTGGCTTGGCGTTTTGCTTGAAAAGAGACGGGCCGGTCTCTAGAGCCCCCACTTCTCCTCAACCCTGCCTCCATTCAACCTGTTCTTCTCACCTCCTTCTGTAGCCTTTGGCATCACTCAAACGCCACTGAATAACTAACTCACTCTTCACCTTTATTCATGAGGCGTTTCATCTCTTCTCTTCGTGTGTCAGTTTCTTCACAGCTGTCTGGACAGGTTTTATGGAAGTCTAGGGTCCCACAGACAGCTCGGCCTGAAATATTTCTCCCCGCGTGTTGTTGGGAGTGTTGTAATGAATGGTGCCATTCAAAATCAAAATGCCATAAAGGAAAGAGATGAGAGCTGGTAAGATTGAAGCAGCCAAGATGACCGACTTCTGTGCCCTTGCAAAACTTTACCATGGTAAGCAAGCACAGTTAATACATTTTAATACATTCAAATACGTACTTGAATACATGCCATATACCAAAGACTGGCATGCTAATGTAAAGTACATGAATACAACAGAACGTACAGACACACTTTATTTAAGCCTCTGGGGTCTGAGGGGGTTTTGGGGACCTGGAGAAGTTGCCCTGACATTTGTGCTTTGTTCAGTTGCTTATAAGCATACAAATGGCTAAAGTCTAATAACACAGTAAACAACACAAACTGGGCTATAATAATATGTTAGCAACTTTTTTTATGAAATAAAAAAGCCATCTGTATACTTTTTTATATAAAACATAATTGATGCTTTAAAAATGTTAGAATTATAAATGGGTTGCTTATTATGAAGTTAAACTAACCTGACTTAACATAATATTTTTTAAAACATAATTATACCCATTATTGTGCAATATTTATGAAATATTTATATAATGGTATTGTTTTTTATTATCTTTGTTTGAACTTTTACATGCTTTTCTTCCAAATATTTCCTCAGGATCCCCCAGACCTCCCTTGCACTTCTGAACAGCTGAAGAAAAAAATTATGAAAATGTTGTAGTGGCCTAGTCAACGACCTGACCTGAATCCAATTGAGATGCTGTGGCATGTCTTTAAAAAGGCGGTTAATGTTTGAAAACCCTCCAATGTGGCTGAATTACAACAATTCTGCAAAAATGAGTGGGCCAAATTCCTCCACAGCGCTGTAACAGACTCACTGAAAGTTATCAAAAATGCATAATTGCAGCTGTTATTGCTAAGACTCAACTCCCCCAAAAAATCATTTTAAAACTGAAACTTGTCTTTGAATAATATTTAAAAAAATTTGATGATCTTAAACATTAAAGTGTTACAAACATGCAAAAAAAAAAAAAAGAAATCAGTAAGTATATATAATATATATATATTGATTTCTTTTTTCTTTTTTTTTGCATGTTTGTCACACCTTAATGTTTCAGAGGCCTTACACCATACTCACGGGCATAAATCCCGGAGGGGACGAAAAATTATTTTAAAGAAATTGCATTCTCTATTGTGAAAAAATATGTATGTATACCTAAAATAATTGTGTAAGTAGAAAAAAAAAAGTTGAGTTGAGTTCCCCTTCCTCTTCCCCTCCCCTTCCTCACAGTGGTTTGGCCCACTGCCTGCTTTCCCAGTTCATCTCATCTACTCTACACACACAAGTCAGATGTGCGGCTGCGGCTCAGTTAATGTTGTTAACTGCCCAGTTTGTCCAGTAGCTCACCATGTATGTCAGTGGACTTGAGACACAGAGAGGAGTTGACTACGATGACGAGGTTCGAGTCTGGCGAAGAACGGTTCCAGAAAGCGGGGAAGACAAAAACAGCAAAAAAATAAAATAAACAAGTAAATAACAGGCGAGGCTTTTTTTTTTCTGGATTGCTTTTGAAAACTGTCGGTTGGGTTTAGGGAAGTGGGTGGACGGGTCAATCGGTGCTTTTGAAAACACTATTGGTTGGGTTTAGGGAAGGAGGAGGGTGGGTCAGTCGATCGGTCGGTCAGTCAGCGTAAATGTATATATGTATATATTTAATAATCATAGCACAATGGTTAAACTAATAAGCATGGTATATTTGTGCATTTTATTTCATTTACAAGTGAAGGTTGTTAATTATCTCCTGATTTTTTAAATAAATTAATAATAATTATAGTTAGAACTGCTTTGTTGACATGTTGCATTATTAAGATAAACATCTCCTGTCATATTGACTTTTTAATCAATACTAATCAGTTCTAAATCTAAATGTTGATGTGTTCATGTAGAAGCAAACCAAGAACGATCTATAAGATATAAATAATTTCAAAACACAACAGCAGTACACCATCTATAAATAAAATCCAATAATGCAGCTATAATTACAATTATGTCAAATCTGCCTCTAATTTACAACCTAGCAATATGTAAAAAAGGCATATTTTTTATTGCAACAAGAAAAAAAATCATCATCATCATATCTAGGTCTTGTTGTTATTCAGTAACTATGTCCCAGTTATGGCAAAATGGCCTTTTTGTGTACAGCAATATCTCACTCCAGCATCCCACTCCTAATGGCTGTTTTATTTTAAACAATGTGTCTGGGTCCCTGGGCGAACTATTATCAGCGAGTGGAGAGAGTCTTCGGGGAGCTCGACGTGACGGCGCGTGGGAGGCCGATCCAGCTCCACTCATCTGTCACCTCATAAGGGTTTCCATGGCAACCCCGGAGCGCATAGCAAAGTAATGAGGCAGCCCATAATTGTTCACCGTGACCTTGCTGATCCCATCAAGGTTGTATCCCTCGCCTCGACGCTACGTGTCTGCGCAAATGTTAATGCAAAACTATCAGAGACGCATAAGATGCAGCCCCATGTTTAGGCCGTTTGAGTGGAGGCTGGACTTAATCGCTTTTACAATCTAGCCGATATATAGAGTATCATCTAGGGGATGAATCATCGCGCTTATGTCCGCTGTAACCCGATTAACACAGGGCCTCCAACGCTGCAATTTCGCAATTACGCACAGGCGCCAAGAAGAGCCTCTGTGAAATGACCCTTCTCTGCATGTCTCCTTTATCCGTGCAAGCTCCTCTGATGGGTTTGTTTTCTTCCGACTATCAGCTCCAAACTGGCGGCGGATGCAGGACTTGTCACTGTCGCTGTCTGTGTTTACCTGTCTCTCTTGAGATATGACAGGTGGCTGAAATGCACTGTGGGATCAGCCATTAGTTACTCGCTAAACTGTCGTCGGCTCTCGGCGGATTGAATTTGGAAAGTCGTTTTGAGGTGAAACGGCATGCTGTGTTTTCCGACAGAATTACATGGATTTCCTGCAGGTTGCGTGTGGAACGACTGCTGGAATATTAGCAATCGTTTTAGACACGCTTCAGGTGCTCGCGTAATGTTTTTTGCTCGCTAAAAAGGGTCATCATCATCTTTTTTCTTTGGCCAAGAGCTGCTGTTCGTCAATAGTGCGTGAAACTCTAATTAGGGCGCATTTAAAATGATTGTAGTGTATTTGCCAAGAATTCGTATTTGTTTATCTGGAATAATTGGTTCTAATGATGATGTTTCCGCAGTTTTTGAAATGTAAATTCATGCACACGAGTCTTATGGGCATATGTTTTTTTCAGGAGCAGCGTATTCTGATATCTTCAAAGAGTCCAAATGTACCTGCTGTTCAGAACATCTCATATAATGAGACACGGAGAGCAAAAAATAGCTCTGCGGCTACTTAGAATTAGGTGAACTTGTGAACCTGTAACATAATTTAAATTTATATATGCATATTCATATGGTTTTACTTTGGAATTGTACAGTAAGTACAGGAAAGGAAAGTAAAGGAAACTTTTTTGTTCTCTTTGTTTTTATTCGTGCTGAGAAAAAGACCATAATAATCTCAAGTGTCTCAGAACACATTTCTTCAGTGTTTCATACTGTGCTCAGATTTCCAAGGATGAAGTCAGGAGTCGGAGATCTGATTCAAGTCACACAAGAGTAAATAAAGCATGCACTTTTGTTTTATAGCTCTATAGTCTTACTGTACACTTCCATTTTGTTCTTAAAAGGTGTTTTCGTCAATCTGATTACAAGTGGATGATGGCAAATACAGGGTCTAAATGCAGGGTTGAAAATACTAAAATGAGTCTAAAATGCTTTTGTCCACTTCCAGTGGTGGTAGTTGAAATTCATTACAGTGCATCGGATTGCTTACAGTGTAAGCGTTCATGGGTTTGAATGCATTTGTTCATTGAATAGATTGTGAGAAAGTGCACCAAAACAAGGTAATCAAGGCTGCCATCCATATCCTTTTCATTCACTTGGCTATTTATTAGGAAGCTGTTATTTTCATTCAATAATATTACTCTTGTCGCATTTAAATGTGCACCAATGTGCTGATAACTCGTGTAAATCAGCTTACTGAAGTAATATTTTGTCTTGTTTACTTGCAAATCAATAGTAATGAATTTAAACTGCATCAGCAAGACTTAATTAAAGAGACAGTTCACCCAAAAATGAAAAACCCAAAAATTATTGTCCAAACTGTAAAACTGTTTGCCTTTTTTTCCGCTGAACACAAAATAAGATATTTAGAAGAATGTTGGAAACCGGTAACCATTGAGTTCCATTGTATTTTCTTTCTTACTATGGATGTCAATGGCGATAGGTTTCTAACATTCTTCAAAATACAACCCCAAATCAGAAAAGTTGGGACAGCATGGAAAATGCAAATTAAGTCAAGAGTCAGAGATCTCATTCAAGTCACACAAGAGTAAATAAAGCATGCACTTTCGTTTTATAGCTCTATCTTACTGTACACTTCCATTTTGTTCTGAAAAGGTGTTTTCGTCAATCTGATTACAAGTGAATGATGGCAAATACAGGGTCTAAATGCAGGGTTGAAAATACTAAAATGAGTTTAAAATGCTTTTGTCCACTTCCAATGGTAGTTGAAATGCATTACAGTACATCGGATTGCTTACAGTGTACGCTTTCATGTGTTTGAATGCAAAGTCCCAAACCAAGCAAGCCAGTGGCGACAGTGGCGAAGAACAAACTTCACTAATTGACGAAAGTGAAGGAAAAAACCTCAAGAGAGACCAGGCTCAGTTGGGCACGACCATTTCTCCTCTGGCCAAGCTTTTTGTGCAGAGCTGCAGTCTAGGCGGCGAAGGCTGGAGAATGCTGGATGTCCATCGTGGAGAAGCTGCAGGTGTGAGTAGGTCAACCAACGGGTGTACAGGCTGGCATACGAGATCAATGCGGAGACTCGTCTGTCACTGGGTCTTTCAGGAATCAGTCTCATGCTCTTCACTCCTCCATGACCGCCACAGCATCTGCTCCGGATACGGCCTGGTCCAGGGTTATGGAGACCTCTAGAAGTCCTCTTTCGTTGGCACCGTATCCCAAGGTGGAAATAGAGAACAAAGAAATTAATTAGTTTAATTGTATTTAAACAAGAGATATTAAATATCAATGCAAAAAAACATCAATGCAGAAAAATCTATAGTAATGAGTTTAAACTGCATCGGCAAGGCTTAAATAAAGAGACAGTTCACCCAAAAATTTAAATTCTGCCATCATTTACTTATCCACTTGCTCTAAATCTGTTTGACTTTCTTTATATTTTCTAGGTACTTAGAAGAATGTTGGAAACCAGTAACCATTGGCTTCTGATGTATTTTTTTATGTCAATGGCCATAGCTTTTTAACATTCTTCAAAATATCTTCTTTTGTGTTCAACAGAAAAAAAGAAACTCCTAAAGATTTGAGGGTGAGTAAATAGTGAGTCAAATTGACTTTTTATTGGGTGAACTAACCCTTTAATAAATCAGTTTATTTCCCAGTAGTGGTTTCAGAAGGTAATAATTTGCATATCTAGCTTCAGAATATGCCCTTTGTTGTCAGTTGACATTAATTAACTTGTTAAAGCTTGAGAAAGAGTATAGCAATATGTCGACAGCTCAAGATACTGCATCATTTCAAGATTTGAATATTTTCACTTGTGCTATCCGAGATGAGAACACTGGGTCAGGAAAGCATCTGATTTTGTGGGATATTTGCAACCCAGGTTCATTCTGAAAACGTACCCCTATATACATTTCTGGAGAGCGCCAAATACGTCCCAGGAGCTACGTTTTTTTGGAGTTTTTATTTTCGCGAATCCACCAGAGGCCGCTGTGTATGCTTTTTCAGATCTCAAATTTCTCTAGCGAGTGCCATTCGCACCTGCTGTTCTCGCGTAAATCCACCAGAGGCCGCAGTCGACTGACTGTTGACTGACTGACTGACCGATCGACTGACCCATCCTCCTCCTTCCCTAAACCCAACCAATAATGTTTTCAAAAGCACCGATTGACCCGTCCACCCACTTCCCTAAACCCAACCGACAGTTTTCAAAAGCAATCCAGAAAAAGAAAAGCCCTCGCCTGATTTTTACCTCGTTTTCAGATTTTACCACATTCTCACCCTGTTATTTACTTGTTCATTTTAGTTTTTGGCTTCTGTTTTTGTCTTACCCGCTTTCTGGAACTGTTCTTCGCTGGACTCGAACCCCGTCATCACAGTCAACACCGATCTGCGTCTGCCGACGTACATGGTGAGCTACTGGACAAACTGGTAACAGTGTGAAAGCCGTCCATACAGAGGTAAGCGGTCAGCTGGTAAGCGCGAAAATGAACGGCATCATACCGCCCCGTAGCGTTCATTTTAAAGATGAAATGCAGCCATACGTACTTCTGGCTACATAATTTGCGATCTCCAGAAATGTATATAGGACTACGTTTTCAGAATGAGCCTATGTTGGATATTTCCTATTCCCTTACTGCAAAGTCTGTATGCAGTTAAATCTGCAGTGAAAATGTACTCCAGTCATATATTTCACACATTACATACTTTAATAAGCCGACTGACAACAGGTTAATGCTTTTACATGCTGGACGAAATTGGCATAAGGGGCGAAAATCTACCTGTGGCTATCAGTTTATCCTTAAGCTGTTTATGACCTTACTCTGATAAAATACCATGTTTATATAACCACATGCATTGTTAGCTAATAATCGGCTTATAATAAGTTAAGAACGTGCATGTGCATATTAATACCAGATGGAAATTATTTGATAGCCAAAAACACGTTATTATCAGATGTAAACAAGGCCTGAGACAAAGGTGATAATGAACTCTCTGTTTTATGTGCTGTGAAGGAACAATTTTCTAGCACTCCAGACTACAAAAACAACTACTCTGTCCTGAATTTTGAAAAGAAATCTCTGACAATGTCACTTTACGTCCTTCACTTACAAAAGCGCTGGATGAAAAAACAACGTCTTCTGAATGCACATTGTTCTTCAAATGCTAGATTACAAGTAAGAGTGTGATAAAGCCTCATGAGTTAAAGCCAGAACCACAGATCTTCACATATTGCTCAGCATAGACGTCAGAAATTGAAGAATTGCTTTGTACTTCAGGGAACGTGTAAAGAATTGTTCCTGTCAGAGTGTTTTGGGAAACAACAATCCTCACCTCTCTTTTTTTGTTATACTGTTATATTTTTGTTTGTGACTTGGTTGAAATTAAACCTGAATTAAAAAGAAATGAAGGAAAAAATGTTGAAATGAAGAAAATAAACAAAGGAAAAACATTTCTTCATTCATTCATTCATTTTCCTTCAGCTTAGTCCCTTTATTCATCAGGGGTCGCATTTTTGGCTGCATCTACATACATTGCAGCAGCCTTTATGACTACATTTAAATACACTGTGTTTTCCTCTAAGGCAGGGGTGCCCAATCTCGCTCCTGGAGGGCCACTGTCCTGCAGAGTTTAGCTCCAACTTGCTTCAACACACCTACCTGGAAGTTTCTACTATACGAAGAGCTTGATTAGCTGGTTCAGGTGTGTTTAATTGGGGTTGGAACTAAAATATGCAGGACAGGCTCTAAGGCAACCTAGGGTGCTGAAATATAATTGGGTAAACTGGCAGTGGGTGGGTTATAAAGAGCAAAACAAAGACAGAGATTCTGACACAGAACACACATATTCAAAGAAGAATAACTGACTTTTTTAGATGTATGCTAACTTACAGTGCTCAACATATATGAGTGCACCCCTCACTAATCTCTCATTTAAATTATTTTTTTCCATAGGAAGCTTTATAATATTAGGGTGACGCGGCGGTTCAGTGTTTAGCACTGACGCCTCACAGCAAGAAGGTCGCTGGTTTGAGTCCTGGCTGGGTCAGTTGACATTTCTGTGTGGAGTCTGCATGTTCTCCCCGTGTTGGCGTGGGTTTCCTACAGATGCTCCGGTTTCCCCCACAGTCCAAAGACATGCGCTATAGGTGAATTGAATAAACTAAATTGGCCATAGTGTATGTGTGTGAATGAGTGTGTATGGATGTTTCCCAGTACTGGGTTGCAGCAGGAAGGGCATCCGCTGAGTAAAACATATGCTGGATAAGTTGGCGGTTCATTTCGCTGTGGTAATTCCTGATGAATAAGGGGACTAAGCTGAAGGAAATGAATGCTTTACAATATTATATTTGTGCATGTACATTAGATTAGTCAGTATCTGAAGCTTATATAACAAAATAACTTATGATAACAGTCCAAAATTAGTACACCCAAATTTACATGTTAGGGAAAAATATTTTTAAAAAAATTAAAAAGAGCAAAACTCAAGAGAAACAAAAAATGGATAAAATTTTGTAGAAATTTTGTAGTTTGTATTTTTTCCCCCAATATTTCGCATGAATTGCAATGTGTTATCTTCCTGTTTCTAAAGATGTTTAGTGACTAAAATATTATTTTAATAAATATATCCGTTTAATAAATCTGTTTTGTTCAAATGCACCAAAATATATTACCTATATCCACTGAGAAATGGATAGAAATACCAGTGTACTCCTTTATGTTAAGCACTGTAGATGTATGCTAACAAGTAAATAAATATATGCAAACATAATATGGTATTTTTATGCTTTTGAAGAGTCAAAAACAAACATACAGCTCCTTTAACTATGAGCAACATTAATAGTGCCGCTTGGCTTGCCCAACACCACTGGCTGACCTCACGGTTAAAGGTAAATACAGTTAGCAAGTGAACGGTTGCAACCTTTCACTAATGGAGACGGAAAATCAATAGAGTGCTTTAGCTGACTTCACTAATTGGTGAGCGATGAAGCGAAAGACTAAAATAAACGTGTTTTAAAAGAGAAAACCTCTGAAAATGATGTTTCATTGCTAGATTATCCAGTTCCTTTGCACTGTACTTACAACAGCTGCTGGCTTAAGCTGGATTTTACAGTCTAGTTAGCATGACATGAATAGCAATGCAGGGCTTGTTGCATTAACCGTAACTATACTTAACATGCATAGGAGAACATTGTGACTGTTTACTGCTTTCTCTCCATAAAAATCTGTCCCAAAAACGACAAAGAACCCACTAAATCTGCTAGATTTGTTGTGCTTAGCCACTTTTGTGAGACATTTTCTCTTCAGCAGAGAATGCATCAATCGTATGTACAGTACTGTGGGAAATGCATTCATTTGAACAGTATAACATACAAAATAATGGTTGTATACTGCAAATAAGCGCATTCCCAGTAGGTTTTCAATGGCTTCAGTTAATCAAAACAACTGCAAAATATCTCTGCCAGCTTTCGATAAAAGAAAGATAGCAATATGTAAACATAATAACCATAATTATTGCTCATAAATGCATTCATTGTCACACTATTTGCTTTTTTTTTTTAATCCATTCTCTTAGATTACAGTTTTACAACATGGATCATTGCATTGTGTAGGTGTGATGTTTGTATTTGTAACACATTGATTTATAGCAATGCAAGGCTTGCTGGAAACAATTGTTGAGCTTAGCGTTCTTGTTACAATTTACAGATTTATATAGACATGATATTGATTATTCGTATTACATTTATACACTGTGAATAAGCGATTAGTTGACTATACTTTAAAAAAGTGAGTAAACCCATTGCCGTAAAATTATTAAGTAAATGTGCATGTGCTTAATTATATAAATTATATTAAGTCAATTTAACAGTTTTCCAGCTTACAATGGGTTTATTCACTTTTTTTTAAGTGAAGTCAACTTGTTGCATTTAAGGCAGTGGCTTTACACAATTTTTAAAGTAAAGTAACGATTCGCTTTTTACAGTGTTGCAAAGTAATGCAATTGAACCATAACAGTTGCAATATGGGTCACGACATTGACAAAATGCCAGAAATGAATGCTTGATTTACTTTTTGTATTGTGGTTTGCCACTTTATGTGGCATAAATTAGTACTTTGAGTGTCTATCATTCTTGA
Organism: Danio jaintianensis; assembly: GCA_903798115.1. Taxonomy (NCBI): domain Eukaryota; kingdom Metazoa; phylum Chordata; class Actinopteri; order Cypriniformes; family Danionidae; genus Danio; species Danio jaintianensis. The sequence goes on from CAIGQV010017532.1 coordinate 1,567,249, forward strand.
AACACTGTTGGGAGCATAACAAATTGTGTCATTTGCATGAAAATTATTCATCTTAACAGTCAAACATGCAAAATAAGATCTGTATACAGCAAAAAAAATCTTTCTTGAATGGCTCCAGTTAAAACAGCAGCAAAACAACAATAGAAGTAAAGGCAGAAATATTAAAATGTATTTATTATCTTCTTTTGAACACCATTTATTTATTATTTCTGAATGTAGAGCACCATCATTCATTCAATTATTAATTTTCCTTCAGCTTAGTCCCTTATTTATCAGGGGTTGCCACAGCGGAATGAACCACCAACTATTCCAGCATGTGTTTTACGCAGTGGATGCCCTTCCAGCTGCAACCCAGTACTGGGAAACACCCATACACTCACATTCTCTCACACACACACACTCATCCACGGCCAATTTAGTACATCCAATTCACCTATAGCACATGTCTTTGGACTTTGGGGGAAACCGGAGCACCCGGAGGAAACCCACAACAACATGGGGAGAACATGCAAACTCCACACATAAATGACAACTGGTCCAGTCATGACTTGAACTAGCGACCTTCTTGCTGTGAGGTGACAGTGCTAACCACTGAGCCACCATGCGGTGAACAGTAATGCAATGTTTGTTGAAACTGGAGCATTTACCATGCATGTTAGAAAATTTCAATCCTGTGTTATTGTCAGGCACTTGTTACTGCTTTCCATCAATATCAGTCACAGAATTGATGTTGTGGTTCACCACTTCGCATGGCACAAATCGGGACTTTGTACAAGTGTGCAGGATATTGACAGCAGTAAAGTATCTGTCAGTCTCCAGTCACTCTTGGGAGCCATATTTACTGTGGGATTTGCATATAATGCATGTGCAAATTGATATCTGAATATAGCAAATACCCTATGTTTTCAACTGCTTTTGCAGTTAGTCAAAACAGCAGCTAACCACTGATACTGCTTATGAATTAGTTTCTTATCCACTTTTGAACAACATTTGATGATTATTTCTGAATGTAGGCCGCCATGATGTAGATGGTGATATTATTGCATCATTAAAACACCACATTTACAAGAAATATCTGTATTTTTATTACAATTAATTATAGCACAATAGCAATGCAAGGCTTTTTGAAGCACTTAACCATGAACGATAGAGCAGTCGTGTTCTCAGTGACTGTTTACTGCGTTTTGTCGATCAATATTAGTCACAAAAATGACAAAGAGTTCAAGAAATCAGCTTGATGTGTTTGTCATGGTACAAAAAAGTGCTTTGTACTTTACTACAAGTGAACCTATTGGTATACTGATATACACATATTTTTATTTTATAAAAGTACACTGTCTGCAAGTATACTTGTATTTTTTTCTTTACGTGAACTTAACGTCATACTGACAGTTAAATGTTTATATATTATTTTAGTGTATAATACTGTTACTATTTATGTATAACTATTATAGTTCATTTTATATTATTTAATTATGCATTGGGGCGGCACAGTGGCTCAGTGGTTAGCACTGTCGCCTCACAGCAAGAAGGTCGCTAATTCGAGGCTGGGCCAGTTAGCATTCCTGTGTGGAATTTGCATGTTCTCCCCGTGTTGGTGTGGGTTTTCCTCCGGGTGCTCGGATTACCCCACAGTCCAAACACATGCGCTATAAATGAATTGAATAAACTAAATTGGCCGTAGTGTATGAGTGTGTATGTGTGAATGAGTGTGTATGGTTGTTTCCCAGTACTGGGTTGCGGCTGGAAGGGCATCCGCTGCGTAAAACATATGCCGGAATAGTTGGCGGTTCATTCCGCTGTGGCGACCTCTGAAATAGAGACTAAGCCAAAGGAAAATTAATGAATGAATGAATAATTATACATTAATTGTACTTTTATTTGAAGTAAATACATATATATATTTGAAGTAAAAATATATATATAGCACTTGGTTATATAGCAACAAAAACTTTGATCTTAGAACAAATAAAACGCATGCAAAAGAGAAAACAAAAAAGAGTTCATGGATTTTTTTATATATATATACAGTATAACCATATTGCATGTTTCAATTAATCGTAACCAGCCTAACCAGCATGATCATCATTTCCATTTCCTGCTTCTGAACACCATTTATTCATTATTGGACTGCCATTTAAGATCACAGCTTTACATTATTGAATTATTGCATTATATAGACTGCGATATTAATTATTGCATCATTTAACTTGACACAAATGCCAATGCAAGGCTTGTTGGAATCATAACCATGGTCATTCTCAATGTTTTCTCTATTAATAAGTGAAAAAATAACCAAGAAATCTGCTTGGTTGGCTTGATTTGTTGTGGTTTGCTGTTTTACATGGCAGAAATCCCTGCTCTGTGTGCCTGTGTGTGATATTGACAATAGTGGAGTATAAACCTGTGTCATATCTATCAGTCTTGAAGCGCTCCTGGGAGTCGTACACCCGGAGCTCATGAGGCCAGAGTCTATTTTCAGGTCTCATTTCATCTTGGTCCTGCAGCGGCTGAGATTTGTACCAATTAAGGTGATAAAGACAACAGGCTGCCATATTTCTCTCCACACCAAGGCTAGAAAATTGGGGCGGAAAGATCAGGCCGGCGAGAATCCTTGAGAGACTGCGATGATAAATTCTCTCTTTCCTCCACAAGCCAGTGCAGGGTGGCAATATGGCACACTGACCTTTCTCATACCATCATTTTGCTGGTAAGATTGCTTTACTAAAATCCCAGTTACACGTGGGTTTAAACATACATATTTAGGTTGAAATGTTATTGACAATAGCCAAAAAATGCATTGCTTTGAAATAGAAAACAGACAATGATGTACCAATTGGATCTCAGAAGTTTGCAACTGTATACCACGGTGGCTCAGTGGTTAGCACAAGATCGCTGGTTCGAGTCCCGGCTGGGTCAGTTGGCATTTCTGTGTGGAGTTTGCATGTTCTTCCCGTGTTGGCTTGGGTTTCCTCCTGATGGAAATTCCTCCTAATTTCCATTGTGTTGTGCACTATACTCTATATTACATTAGCTATAAGTCATGTGTTGTGGCTTGATTCTTTGTGTTTTGGATTTTTTCCATTTTGTTGTGAATTTATGTTTGTTTTTAAATTCCATTGTGTTGCGCACTAAACTGTATATACCACATGATCAATAAGTCATGCTAACAATTGTTTTTATGTTAATTTAACTTATGAAAATATGTTAGCCTTGTCGCAGCTTAATGTAATGGCTTACATTTACTTTTTAAATCCTGTGTTTTAGCTTGACTTCATTGTGTTGTGATCCTATGTTTGGTAGGTGTTGAGCACTACTGGGCCACCATTACTACAAAGTCTAGGAACCTCTTTATCTGCATTTAGGTCTAGATGCTTTACTGTTGCACATGAAGAAATCGTGAATTTATGTAAAAACAAAATATCAAAATGCATGTTTAATTGTAGTGCTGTTAAGCACTTTATAACACAACAAAA
>CAIGQV010017532.1:1574184-1592071 GCA_903798115.1 Danio jaintianensis
ATCATTTGTGAATTGTTCACTAGAATCTCACTCTGAATGAATCACTTAAATCAATGAGTTGTTATCTATAGACTCACTCAGAAGGAATTATTTGTGAATTGTTCACTAGAATGATTCACTGAATCAGTAAATCATTAACTACAGACAAACTCTGAACAGATCATTTGAATCAGTGAGTTAACTACAGACTCAAAACTTGAATAATGGATTTAATTCAATCTTATTCAATCATACTTACTCTTATTTAATCTTACTAAATCATTTTTGAATCATTCGATTTTTTTATTCCCATTTTACCTAATGATAAGAATAACATTTATATTTCAATCATTGTCTAAATTGTGATTGTATTCTGATTGTACTAATTGATATTGTTCTAAATTATTGTTGTAATTATTTAATTAACATATATTTGATTTCAGCCTACATCTTTGCATATTAATCAGCAGCTGACACATTTCTATCCAGTCCTTCACACTGGCTGAAGATTCGTTCACACTGCCAGCTCTCGCTCGCTGCATGTCGCCAGTCTCTCTCTCTCTCTCTCTCTCTATCTCTCTAGTAGGGTTTCCTTCTTCTGGTTGCCGTAGTAACAGTAGTGAACCTCTCTGCTGCTGAGATGCTGTTCAGTCCATGGTTTTATTTCACTTGATTTGTACAGCTGATAACAAACAAGACTGCTGGTTTAAAATGCCACATTAATAGCACAGTATGTAAGAATTTGTCATTAAAATATAAAAAAACACATATATTTTGCTGACTTGTGTACTTATATTATCCCAAATGATATTTTAATAATGTTCAAATCCAGAGAAATTTGCCATTTTAACTAGTGATACGGAGTGTGTGCTGTCTGTTCATGTTAATGACGTCCCACACAATTGAATTCTGGTTTGGTTTTATAGAAAACAGGGAAACACTAACGCCTTAACATGTTGTGTGTTTTATTAGACTGCACAGAGCAGCTAAAATGTATTTATTATGATAAAACAGCAAGCTGCTTTTTCCCAAAGGGATCATGAGCAGAATAATCAGAAGCGGTGGACTGTGGAGTAATAAAAGCTCTGCTGCTTTCGTGTCCCGTCACGCTTCTCTCTCATCAGAAATTGCTTCAGCATTTCTCTTGTTTAATTTTGACAACATTCAGCTTTACTCTTCTTCACACTACCACAATAAGTGTTAAATACTTTACTTTAGGGGTCACCAATCTCGGTCCTGGAGGGCTGGTGTCCCTGCAGGGTTTAGCTCCAACTTTCCTCAACACACCTGCCTGGATGTTTCAAGTATACCTAGTAAGACCTTGATTCGCTTGTTCAGGTGTGTTTGATTAGGGTTGGAGCTAAAATCTGCAGGACACCGGCCCTCCAGGAACAAGTTTGGTGACCCCTGCTTTACTTCATGCATGAACATGATTTCTGCAGGAGTCCTGTAGGATGTAATGTAGATCACAACTCCCATGATTTCACACTTAGTCACATAGTCATCAAAATACACCTTTGTTTATTGTGAATACATGCCATCTAGTGGCGGAAATAGCACGCTGTACCTTTACAGTAGTTTTAAACTGTCTTTTTTTATATATATTTTTGTGAGGGCCACTTATTATTACATCAATAATTTCTACATTAGTAAAACATCATAACTGAGAAGTAATACGATATTTTCTGTCCTGTTTATCATTAGGAAAATCTAACACTGAATTGTGCCTCATTTGTAAGCAAATCTGAGGTAAAGTGAAGTTAACAAAGGATCAAATTCTTACTGATATGGTCTGGAACTTCATCAAATATAATATTCATCCACTCTTTCCTATTGGGATCGGTAGGAAGGCAATGCAAAGATTTCTTGTTGTTTTCAGAGCCTTTTCATCAATTAGTTTCTGCATAAACCTGCTCTTGATTCTTGTTATTGACCTACTATAGTGTGAATCAGTGGGTGGAGCTAAACAGACAGTGATGTAGCATGAATGGAACATTCCTCAACCTTTCATTTTGGCAGATTGTCTTCAATATAAGCTATTTTTAGACTAGTTTCCAAGTTCTGAATTATACATGTTTGTTAGTACAGTGACCTCTTGTATGTCAAAAGATCAAGGGCATTTTGCTTTCTCACTTCATGACCCCTTTAAATAACTTTTCTTGCTGCCAACATATTCAGTCGAAACTGATCATTTGAATCAGTGAATCATTAGACTAGCTTTAAATGGATCATTTGAATCCATTGAATTGTTTGATTCACAAACAAATGCAATCGGATCTGTCCACTTAACAGTAAAGTGTTTAGTGCAATTTATGAACTAATTTCATTGATTGAGCTAATCACAAATTTAACAACCTGATTTTGCTGGCCTGAAGGTGAGTAAATTAACAGCATTCATTTTGGCTGAACTGAACTAAACTGAATTTTTCAGAAATTAAGTACAGTGACCTCTTGTATGTCAAAAGTTCAAGGCCCCTTTTAATCAATTTTCCGGCTGCCAAGAAAAAACGTTTTAGTAGAGAAATCGTATTTGCAACCGCATAGCAACGCCCTGACAACCTAACACACAAACCTCTCCATCTCCTTCAGAAAGTGTATAATCTAGTCCCAATTTCTTTGCCATCAAACTCATCACGCCAATGCACATGAGTGGCTGAACTGCTCATCCATGCTGATCTGAAAGCAGTATTTTCTAGGAAGTGTGGAGGATCAGTCATGGTCCCTCATCTTCCACTTTCACACCTGAGTTGCACTCTGCCCCAGGCATCTCCAACCTCCACTATTATATAAAAGTCTGAAAAGTGCAAGCATCAGCAAGAGAGCTCACCAGGCCATGTCTATCAGCCGATAAAGCCACACATCCACTCAGTGCTGGACGAACTACACAAATCAAGCACTAACCCTTGTAAAAAATATTATTCCAGGAAAAGTAAAAGTTGTCCATTTCAATATTACTTGATTCAATGCATAAATTTTAAATGTATGCTACTTGATTGAGACTGAATGGTGCTGTTTGTAAGTTTTTGACTCTTCTAAAGCATAAAAATACCATAATATGTTTGCAGATATTTAAGAAACATGCTAAGTGAACATTCTTGTTTATCTGAATAACAATGCTGAAGTCAGATATTCTGCTTTGAGAATGTGAGTTACGTGCCAGAACATCTGTCTTTGTTTTGGTTCTTTTAACCCGCCCACTGCCACTTTAGCCAATTATATTTCAACACCCCGAGTTGCCTTCATGGAAAACAGCATATTTGATTCGTTCAGTCAGAAAGGCAGAGTATGTGTCCGCGACCGAAATGCGACCTTCGGTGGACAGTAGCAGCCTCCGTAATGAGACGCAGAGTTCCACATGAGGTTATTAATTAGCAAATAATATAAATATTACAAACGTAAACATTAGCTGAGCAGGTTACATTGAAACCCCGTGTCCTAACAACATGCTACGTGATGAGATTTGCAGTGATGAGCAATTTGGCAGTTTGCACCAGACGAAACATGACAGAAATGTAAATACAGCGATTCAGAAGCACAGAATAGTGCACTTACTGTACTCCAACGAAATGGTAAGGTTTATAATCTAATTAATACATATTAAACCTCTTTAACATTATTAAATGTACATGCTGAATCACTGAAATGTGTTGGCTTGCACTGAGTCACAGTTCTGAAGTTCAATTTCAAACGGTTTATTTTATTTTCAAGATCTCAGGTGAACTATCTGCTGCTGCTTTCAGTAGTATGGCAATAAATGTCATGTAAAATGGCATTCAAACTCATTATCAAAAACATTATTAGCAATTAACACTGAATAAAGCACATGAGGTGTACCTGAGATGATCATTGTCAGTTTATCCTGTTGTTCAGCTGCGAGAAATAGAAGCCGTTTCTAAAATATAAATTTCAGGTGTTGGTTAGAACAAAAACACATTTTAATATGGAAAATATTCATTCTATCGCGTGCCGTTGCTTTTATTTAGAACACGACTCAAATCAGCCTTAAATCAGCCTTTAGGCTCAATAGTCAGGCTCGCTCCTGTTGATGTCGTCAATCTGGCAACCTGCGCTTGCCTGTGTTTTGAACCAGACGTGCAATACCTAGTTCAACCACTGGGTGTCAAACTTAACATACTGCACCTTTAATGTTCAAATGTATACAAACTTGTCATCCACTGATAATCATGTTGAAAATTAATATTTCTAGAATGTAACACAAATGAATAGAACAAACACAAAATGTATGGTAAAAAATGGTAAAACACAAATATGAAGCATTTCATGCAAAGACTTAAAGGGATAGTTCATCCATAAATTAATATTTACTCACTATATACTCACTCTGGTGCACACATTTATGTGTTTTTTTTTTCTGTTAAACACAAGAGAAAATTTTTAGAAAAATGTTAGAAACCGGTAATCATAGTGGGAAAAGCAAATACTGTGCAAGTCAATGGTTACCAGTTTCTAACATTTTTCAAAATATCTTCTTGTGTGTTTAACAAAAGAAAGTAACTCAAATAGGTTTGGACCAAGTGAAGGATGAGTAAACTGAAAAACATTTTAATTTTGGTTGAACTATCCCTTTAAGCGTATTGCATGAAATTTACTTGAATGGATCATTTAAACCAGTGAGTCATGAACAACACTCTGAATGGATAATTTGTGAATTGTTTGCTAGAAACTCACTCTGAATTGATTATTTAAATAAAAAAACTTAAATTAAATAAATAAAATGAATGATTTGTATCAGTGTGTCATACAGATTCACTCTGAACTGATCATTTGAATCAATGATTTGTAAATTATAGCTTTACTCTAAACCAATAATTAAAATTAATGAGTTGTTACCTACAGACTCCCTTTACTGGATCATTTGAATCAGTGAATCATTAACTACAGTCTCGCTCTGAACAGATAATGTCAGTCAGTGAGTTATCAACTACAAACTCACTTTACATGGATCATTCATGAATTGTTTGCAAGAAAATCCCTCTGAATGAATCATTTGAATCAGTGTGTCATTAACTAGACTCACTTTGAACTAATCATTTGAATCAGTGAATCATTAACTACAGACTCACTTTGAATGGATCATTTGTGAATTGCTCTGAATGAATCAGTTGAATCAGTGAGCCGTTACCTACAGACTTACTCTGAATGGATTGTTTGAATCACTGAGTTGTTAACTACAGACTCACTCTCATTGAATCATTTGTGAGTTGTTCACTGGAAACTCACTCTGAATAGATTATTTGGATCAGTGAAGCATTAAAAACATACTAATTTAGAACTGATCATTTGAATCAGTGAGTCATTAGAATGGCTCTAAATGAATAATTTGAATCAGTGAGTTATTTACTACAGACTCAATCTGAATAGATCGTTTGAATCACTGAGTTGTTATCTACAGACTCATTCGGATCGTCAATTGGAATGTTTGTACATTTTTCACTGGAAACTTGCTCTAAACAGATTATTTGAATCAGTGAATCATTAACAACATACTCACTCTGAATTAATCATTTGAATCAGTGAGTTTTTAACTACAGACTCACTTTGAATGGATCGTTTGTGAAATGTTTGCTAGAAACTCACTCTAAATGAATCATTTGAATCAGTGTGTCATTAATACAGACTCACTTTGAACTGATCATTTGAGTCAGTGAGTCATTAACTACAGACTCGCTATGAACGGTTTGTTTGAATCACTGAGTTGTTAACTACAGACTCATTTGGATCGTCAATTGGAATGTTTGTGAGTTGTTCAGTGGAAACTCTCACTGAACAGATTATTTGGATCAGTGAATTATTAACAACATACTCAGAACTGATCATTTGAATCAGTGAGTTGTTACCTACAGACTTACTCTGAACTGATTGTTTGAATCACTGAGTTGTTAACTACAGACTCACTCTGAATCGTTTGAGAGTTGTTCACTGGAAACTCACTCTGAACAGATTATTTGGATCAGTGAAGCATTAAAAACATATTTATCATTTGAATCAGTGAGTCATTAGACTGGCTCTAAATGAATCATTTGAATCAGTGAGTCATTAACTACAGACTCGCTATGAGCGGATCATTTGAATCAGTGAGTTGTTACCTACAGACTAACTCTGAACGGATTGATTGTTCACTGGAAACTCACTCTTAACAGATTATTGGATCAGTGAATGAATAATATGAATCAGTGAGTCATTAACTACAGACTCGCTCTGAACGGATCGTTTGAATCACTGAGTTGTTAACTGTACAGATTCATTCGGATCAACAATTGAAATGTTTGTAATTTGATCACCGGAAAACTCCGGAAACCAGATTATTTGAATCAGTGAATCATTAACAACACTCTCACTTTGAACTGAATCAGTGAGTCATTAAACCAGCTTTAAATGGATCCTTTGAATCCATTGAATTGTTGATTCATAAACAAAAGCAATCAGATCTGTCCACTTAACAAATACAGTGTTCAGTGCGATTTATGAATTTAAAAGGATAATTACAAATTTAACTGCCTCATCTTGCTTTCCTGAGTAAATTAACAGCAAATTAATTTCAGTTGAACTCAACTGAATTTTCCTGAAACAGAAATACAGTCGACATAGACAGCGCAATCTCTGGCCTGTATTCCAGTTATGTCAACTTGTGCTGTTCTGTTATGTGGCTTTATAATTCACTGAAGACTCCGCAGCCTGAAATACTTTCATCATCCCAAGGAGTGCATAAATCAGCGCTAAATTAGCAGGGTGTTTTTATCAAGAGGCCGCGGCTCGGCTCTCTGGATGAAGCAGACTGAAAAATGATCACCAGGACGCTACAGATTTCTCACTCCATGGCCTCTCGTTTGCATTTCATCCCATGCATGCTAATTATGTGGTATGTTAATTTTTTGTGATTTTTTAATTGGCAATCAAGTTTCACAAAACGCTTTTTTTTTTTTTTTTGTCTCGACCAAGTACCAGCTTTATAATTAACTCACAGTTGTCATCCTCAATGTGAAATCTCGCCCATGGACCAATATCAACATCCACTGTATGATGAGGAGAGTTAGATTGGATTACCGAAACTATTATGCCCAGTTTTGGGTGATTTTTCATGGATGATTTTATCTCTTGTCTTTTCTAAATTTAGTTTATCAGGCACAGATAGAATCTGCAGGCATTTATCTGAAGATTTTAGGAGACAAACTGCTGAATTATCCGGAATGGCTTTAAATGTGAGTTTTGTCATTTTTAATATTAGATTACACTTATGTGAATAGGCTTTTTTCATCAAAAAGTGTACTTTTATTTAAAATGTTGGCTGTTTAACTGTTGTTTTATGAGCAAAAACATAAGGAAAATCATGCAACTCATAACACCCTAGTGTCAATAGTTGACTTTCATTCATTCATTTTCCTTCGGCTTAGTCTCTACTTCAGAGATTGCCAAAACGGAATGAACCGCTAACTATTCCAGCATATGTTTTATGCAGCGGATGCCCTTCCAGCCACAACCCAGTACTGGGAAATACCCATACACTCTCACATTCACACACACTCATACACTACGGCCAATTTAGTTCATCCAATTCACCTATAGCGTATGTCTTTGGACTGTGGGGGAAACCGGAGCACCCGGAGAAAACCCACGCCAACACGGGGAGAACATGCAAACTCCACACAGAAATGCCAACTGACCCTGGACTCGAACCAGCAACCGTCTTGCTTTGAGGCGACAGTGCTAACCACTGAGCCACCGTACCACCAATAGTTGACTTATTAATTGTCATTTTAAATCCTTTTACTTTGACACAATCCTTCAAACCACTTGTCAGAAAGAATAAGCATTAAAAATGTAATAACATTTAGCATGATCCATTCTTTAATAAGTCCATATCAGAATAAGTACTGTATGTTGTTTCATTTCTGCATAAATATACCTTTTATGTTGAATGATGATCAGTGTTGGATAAGTTACTTCTGAAAAGTAATTAATTTACTAATTACATCATTAAAATTACTTTTCTAATTACTTTGAAAAGTAATTAATTGCAAAGTAATGACACCATGTTTGATAAATACCATATATTATCACTAATTTCTTACTCAATTGATTTTTGACTAAGTATGTTCAATCGTCTTAATAAATGTAACCTTCCTTAGTTGAAAAATAGAATTAATCTTCAAAATATACACTGATGGGCGACATGGTGGCTCAGTGGTTAGCACTGTCACCTCCCAGCAAGAAGGTCACTGGTTCGAGTCCCGGCTGGGCCATTTAGCATTTCTGTGTGAAGTTTGCATGTTCTCCCCGTGTTGGCGTGGGTTTCCTCTGGGTGTTTCGGTTTCCCCGACAGTCTAAACATATGTGCTATAGGTGAATTGAATAAACTAAATTGGCCGTAGTGTATGTGTGTGAATGAGTGTGTAAGGATGTTTCCCAGTACTGGGTTGCAGCTGGAAAGGTATCCGCTGTGTAAAACATATGCTGGCAAGTTGGCGGTTCATTCCGCTGTGGTGACCCCTGATGATAAAAGGGACTAAGCCGAAGGAAAATGAATTAAAATATACACTGAGAAGTATATTTTTGGTGCTTTTTTAAAACTGCTTATTTAAAATGAGCTGAAACAACACAAATCTTGAGCTTTTCAGGGGGACAACTTAATTGTTTTATGTTAAATCCACTTAAATTTGCAAAAACATAATAAAATGAAGTTGGGACAACATGAAGGAGTTGTGTGGAACCCAGCATTTTTTACAGTGTGTTTACATACCAGTTACTCTCCTTCTCTGAATTATCCAGAACTGTAGAAATTATTTACAGTATTTAAGGCAATTACATTATAAGCAGTGCTGGATAAAGTTACTTTTAAAAGTAATATATTACAATCTTAAGTCACTTCAAAAAAATGTGTTAGATACTTTTTAAGAAAATGTGCAAGTTCACTGTAAAAAATACTAGGTTCCACACAATCGATTTATGTTGAGACAACATGAAGAAATTAAGTTACTCATTAATTTTTACAAATTTAAGTGGATTGAACATAAAACAATTAAGTTGTCCCAAAAGAAACCCCAAGAATTGTGTTGTTTCAGCTCATTTTAAATAAGCCTTTTGAACAAATAGCGAACGTAATTTTTTTTGAGGGTGTATGCGTTGTTATTTTTGTGGGGTTTTTTTCCGAATGGGCTTTGATTGTATTTGTATTTGATTGTAAAGATTGTATTTTTTGCTCTTAAGACTGTAATTTTTCATTCTATAAGTATGACCTATATCTGACAGTTCCGCGATCATGATTGAAATGTCAAGGTGATTTATCTTCCACTGTCCTTAAGAACATCTCCTACTTTAAAGACATTTCAGAGGTCATTGAAAACACACTTACTTACTTTAGCTTTTAACCATATGTTGTAAATTGTATGTATTTAAGCTGTTTGCATGTTTGTATGTATTCTTTTATGTACAGCACTTTGGTACTCATTTTCATAGTTTGAAAGTCCTTTAGAAATAAAGTTGAGTAATATATTAGTTAACCGAACACTGGTAAGAAAATGACCTAAAAATGAAAAGTAGTGAGGCACACTTCATAAATGCGCAGTGTTTTTTTTATTTTTATTTATAGAAATATGGAGTGATTGCAAAAAAGTGTCTGGTCCAAATGGGCAAAACTGGTGCAAGTGTCGGTTAGAGTGTCAGAAAGATTAACAAGTGCACTTTTTTTAAATTCCTACTTTATTAGAGGAAAAGTAATTTAATTATGGGCGGCACGGTGGCTCAGTGATTAACACTGTCGCCTCACAGCAAGAAGGTTACTGGTTTGAGTCCAGGCTGGGCCAGTTGTCATTTCTGTGTGAAGTTTGCACGTTTCCTCCGAGTGCTCCGTTTCCCCCTTTGTCTAACGACATGCAGTATAAGTGAATTAGATTAACTAAATTGGCCGTAGTGTATGAGTGTGTGTGTGAATGAGTGTGTATTGGTGTTTCCCAGTACTGGGTTGCGGCTGGAAGGGCGTCCACTGCGTAAAACATATGCTGGAATAGTTGGCGGTTCATTCTGCTGTGGCGACCTCTGAAATAGAGACTAAGCTGAAGGAAAATTCATAATTTAATTATAGCGCCTAGATTACTACACCCAACACTGACACATTTTTTCCCATATCTTTCATTATATTTTCACATATAAATATAAAATACTAGCTAACTATCAATGCATAGTTTGCTTTTATATTATTGTCCGAGCTACAGTAAAGAGCTGTATCCGTAAATATATATATATAATGAGATTAAACCTGCCGGCCTGTTAGCTAATCTAGTTTGTTTCTCTGATACAGAAAACTAGTTAAAACCAACATTATATAAACATCGAAAAATGCCACAGCATGAGTGGTTGCGATGCCCTTGGAGAATCAACATCCTAAGAAAAAGAAAAAGTCCTTCAGCACACAGTGTTTATATGTGAGCGCTTTAATAAGGTCTCCAATTTGACCTCCATCACCTCCGGCAGTATAATTGCATCCCACACAAATCCCAAGATCAAAGGTTCTTTTAAAGTTATTGACACCCTACTTAGTTCACAAATGAGAGTCGCACGATGCATAAACGAAAAGCACTCCGAATTCCCAAGCATCCCTTCAGCTGATCTGAAATCAGTTGTTATGGAGCTTCTGATTGCATTTTTTTTAGTGGTTTTAAACATCAAACTGCGCCTCGGGCACCTGCTGTTCTCTGTTGTTGTTAATGCGCTGTCCTCAATCCCAGCATGCTTAGGAAGCAGCATCTACTATTGCAACATAAAAGTAGCATTTCTTTTGACATTGTTCATTATTAACTGCACTTGGTGGACTGCGCAGCACAAAACACGTCCTTTTATTGTGTGCATCTTTCATGTTTTATCACCAAGACGCCCCTAACGTCGGTCTGCGCGCTGTAATTACTGCTTGCGGGTTATCAGCACAAGCGGGTCAGGTCTCCAGTGGACGCGCAAACACAAGTCTGGACGAGTGGCGGTGGAAATCTGGGGCGAGCTGGAGCTTGATGTTGTGATTGGCATCGCCTGGTTCAAAAGAAGGACTCTGGGTGCTATATATAGATTAATTATTGTTGCACAAAGACGTCCTTCTGGAGTGTTTGCAGATAAGATGTTTACAGACTAGACTAAAGAGAAAAGGGAGGAGGCCGACAGGACTGAGCGCCGTTCAGAGTTAAACTGCCTTTGAAACTGTACCGTATGGAAGTGAGGTCGCAGACGGGAGTCAATTTTTATAAATCAATTTAATAATATACAGATATTTTTGTTATATTTTAAGAATAATTTTAGATATAATAATATTTGATGGGCGACACGGTGGCACAGTGGGTAGCACAGTCACCTCACAGCAAGAAGGTCGCTGGTTCGAGCCCCGGCTGGGCCAGTTGCCGTTTCTGTGTGGAGTTTGCATGTTCTCCCAGTGTTGACGTGGGTTTCCTCTGGGTGCTCTGGTTTCCTCCTCCCCCACAGTCCAAACACATGCGCTACAGGTGTATGAGTGTGTCTGAGTGTGAATGGGTGCTTCCCAGTGATGGGTTGCAGCTGGAAGGGCATCCGCTGTGTAAAACATATGCTGGATAAGTTGGTGGTTCATTCCGCTGTGGCGACCCACAAAGGGACTAAGCCGAAAAGAAAATGAATGAATAATATTTGATCATTCATTCATTCTCCTTCGGCTTAGTCCCTTATTTAACTGGGGTCACCACAGTGGAATGAACCAACACTATTCCAGCATATGTTTTACGCAGCGGATGCCCTTCCAGCCACAACCCAGTACTGAAAAACACCCATACACTCTCACATTCACACACACACTCATACACTACGGCCAACATAGTTCATCCAATTCACCTATACCGCATGTCTTTGGACTGTGGGGGAAACCGGAGCACCCGGAGGAAACCCACGCCAACACGGGGGGAACATGCAAACTCCACACAGAAATGCCAGCTGACCCTGGACTCGAACCAGCGACCTTCTTGCTGTGAGGCGACAGTGCTAACCCACTGTTCAAAACGTTTGAAACTTTTGATGATATTGATATTGGTTGTTTGACGCTAGCGAAAGTATATTAAATGTCAATTCAATACTTCAGTGTTTATTTTTAATGCATAAATTATCATTATTATCATTTACATATAATAGAAATGGGCATTTTTGCAATGTTATGTAATATTTACATTAAATGTATTCATTTGTATGTCAGTATTTAATAATATGAATATTTAAAAATTGTAATCTAATCATTTTAAAGAACTTATGTTGGCTGAATAACATAACAATACTAGCCCAATATTATATAGTGTGAATGGCCTTAAAACTGCTCGAAACATTTGAAACTTTTGATGATATTGATATTGGTTGTTTGACGTTAGCTAAGGTATATTAAATGTCAATTCAGTTGTTCACTATTTATTTTTAATGCATAAATTATAATTGTTATCATTTACATATAACAGAAATGGCCACTTCATAATATTTTTGCAATGTTATGTATTATTTACATTAAATGTATTCATTTGTATGTCAGTATTTAATCATATGAATATTTAAAAATTGTAATCTAATCATTTTAAAGACCTTATATAGGCTAAATAATATATATATAACACAATACTAGTATATAAATGCAATAATAATACTCAACATTTCAGATTCATCCTTTTCCACCTGTCAGTTATATACATTTTGGTGTACACAATACACATATTTTACATATACACATATAATATACATAATACACTTTATATTTACATATACACATGTACAAAATATATATATATAATATTTGTAATAGAATATAGGCTATAATGTTTTAATAACCATAATTTAAACATGTCATATAAGCCTAAATATTATAAACAAAACACAATGCGTTAAAATCAGTGCATAATTAGGCTAAATGAATTCTGAAATGAATTATTTGTTAACGTATTTGTTGAATTGGACGCTAATTAGTAAATGCCTCTTCCTGTCATTCCATCTCAGCTTCATGTGGGGCGTGGCCAATTATTCACTCCAAACTCGCACCTTTGAAAAGCATCCAGCCCTTAAATTGTGAATTTTCCTCAACTTTTTTTTTTAGGTTAATAAACATCAACATGAACCCCGAGAGAAAAAGACTCCTGCAACTTTTAATTCCAGCCCAGGAAGCGTCGTTTGCTTAGACGCTACAATGAGATGGTCTAAAAATGTAGGTTATCATCATCATCATCATCAGACGCACTGGAGCCCCCTCGAGCGCTCCTGAAATTAATGTCAGAATGACGAATATGATGAAGGGCTGCGCTGAATATTTCATGTATGACCCATATGAGGGGAAGGAAAGAGAGGTAGAGATGCTGGAGACCGAGCTGTGCTGATGCTGCCGACAGACTCGCAGAGGGAGGGTCTTTTTTTTTCTTCCACGCGCGGATTATTACTGCTCTGCACCGCTTGAAGATCCATAAGGGAAGCACCCGAGGAGAATCGGAAGAAACCGAAGCCCAGACCCCGAAAAGTAAGTGATTCGTTTCCAAACCTCTGCGCTTTGATGTGTAGAATAAGAGGGATATATACGGAGATGTTCAAGGTATTGACTGTTTACTGTAAATACAGCCTTCAGTGCACTTTTACATTGCGGCGATACTGTATTTACTGTACGCGTCTTTCAAGTCGACCTACATTGTGCGGTTGCTATTGTATGGAGCTGGCTGTAAATTGTAGTTATTATTGCAGCTTGAACTGTTTACAGACTCCAGACAAACTTTACTGTGTGGATATTTAGTCATACAGTAGCTATATATGTCGTGATGATAATAATTAATGAACATATTTATGCAGACTATCTAATGAACATGCATTATATTGTTGTTGTCTTGGGCACTTCACAATATCACGAATAATTATTGATTATTAAAAGTTTTAAAGTGCCTTTTAAGAATATTCAGATTGTTGTTTTCGCTCAGTAGTTTTCATCACAGCACCAAATACTTGAAAGCTAGCAGAAAACAAATATAAAACATTTCTAGGGATGCACCGATATGGATTTTTGGGCCGATATCCGATAACATTTTAGATTTGGAGGTCGATAACCGATACATAGGCTGATAAATATTTCAAAATTTTATATTTTTATACAGTGAACGACTAATTTTATTTTAAAAACTTCATAAAAGTCTGAACTGATCTAGAATAGCCTACTCAAAGCAAAAAAAAACAAAACAATAATATTTAAAATTGCAAGGTGATTATTGCAATATTATGTGATTATGTGCAAGACCTATATTCACGATTTCACATAAATCAGCATGCCAAAATAATTTCCCTTTCTTCATAGCAAATTAACATGCAACCTGACTTGCATAAAAATAATAGGTTAAATAACAAAGCGGGATTTAATTAACAAACAAGTTAAATGATTATATTTTAAATAAAATGAAAACGAAAATGAAGGAACTAAGAACTGAAACCAGCTCAAATGTTCTCGAATAAAACGTGTTACAGTAATGTACAATTGTTAGTCGCTGGGTCGTTTGGCACTTTTATTACCAGACTCCTGCAAGATTCTCTCGTGCTTACACAAAAAAAGTTATCTTTTATTTATACACATGTAATATTTTTCCTGAGGCAATTTAATCCAAAATACACGATGACTCTCTATCAAACATATCTACAATGATAAGGAATATGGGTACTTACTGAGTTATTAACAAACAGCAATACCACACAAACTTTCTGGGAATAGACTTTGAAGGCGTAAACAATGTGAGGAAAGCTCCATTATAGTGCACCGGACAAGTCTGAACAAGGTTGACCCACGCATGCGTTAGGCAGGCAGTACAATTATGTAATCTATCGGCTTAAAAATATCGGCCTAATTTTGATATCAGAACAATAACATTTAAAAATAGCATTTATCAGCCGATATCGATATGGCCGCCGATGTATTGTGCATCCCTAAACATTTCACATGTTATTCTGGCCTAAAACTGATCTATAGTAGATCATTATTTAAGATGATGATAGATGATTTTATAAATGAGTGTTTATATATGGCATGCCTGATATATCGACTAAAAATGCTCTGATTCGTTATAGGCCTGTTGTTTAACACTTTACAATAAGGCTCCATTTGTTAACATTAGTTAACTGAACTAAACTGACAATGAAAACTACTTGTAAACATTTATTATGTTAATTTCTTGTTAAGTTCATGTTAATGTTAATAACTTTTTAGTTCAAATTAAAAGCTGTAACTGTTTTTTAATAATGGCACTAATAACTAATCAAATTCAGTTGAAACCTAAAAAAAACTCAATTACAAATGTAGCCATTTCTCATTGTTGATGTTAGTTAATGCATTTACTAATGAGACCTGATTGTAAAATGTTACATAATGTACTTTATGATAAATTAGCAATTGAATATGTTGGAAACATTTTAGTCTGAACATGTATATACAATAAAGAGATGCGCAAAAATTCACAAAAGAGTTCTTACCTGTTAAAGTAGCCTTATTTTGCAGGTCAGTATCATTATAATACAGTATGTCAATATTGTTATAATAAAGTATATCGTGATAAAAACTTCAGCAATTATCATAACAGGAAAATTGGATATCGTCATATGACTATTTCTCAGACGTGCTGTTTTTTAATACTTTAGTTATTGTTGTTTATTAAGAAAAGGACATTTAAAGATTGAAAATCTCCCGTTGACTGATTTTGTTTCAGTGTTCATCCTTAAGTTGGTCTTTTTCGTTCGTGTATTTGCATATTTGAGAATTTTTCTTTATTTAACTGATGGTGAAGAATGCAACTTCATTTTAGCATCTGTTTTAACATGAGTTCTATCACATTTGTGACGTTAACCAATAGATCGAGTAGACATTGACCGATAGATTCATTTACTGCTTTCTTTTGTACATAATGAAACCAAAGTGAGAAAATGGGTTTCTTTTGCTAGGGGTAGTTAAGCAATGAAGGAAAGTTTAATGGAGTTGCTGTGACGACAACACAATACTCCTTCCTTTGTTTCCTCAAGGTTTGTTTACACTCTTGTTTCTGGAAGGAAGTCATTAGTCCTGCCTTCTTGATGACATCACGCACATCATTACAGATGGCAAGCCATGATGACTGGCCGGAAAGCAAAATGTACTGTAGTATGACGTTTCTTGACCACAACATGCTAAAAGTGTACAGTCAAAAAAGCATAATCTGACGGCGACGGATACAAATATTGTGTACGCTGAACCTTGGTTTCGATGTGCACTTCAGAATCTAAAGGGAAATAGTAGGTCATCCAGGTATATTGTTTAATTAATTCAGACATACATAAGGAAGTAAGAATACTTAGAAGAATCCAATGACTTAATGTCTATTCCAATAGGTGCCACTATGTTGTAGGGTATAACACTTACATAACACCGTTTTCAACAAAAATGAAAAAAATAATTGTGTATTTCAGACATTCATTTACATGACAGTTGCATTTTGTGTGCACATTATCATCATCGCGATAATAGTAAATGCAGTATCGCAGATGTGTGATTTTGTGTGAATTACATTTATTTTATGCAGTGGTTGTTTACCTAAATTTGACCAATCAGATGGGGCCTTACTGTCTTTATCTCCACCTCCCCAATAGTTGCTGTTCTGCTATTGGATGGAGCGGCCCAAAGGCAAACCCAGAGCTGAAAATAAATACTTATGGTGGGAGGAAAATGATAACAGCCAATCAGAGTCAGGAAAATCTGCTGATATTTTCACTCATTTATAGTGTCTTAGGACTGAATGTTTGCACATTGACATGTTTTTTTAACATGAGTTAGAATGAATTAGATCTGAAACATCATTTACCAGTTTATTTATAATATAATTAAATAAACGATTTAAAATCATAGCTAATAAAAATAGCATTTTTCTAGAGAAATGTTATATCATAAGAAATATCGTATTATATTGCATATGACATATTTTTTCAGTATCGTGCAGCCCTATTTCATAGTGCACATCAGTTGCGAAACTTGTGACATCATCATGCATATGTATTATATGTTCAGCCTATTGACCTTATTCTGCAATGCGGAGATTGTTTTCTGATTCAGTTGCCTATGGAAGAAATGACTAGAATAACAAACAAACAAAACAAAAAAAGATATAATTAGAGAATATCAGTTTGCAACATCAAGCAAGTGAATAAGATGGGAAGTCTTAAACCAGTAATGTTCCAATGGCAGCGCCTGCTCGTAAATGAACAATAAGGTCAGTAGGAAGAACACAGTGTTTCTTTTCAAAGTTACATATAGTAGAATAGAGTATTTTTTATTGTTTTTTTTATTGATTTTTGTGTATTGGGGTCAATTTGAAAATATTGTGTCTTTACACAAAGATTTTTACAAATGCAAAAACAAATTCTTTATTTAACAAAATGATAAATAAATGCAAATTGTTATATTTGTTTTTTATGTGTGTGTATATATATATATATATATATATATATATATAGCAGATTAACAGAGAAAGATGTGACTTTTTTTATTTTTTACCACAGTGTTTTTTCCAGTTTTTTTTATATTATACTAACATAAAATTGTTTATCTACAAGTACAACATGATCTTCAGTCACAAATGAGCTTTGTTTCATTGTGATGTGACTGTCTGTTTGGAAAGTCATTATTTTTGCAATTCAGTTTGGATTGTCATCATTGGATTGTGAAAAGCATTTGGCTAAAATGTAATTGAAAATGAAAGTCACATCAGAGGCAGAGCAAATTATTATGTTCAGTCAAAAGATTACAATGATACATGTATACTACAGATGAATTACCACATGACTAAATACTACAAATTACAATTTATAGTAAATACTGTAGTGGTTTTGAACCAAAAAATATGTATATAACTATAGAAACTAT
>CAIGQV010017532.1:1592171-1658642 GCA_903798115.1 Danio jaintianensis
AACTATATATTCATTCATTCATTCATTTTCTTTTCGGCTTAGTCCCTTTATTAATCAGGGGTCGCCACAGTGGAATGAACCGCCAATTTATCCAGCATATGTTTTACACAGCGGATGCCCTTCCAGCCGCAACACATCACTGGGAAAGAACTATATATAGTTTATATAAATGTAGTAAATAAACTATAGAAAAGTACTTGAATTAATCTGTTGTGTGATAATTCAATAGTTGCTATGGTAGCATAACAACAATACTAATATAAACAAATGACCCAATACTGTAGTTTTCTAAAACTATAGGGTATATTGTACTAAAATACACCACATTTTACAGAAGTAAAAACAAATGTATACTACAGTATTTATTACAGTTTATTAGTTCACTAGTGTTAATCCTACACAGCATGCTGCAGCGTTTATTAACAAAGAGTTAGTACACTGTAAAAATGTCTGTGATTTCAACGGTAAACAACTGTAAAATGCTACAATAAAAAGCTGTAACCTGGTTAATTATAGAATTACCTGGATGACATTTTTGCTTTTTTTGTTGACATTACTGTGGTACTTTTTAGTTTTTTTTCCTTATGAGTGATGTACATTAGAGTTTTATATTCCATCTAATGTTGATAAATAATGTTTATTGCATTACTTTAATTTTATGTGTGTTACCATGATGATGTTTAGTAGATGTGTGAATGACACTGAGCATCTTCATTATTTTAGCATATTTCTCTGCTTGTAGGAAAAGTTGTTTGTGGTGATCATTGGTTCATCATATGACTTTCTTATCTACACCAGGGCTCGAAATTGCGACCGTTGTGGTTGCATATGCGCACGAAATGTTATCTATGCGACCTCAAAAATATTTGGGAGCATTTGTGCGAGTGCATAAAATTGTTGCCGTGCGACCAGTTTTCGCTGAAATGTTCACCGCGTGCACATATTTAGGAGACATTCACGCAGAATGCGTCTTTGCACCTAAAAACGCCAAACGCAGCGCTCAGGAATGGTTTAAAACAGTTGTCATGTCAACTTGCTGCAGTAAACAAATCCTGCAATGCTTGCCCCGCCTTCAAGCTCCTCTTATTGGCCCACTTCTCTAGAACAGAACGCGAATGGATTGGTTAATATCAGCTATCAGATGACAGGGAGCGACAGCCGCGAAAATGTAAAGGTCTGGATACAAGAGAATGAAAATAACACTGACAGATTTTATTTTAGAAACCACCTAAAGTTACAAATAATGGCACATCTTATTAGTGATCATGTGGTGAATGTTAATCCAACATTTACACATTTCGAAGAGTGGGTAAAAGACTTCCAGTGGGTTAAAGTCCACTATGAAATTACTTAAGCTGGTGGGACAAAGTTTGCTGGTAACAGTGTTTGTCACTGAATCTACACATTTTAAACACGAGCTGTTCTAACGTTATTTAATCTTTCATTTAATCGTCACGATGCTGTCCGTCGACTGGCACCGCGTTCACCATCGCAAAAGGGCTTGCATTCACTGAGATTAAACTAATATTGCAGCTCATGAAAAGACCGTTGTTACTATTAAGATGACATATGCAAATAATAAGTTATATGTCAATATCATCTGTGCAATATCAGACACCACCCGTGAGAACAGCAAAGTTATTATCGTTAACTCAGTTCATGTCAAGCAGTGCGTATAGGGCCGGTGAGCGCATGCAGATTTTTGTTTGTTTCTTATAGTTAATATAAAACTTGTAGTAATAGTGCTCATAATTTTTATTGGGTGCGCCTGAATTTTGGCTGGTCCGCCTAAATTTTTTAAGTTAGGAGCACCCGTGCTACCAAGCAAAAAGGTTAATTTCGAGCCCTGTACACATATGCTTATGTTTGTGTATTTTTTGTCTGTGTAACAAAGCGACATTGTGTAGATGTTATTACTACCTCCCGCCCCACCCATATAACACAAATGTTAGTAGAAGTTTCATACAAATAAAATAAAAGGCATATTATATATAAATAACATTGATTTGTTTTATACAGTCATAATACGGAACTGGCTGGGACAAAGAAATTAAAGGTATACATGGACAATTAAACCAAAGTAGACAAAATAATTATAAAATAAATTATAAAATAAATAAATAAATCAACATACAATAATCGTGAAAATCTATAGCAGTTCAATCTATCTGGAAAAATAGTATGAACGATTCCCAAATCTTGTTAAAAATGGGCAATTTGTCACTATAATCTACACTACCTGACAAAAGTCTTGTCGTCGATCCCAGTTGTAAGAGCAACAAATAATAACTTGACTTCTAGTCGATCATTTGGAAAAGTGGCAGAAGGTAGATTTTTATGATGAATCGTCTGTTGAACTGCATCCCAGTCATCACAAATACTGCAGAAGACCTATTGGAACCCGCATGGACCCAAGATTCTCACAGAAATCAGTCAAGTTTGGTGAAGGAAAAATCATGGTTTGGGGTTACATTCAGTATGGAGGTGTGCGAGAGATCTGCAGAGTGGATGGCAACATCAACAGCCTGAGATATCAAGACATTTGTGCTGCCCATTACATTACAAACCACAGGAGAGGGCAAATTCTTCAGCAGGATAGCCCTCCTTCTCATACTTCAGCCTCCACATCAAAGTTCCTGAAAGCAAAAAAGGTCAAGGTGCTTCAGCATTGGCCAACCCAGTCACCAGACATGAACATTATTGAGTATGTCTGGGGTAAAATGAAGGTGGAGGCATTGAAAATGAATCCAAAGAATCTTGATGAACTCTGGGAGTCCTGCAAGAATGCTTTCTTTGCCATTCCAGATGACTTTATTAATAAGTTATTTGAGTCATTGCAGAGATGTATGGATGCAGTCCTCCAAGCTCATGGGAGTCATACACGATATTCATTCTTTTTCCACTGCACCATGACTTTATATTCTATACTGTACATTATTTCTGTTAAGTGACAAGACTTTTGTCTAAGCAAAGTCAGACCTTACTGTCCTAATTATTCACTCATTCATTAATTTTCTTTTCGGCTTAGTCTCTTTATTAATCTGGGGTTGCCACAGCGGAATGAACCGCCAAATTATCCAGCATATGTTTTACGCAGCGGATGCCCTTCCAGCTGCAACCCAGTACTGGGAAACATCCATACACACTCATTCACACACATACACTACGGACAATTTAGTTTACCCAATTCACCTATACCACATGTTTTTGAACTTGTGGGGGAAACCGGAACACCCGGAGGAAACCCACGCGAACACGGAGAGAACATGCAAACTCCACACAGAAATGCCAACTGACCCAGCCGGGGCTCGAACCAGCGACCTTCTTGCTGTGAGGCGATTGTGCTACCCACTGCGCCACCGTGCTGCCCTGTCCTAATTAAATAATTAAAAATCAAGGCATGATAATATTTTATTTTGGTAAAATAAGCGTAATCTAGAGGACTTTGCCTTTCATTTAAGCCACTTCTGATACCAAAAAGTCTTTTGTCAGGTAGTGTACACTTTATTATAGTATGGTTCAAAAACACTCATTTACTATAAATTATTATATTATTTTTTCATGTAGGCTGTCCACAATACCACCAAGTCCGCTACATGCAATTAGCAAGTAAATAGAGTTCAGTTTGATTTCCTGATAACTTTTTTTCGAGCGTGCTCCAGTCAGAGCTCCAGTAATGGAAATGGATGTTAGTAGGTCAAACAGAAAATGCAGCAGTACTAGTATTTCGCACACATCCTTAGATCTCTCGCCGACATTGCTATAGATGTCACACCTTCATCCTTTAAGTATGGATGGCGTTGGTCTACCTGAAAGGTCAGCGCCTTTGCAAGCAGTCAGTCGGCCTTCTCATTTGAATGCAGTTGATAATGCGTAGTAAAGGTTAGCGTGCTTTGACTCGCAGCACTCTTGCAGGGCATTTTCAAAAAGTGGCGAATATTTACTCTACAACTCTTTCCCCCAAGGCTCCGACGAACCAATTTCTGAAGAGCGTTTTAGCCCGCTTTAAACTGCAGCTGCATAATGCTCCAAAATATTAACTGTCTGCAGCAGTGACAGCCTGCCAAGTTTTCAGAGTCGAGCTTCAGTGATTTCCCGCCGTACCGGTGTCTTTAAACACCGCAGGGAATAGTCGGTCTGCTGATTAAGGATCCACGGCCTCGGACTCATTCATATTGTAGGAAGGTATTTCCATAGCAATTAGCTATGAGACCTTTTGGCTCTCGCTTTAGAGAAATACATCCCCAGCTCCCAATTGTAATCTTCCTCCCGAATCCTCATTCGGACCGCTCTCATCCCCATTATTATCCCACTGCATTTATATTCAAATGGCACGTCGTAAGGCCTTCGTAATTGAAATCTAATCCACTTCGTCTGATCAAAGGCCTTTTACAGGAGTCATAGTTTAATTTGTTGAATCAATAGAGCAGCTATGGTTTTGTCCAATGCTGACCCAGATTTCAATGGGTTTTATTACATCGCTGCTTCTTTTTTTGGGGAGGGAAAGCGTGTTGCAGGGAGTTTCGCATATAAAAGTGTCACGGAAAGACAAACGCTGTTTTATGTAATCCTCCAGGGAACGGCGACGGCAGAATTGCATTATGTGTAGTAGCGTGTGCCGAATTCACGGTTGCTATGGAAATGATCTGCTCCGCTATACGGTTGACACTGGCCAGACAATGAGCACAAAGGATTAAGAAAGCAGCAGATGAATAACCAAAGGGTCAGGTAGAGTATTCACAGATTTAGCTCTGTTATATCATGATCCTTTTGTTCTAGGCGTGGGAGGGAGGACCAAAATTATGTTGCAGGATGAGCCACTTTATATCATATGTAGCACAGTATAGGGAATGAGATGTTTATGAGAAAAAATATATATTATTTATTAAATAACAGTGAGTTATGCCTAATAAATAGCCTTTTAATTTAAATACTTTTAATTTTATGACTATTATTATGATTTATTTTTTATTTGGAGTTTGGTTTGGAAAAAAATCATGTTATGTAATGCTTAGGTTGAAAATATGTTTAATAATTGGGACAGACTGTTACCTTGATAACATTTTAAAATGCATATCTATAGTACTTTTTTGTCAGAACATCTTCATTGTAAATGCTGATAGCATCATCAGGATGTTTACACTTAGTAGGGCTAACAAATATATCGTTTGAGCATCAATATCGCAATGTGTGTATCTGCAATAGTCACATCGCTGGATTAGTTTATTATTAAAGATAAACATTTTTATTTTTTAATAATTTATACAATGATGATCATGTTATTTTACATTTGATTGTTCAATTTCTGTACTTGAATAGTGTTAGAATCCTCAGAAAACCATAAAGCACTGTTTATTTGTTTATTTTTGCTTGCAATTGATTATATTTTATGCAGATGCACTGCGTAGAAAAATGCTTGATCATCCCAGTCGATCTAAATGTATGAAATCTTTCCAAATAGAGCTATTCAAGTCATCTGGTGAAGTTATATTCATATCGCAATATATATCGCGGCAAAACAAAATATCACAATGTCTGATTTTTCCAATATCGTGCAGCCCTAACACTTAGTTATTTAATATTGTTTGAGCGCTACGAACTGTGAGAATCCTTAATTTTGCATTATTCCATTTTGATAGCGTGAAGCAGTTTTGCCTATTGATGTCCGTGTAAATTTATGGGACAAAGATGACAAGGTTGTATTCAAGCAACAGAACATTTATAGTCTGTTTATTAGAATGGATTTACAGAAGACACTCACTAAAATGTCATTCAGTGTAACATGTTTATACACTACCTGACAAAAGTCTTGTCGATCCCAGTTGTAAGAGCAACAAATAATAACTTGACTTCTAGTTGATCATTTGGAAAAGTGGCAGAAGGTAGATTTTTACGACGAATCGTCTGTTGACCTGCATCCCAATCGTCACAAATACTGCAGAAGACCCATTGGAACCCCCATGGACCCAAGATTCTCACAGAAATCAGTCAAGTTTGGTGAAGGAAAAATCATGGTTTGGGGTTACATTCAGTATGGGGGCATGTGAGAGTGGGTGGCAAAATCAACAGCCTGAGATATCAAGACATTTGTGCTGCCCATTACATTACACACCACAGGAGGAGGGCAAATTCTTCAGCAGGATAGCGCTCCTTCTCATACTTCAGCCTCCACATCAAAGTTCCTGAAAGCAAAGGTCAAGGTGCTCCAGGATTGGCCAGCCCAGTCACCAGACATGAACATTATTGAGCATGTCTGGGGTAAGATGAACGAGGAGGCATTGAAGATGATTCCAAAGAATCTTGATGAACTCTGGGAGTTTCATATAAGCCACTTCTGGTACCAAATCATCAAGTTAATTTCAGGTTAATCATCAAGTCAAGTTATTATTTGTTGTTCCTAAAACAACATTTGAATCGTTTAAAATGTAATGACATTTAGCATGACCGTAGATTCTTTCACACACACAAGTCAGAATAAGTAAGTTTTTCTCATTTTTACACAAATGTCTTGACTAATTAACCTAGTTAAGCCTTTAAATGTCACTTTAAGTTGAATACTAGTATCTTGAAAAATATCTAGTAAAATATAATGTACAGTCATCATGGCAAAGACAAAAGAAATCAGTTATTAGAAATTAGTTCATTCATTCATTCATGTTCCTTCAGCTTAGTTCCTTTATTTATCAGGGATCGCCACAGTGAAATGAACCGCCAACTTATCCAGCATATTTTTTATGAGCCAAACCCTTCCAGCCACAACCCATACACTCTCACATTCACATTGGGATTGGACTGTTGGGGAAATTGAAGCACCCGGAGGAAACCCACGCCAACACGGGGAGAACATGCAAACTCCGCCAATTGACCCAGCCGGGGCTCGAACCAGCGACCTTCTTGCTGTGAAGCGACAGTGCTAACCACTGAGCCACCGTGCCGCCCTAGAAATTAGTTACAGTGCTCAGCATAATTGAGTACACCCCATTATGAAAATGAATATTTTTATCCATTTCTCAGTGAATATAGGCAATGTATTTTGGTGCATTTAAACAAAACAGATTTATTAAACAGATATATTTATTAAAATAATATTTTAGTCACCAAACATATTTAGAAATTGTAATGTAATGTAATGTGTATTTATATAGCGCATTTAGTGTGTATGGCCATACAACCAAAGCGCTTTACAATCATGATAGGGGGTCTTTCCACACCACCACCAGTGTGCAGCATCCACTTGGATGATGCGACGGCAGCCACAGGACAACGGCGCCAGTGCGCTTACCACACACCAGCTATTGGTGGAGTGGAGAGACAGTGATAGAGCCAATTCGGTGGATGGGGATGATTGGGAAGCCATGATGGGTAAGGGCCTATGCATGGTATTTGGCCAGGACACCGGGGTTACACCCCTACTCTTTACGAGAAGTGCCATGGGATTTTTAATGACCACAGAGAGTCAGGACCTCGGTTTAACATCTCACCACTCACTGACAGTATGGTGTCCCCTTCACTATACTGGGGCATTAGGACTAACAGGTAGAGCAGGTAGAGCGCCCCCTGCTGGCCTCAATAACACCACTTCCAACAGCTACCTGGTTTTCCCGTGTGGTCTCCCATCCAGGTACTGACCAGGCTCAGCCCTGCTTAACTTCAGTAACTGGTCTTAGGCTGCAGGGTGATATGGCTGTGGCTTGAAATTGAAAGATAATACAATTAAATTCCCGCAAAATATTGCAAAAAAAATTACAACCTACAAAATTTCAACTAAATTTGTAATTTTTTTCTTCTCTTGATTTTTCCTCTTTTTTAAATTTGTTTTTAATATTTTTCTATAACATATAAATTTGGGTGTTCTAGTTTTTGGACCGTTATTGAAAGTTATTTTGTTAGATAAGCTCCAGATTTGGCTTCAGTACTGACTACTCTAATGTATATGCACAAATATAATATTGTATAGCTTCCTATTAAAAATATGAATTTAAAAGATAGATTTGTGAGGGGTGTAGCTATATATGCTGAGCACTGTATGTTTTAGAAATGTGTTGAAAAAATCTTCTTTCTGTTAAACAGAAATTGGGGAAAAAATATAGAGGGGGGCTAATAATTCAGGAGGGTTAATAAAACTGACTTCAACTGTTTCTTCTACACTAATGACGAAACATTATGTTTACATTTTGTTGACGTTTTAATTTCACAAGAAGTGATTGGAAACAATTTACCGTACTTGCTTTTAATAGGCTTTAATGTGATGCACACACCAAAATGATCCAGCAAATTTTCTCCCTGCTGAGACATTTCTAAGACTTCCAGTCGGACGGTATATAGTATACAGCCAAACTGTTTGACACTGAAAAGCAAATGTACATCTAAATGAAGATAGTGCAGAGAAATCCCCCCGCTGAACTCCAGTAGATAAACCCTCGCAGGATCATTTTGCTCTGATTAAGAAGCGCACTTTTTTGTGGACTTTAGAGTTGGCGCTGTTTGAATTCAGCGAGGCTAATTAAATCGAAGTCGATAAACGCTTTACCTGCTGCGGAGAGAGAATGACAAGCGGACCTTAAATGGATCATTTGCGTGAAGTCTATCGGATCATACGCTCAGGTTTAGGATACACGAGGAGGCCCGGAATTAAGCCTACGCTTCTGTATTGGGGAACGGGAGACTAACTAATTAAAAGTTTTAAAAAGGATGCGCGCTGATTGTAAATGACTTCAGTGGGCGCTCGTAGGCCTACTGTTGATCTCAAGCTGTTCGAGCAGTTAATTAACCAAAAGAAGAAGACGTGGCGGAGCAAATCATTACAGATTGCAATTAATGCGATTTTCCAAGAGTGAGCAATCCTGCTTCGCTAACAAGAGGACGCCGGTTCGGGTCAAAGGGGTACAATCGCAGTGATTTTTGTTTGTTTGTTAATGCATCATTAAAAGCCAAGGAGCCCTTCCTCATCTTGAGATCATCTCATTGTTTCTATGGCAACTGCATACCCTGTCGAGGGGTGGTGGTGGTGGTGGTGGTGGAGGAAAAGCAGACTTGAGAAAATGCGTCGTTCCTTGAGCTTTCTTTTAACTTTCTGTCTTCTCTTAGATGAAACATTCGACAACTCGGCCTGTAAATGATGGTGGAGATATAGTCGAAACCCCAGGTGAAAGACTGTGATTGGAATACAAAGGCTGGGAAAGAAAGGCGGAGGGTTGGACGCGGAGGAGAAAGCCTTCTCATCTCCGCTCGCCTTTGACAGTCAATTTACATCTGAGAAAAATCTCCCCGAGTTACGGCTCGGCTTCGTGCCTCTTTGTAATTGTTACGTGAAACATTTATTTAAATCTGAACCGATCATCTGCACTACAAACGCTCTTCAGAGGACGGTGTTCTCGCAGGTGACTGAGCACCGGAAAGTCTAATTGGAAACAGATCCCCCTTTTTTTTTTCTTTTTTTTTTAGAAAGGGAATTTTATCATTGATCGATTCATCAGATCGCTCTTCAAGGGTTTTAGTGGGATTGTGTTTTCTTAAAGCATTAAAAATATGGTTGACCTGGGAGTTTGCTGGATAGACTGGTTGAAAAGACATAAATCTTTAGCTCTTAATGTTGTCTTGTTTTTAGCTTTTATGTGAGTTTGACATACCTATCAGCTTCAGCTGGCAGTAAAAGTTTTGCTTTCTCAGTTGTGAAGCAACCTTAAGCTGTGGGTTGGGGAATTAATAAAAAATTTTGAATAATTTATTTTAGTTTTTACAGATTTTTTTTAATGTTATATTGTAAAATAAAAAATAAAAAACATAATATTATGAAAAGTCAGAATTTTTTATTTCCTTTTAATATAAATTAATGTAATACTGAAAGTGTCAAAACCCAAAAAGTGGATATTGATATTTTGTGTACTGTAAAAAAACCAAACACTGGTTTTAAATATTTAAGCTAAATCAAATGAACCTTATGAGCAGGTCCAGACAGAATGTCAAAAATATATATATTTTATCGAAGCAAAATAGCAATTTTTTGCTATTTGCTATTTTGCTAATTTTGTACAACTGCAGAATTATTTTGAGAGTATAGGAGTTGAAAAATGAACACATGATAAAACAAATCTAAACTTTTATTTAGGGTTTACATTCATTCATTCATTTTCTTTTCGGCTTAGTCCCTTTATTAATCTGGGGTCGCCACAGCGGAATGAACCACCAACTTATCCAGCATATGTTTTACGCAGCGGATGCTCTTCCAGCTGCAACCCATCACTGGGAAACATCCATACACACTCACTCACACACATACGCTACGGACAATTTAGCCTACTCAATTCACCTATACCACATGTTTTTGGACTGTGGGGGAAACCGGAGCACCCGGAGGAAACACACGCGAACACGGGGAGAACATGCAAACTCCACACAGAAACGCCAACTGACCCAGCCGAGGCTCGAACCAGCAACCTTCTTGTTGTGAGGCAACAGTGCTAACCACTGAGCCACCGTGCAGCCCCTATTTAGGGTTTACAATGAAATCAAATTAAAACCACTTGTTTGGTAAACAAAGCTCCAGCACTTCTCTCATAATATATCCACTAAAAGAAGTAGAAAATATTACTGTGCAAATTGTATTGTTCATAGGCATGAGACGATTACCGGTTTCAAGGTTTACCACGGTTTGGAAAAGTCAAGGTATTAAAACCGCAAAAATGTTTTGTTATACCGTTCCTAAGGTATATGTAAAGTTTTTTTTAAGTGTTTTTTATGTGTTGTAAGGAAATCTGTGCTTTTGAAGCTAATGAAGATAGTAGAAGTCAATGGTTTATTTTAATTATGTAGCGTGACATGTTTACTGTTCCAAAATATTATAAATGTTTCTTAAAATGTAATATATTGTGTTAAAGGGGGAAGAAAGTTGTTGTTTTTTACCAAGACATTTAAAAAGAAATTATTTTAGTGCAGTGAACACAATACGTGATATCCTGAAACCGTGATATTTTTATCCAAGGTTATCATACCATCAGAAACTTATACCGGCCCATGCCTAGTTCATAATTAATTTAACCATTAGCAATGATATTTATTGATTAATTAATATAGAATTATTAATAATTAACTATTTAGATAATTATTATAGAAATTGAATAAATATATATTTACATAATTAAGTAGATTAACTGATGGGCTCAAAAATCTGCAGAGTTTTCCAACAAAGATTCTGTGTCAGCCTATTTATGAGTCACTTAAACCTAAATTACGTTAAACAAACTTAAAAACATAAGTTAGAAACTAATAAGTACAGGGTTGCGGCTGGAAGGGCATCCGGTGTATAAAACATATGCTGGAATAGTTGGTGGTTCATTCCGCTGTGGCGACCCCTGAAATAGAGACTAAGCTGAAGGAAAATTATTGAATGAATTATAAGTATTTATTGAATTCTGTTGGTCTATTCTATTCTATTCTATTCTATTCTATTGTTTTCCTATGAATCTTACTCTGCTAAAATTGTCTTAGCATTTTAGTTTTGATTTCCTGAAAAAAAAAATATATATATATAAATATTCTATGGGTTGCAGCTGGAAGGGCATCCGCTGCGTAAAACATATGCTGGATAAGTTGGCGGTTCATTCTGCTGTGGCGACCCCAGATTAATAAAGGGACTAAGCCGAAAAGAAAATGAATGAATGAATGAATGGTTAGCTTGTTCCTTTTTTATTTTACTGATATTTTGACTCTTCTTTTGACAAAAGATATTTAGAAAGTTTAAGTAGACACTTTACTTGCATTTAGTATGCTTTATATGTCTACAAAATCACTTTTATAAAATGTATAAATTCATTATTCCCCCTTTTTACAAGATGTAAAATAAGTCTCTGATGTCCCTAGAGTGTGTATGGGAAGTTTTAGCTTAAAATACAACACAAATAATGTTTTATAACTCTTTGAAACTGACCCCTTTTAGGCTTTGATCCTAATTGTGTCGCTTTGGTGACTGTCTCTTTAAATTCAAATGAGATTGTGATCTTTTCGAAAGAGGGCGGAGCTACAAATGCCTGTGTGTCAGCATAGTGGCAGATTCAAAAACAAGACTAACGTCCTATGCTAATGAGGAAGAGATTGTCACTAATGGGTGGGGCTTTCCCCTTCTGATGACACGTACAACGGGAGAATGTCAATCAAAGTGTTTCTGTAGACTGTTTTTATGAAGTGTGATTATAAAAAATAAAATGTCTATATTTTTACTGTTAGAAGCTGGTTATATTCACACACTGCTTCTACACAACTGTGTTTAAACCCCTTATAAAGTGATTTTAAAATCATATTTTTGCAGCATTAAAAATATTATGCCTTAAATAAATGCCTTGGTGACAAAAGAGGCTTTGTCTGTTTTTTTTTTTGTTTGTTTGTTTTTTAGGGGGTTTGTGGAGCTTTGTAATATGACATTTCTCAATCTCTTACAATCGATTTATCCTCGTCTGTGTTTGATGTTTAATATATGTGAAGAGCAGGATTTGGGTCCTGCGAGGACTTTTAAGATGACAATATACTGAAAGAAAATGAGAAAGTCTGACAGCGATGGTGATATTTTGAGAGAGCGCGAGTGAAAGAGACACTGAAAGCTCAGCTCATTTTGCACAGTGATTGGACTTGATGAAGTGTTCACCACTCTCCGGGGTCCCTGTGTAGTTAACACAATCACTAGAGGCCCAGAGCTCTCAACCTGTAATAACCCGGTTTAATCGTTATTAAAGTGCTATCTGATGGCTTACAACGAGAGCAGAGTGGCCAGACACTTCTAGTCGGTGATCAACTTTTCAAAGATGCCCATCAGGGACTGGCCATCCACCTGAACGGACATAAACGGGAGCGTGAGATGGGAGCATTTATAAATAACGGTTTTGTAATTTGAAACGTGTCCTGGAGGACTTTGTGTACTTGCTGATGTCTAGAATTGGGGATTTATTAACAGTAGCCGCACTACTAACTTCATTCATTCATTCATTTTCCTTCTGCTTAGTCCCTTATTTATCAGGGGTTGCCACAGGGGAATGAAACACCCATACACACCACTGGGAAACACCCATACATTCTCTCATTTACACGCTAGTGTTGTTACGATACTGGAATTCGATACCAATCAGTACTAACATTTTTAAAACGTCCATTTCCCTCTAACATTTGAGCGCATTCTTAAACTGCGCTGATTTGCCATTGTGTTCACATGCTCAACAGAAATGACTGTAATTGGTCATGAAGGTCATCAGTTCACCGAACTCACCGCTGTTTACTGAGTGAAACCACAGATACTGGGACACTGGTGCATTTTAAAGCCGCGAAGATCAACTGGTGTGTTTATAAGTTGACATACGAGCGATCCGCTGATGAATCGACTGATCTTTGCGGCTTTAAAACGCTCCAGTGTCCCTGTATCTGTAGTTACATTCAGTAAGCAGTGGCGAGTTTGGTGAACTGATGACCTTCACAGCCAGTCACAGTCATTTCTGTTGAGCAAGTGAATACAATGACAAATCAGTGCTGTTTAAGAAGAGACTTAATAGTGCTCAAATGTTAGCAGGAAATGGGCGTTTTAAAATTTCAGTACCAACTGGTATCAAATTCCAGTATCATGACAACACTATAACACACACTCTCATACACTAAGGCCAATTTTGTTTACCCATGTCTTTGGACTGTGGGGGAAACCGGAGCACCAGGAGGAAACCCATGCGAACACGGGGAGAACATGCAAACTCCAAACCGAAATGCCAACTGGCCCAGCCGGGACTCGAACCAGCGACCTTCTTGCTGTGAGGCGACAGTGCTAACCACTGAGCCACAGTGTCGCCCCACTACTAACTTCTACACTGTATAAAATATGTGTTAATTAACAGGTTCTGTATTTCGTGATTTCGTGTTGTCACGATGCTGGAATTTCAAACTTCGATACATTACCTTGAAAAATATCGATATTCTATACTATTTTTGATACTGTTGGGAACGAATTCTGCAACATTAAAAGAATGCAAATAAATAACTAAACCATATACACTTTAAAAAATGATTAGTTGACTTTACTTTAAATATGTGAATAAACATGTTGCTTTTAAAACGATTAATTGATTTTAAAAAATTGGGTAAACCTATTGCCTTTAAATCAAAGCATGTCTTTGGGCTGTGGGGGAAACCGGAGCACCCGGAGGAAACCCACGCCAACACAGGGAGAACATGTACTTTAAGTCAAAAAGGCAATAAGTTACATTATACTTAAAAAAAAAAAAAACTTAATTAGTGCAATGTCATCTTATTTTCTGATTAAAACACAAAAGTGTGAAAATCTTAATATTATTAATAATTATTAAGAGTGTGAGAGAGCAAGTATCGATTCTAACCAAAAGCAAGATTGTATCATTTTAAATATTTCCGTATCAATATTTATCTATATTTTTGACAACACTATTTCTTGATTCACATAGTTTTTTTCTCCGTTGTGCATTGTGGGATCTTAATCTTTTCTCTTTCAACTTCTCATAATGAAAATTCAACAGTGCAGTTTAACAAAGTGACTTTTATCGACATTTTAGAAGTTTGAAACAATATATTACATAAGAAATATTATATAGAGATATAAGTCTGTGAAATAACAGAAAAAGTACTGGCAGTTTTTTTTTTTAACAATAATTAACAACACCAATCCAGGCAGTATACTGCATCACTTCAAATGATTAAAATGTCAATAAAAGTCACTTTTTCAAATGTTTCATCATCAAAAGTTGTTGGAGGACAACTCAAGGTCCCATAATGCAGTATATACCATAATACCAGTAGTCATTAATTTTTAATGAGACTTCAGTATTCAGAAACCCACAGAGCAGAGACACAGAGTTTGCTCAACCAGTTTCTTTAAATGAACAGTTTAAAAAACACATTCCTGGATTCAATTCCCAATAATATGTTTGTAAGTAAAGCTCATGGAAGATATAAGATGTCAATATTACCACAAGGCATTTGCAAAAATTGTTTATTTCACATTGTTATTGTTTTTTGCACTGTGAATATACTATTCATTCATTCATTTTCTTTTCGGCTTAGTCCCTTTATTAATCTGGGGTCGCCACAGCGGAATGAACCACAACTTATCTAGCATATGTTTTACGCAGCGGATGCCCTTCCAGCTGCAACCCATCACTTGGAAACACCCATACACTCTCATTCACACACATACACTACGGACAATTTAGCTTGCCCAATTCACCTATAGCGCATGTCTTTGGACTTGTGGGGGAAACCGGAGCACCCGGAGGAAACCCACACCAACATGGGGAGAACATGCAAACCCGCACACAGAAATGCCAACTGACCCAGCCGAGGTTCGAACCAGCGACCTTCTTGCTGACAGCGCTACCCACTGCGCCATCGCGTTGCCCTGTGAATATAATAATAATAATAATATAATAATTATACATTTTTAAAATTATGCACATTATTTATTTACTTAATAATTTTTAGGCACTAGGTTTGCTCACTTTTTTACTTTAAATCACCTAATCGCTTAAAAATCAATGGGTTTACCCACCTTTTTTCACACAAAGTCAACTAATTCCTTTAAAAGCAATGGGTTTACTCACTTTTTTATGTAAAGTCAACTAATCGCTTTTTTTACAGTGTGGTGTGGACGTCCTTGTTGCTGAAATCTTGTCTTGTTGTGTCTGGTTTGGACACAGTGTCTGAACATCTTGACCTGTAGTTTGGGATGCATTGGAGTAGTGTTTGGAGAAAGGACAGGGACAGAAACCGTGGTAAAGAAGACCACTGTTGCCATGGATACTGCCGGATGCTACAACAGCCCACTTGAAGCTCAATTGTGTACACAGCCGAGGAGAGAGGAACAGTTGTGTGAAATCGGTTGCGTCAATTGAATCAAATGATGATGCTATTCTGGGCTGTCTTCCACATCTCAGCCTCCACTCGGATGAAAATAGAACATATAAAAAGTGTTTGCATAACTTAATCCGTAGACTTGACAGCCATGAATAAGACACAATGTGCCTTTTTGTGTGTTTGCTGGGATGCTCTGTTTTAATCAAAGTGTTGTTGTTTTTTTTTTTTTTTTTAATAATTCGGAACTATTGTAGCATGTCAGACTGCACGAATATGGCTCCCATGTCACACTGTAAGATCTCAGCTGTCATATTTCAGACTGAACGACAATGAAGACACTCCAAACATGGATGAAAACTCCCCCGGAGTTTGACGTCATCTATCCGTGACACTTTCACTATCCCGCGTTCTGAAATGATTCCTCACAGCAAACGTAAATAATCTGTGGCGGCAATTTTTCACACAGCGTGTCTCAATAATAAAACCCAAAAAAAACTCTTTTGACATTTCCCCGGGGTCATTTGAATTGTCGCATGGATTGAATTGTCGCATCAGATTCGGCGCTCCTATTGGTTCTTGGATCGACGCTCATCGCAGCTGTTGTCAGACTGCAGGAAAGTGTCTGAAATCTTCTGACACTGCCAAAACTTCATCGGAGGAAAAATCTGATCGCAATGGGCATTAAGTGGCTGTTTGTGAACATGTCAAACCAACGATCAAAGATCACAGATTTTAGCCTAGGATTTCAGAAATCTTTTTAGATTTCCCAAATTTGTCTCAGATGACAAAATCGTGGCTGAAATCTCACAGTGTGAGCAGGGCTTTAGTCGTTTTTAAAGAAGATAATTAATTATTACTCTGCAAAAAATGCTTTTCTTACTTAGATTTTTTGTCTTGTTTCTAGTTCAATTATCTAAAAATTCTTACATCAAGAAGCATTTTCTAGACAAGCAAAAATATGGTCTTGTTTTAAGAAATAATATGTCAAAATGAAGTGAGTTTTTACTTAAAACAAGCAAAATAATCTGCTAAATGAGGTAAGTAAAATAATCTTATGTCAAAAGTAAAAACAAGATTACCATTAGCAGATTATTTTGCTTGTTTTAAGGAAAAACTCACTTAATTTTGGCATATTATTTCTGAAAACAAGACCATATTTTTTCCTTGTCTAGAAAATGCTTCTTGATTTAAACATTTTTAGATATTTGGACTAGAAACAAGATGAAAAATCTGAGTAAGAAAAGCATTTTTTGCAGTGTAGTATTAATTACATAATTAAAATTGTATTTGAATTACTTTGTCTGAAAAGTATCTTAATTACTCAATAAGTAATTAAAATACTTGAGTAAATAAAATGGTCACACTTTATTTTGATGGTCCATTTGTTGAATTTAAGTTACATTGCATCTACATGCCAACTAATTCTCATTAGATTGTAAGTAGACTGTTAGGTTGGGGTTAGGGTTGTGGTTAGTGTAACTTAGTTTCTTATAGTCATTTAAATGTCTGTTAAAGGAGCAGTATCAGCAGATATTAAGCAGACAGTCTACTAATACTCAAATGGACCATCAAAATAAAGTGTTACCAATAAAATGCATAAACAACAAAATTAAACTCTTTTAACTATTTAAATTTCAGCTGGTAGTTACATGTCAAATGCAGTCAACAGATGGTACCTGTTAAACTAAGCCTAACATGCCAGGATAATATACGTTTTAGGAGCTTTGGTGTTTTAAATTCATTTATTCATTCATTTTCTTTTCTGCTTAGTCCCTTTATTAATCAGGGGTCACCACAGTGGAATGAACCGCCAACTTATCCAGCATATGTTTTACGCAGCGGATGCCCTTCCAGCTGCAAGCCATCACTGGAAAACACCCATACACACTCATCCACACACATACACTACAGACAATTTAGCTTACCCAATTCACCTATACCACATGTCTTTGGACTAATGGGGGAAACCGGAGCACCCGGAGGAAACCCACGCGAACACGGGGAGAA
Source organism: Danio jaintianensis (assembly GCA_903798115.1). Lineage (NCBI taxonomy): Eukaryota > Metazoa > Chordata > Actinopteri > Cypriniformes > Danionidae > Danio > Danio jaintianensis. The sequence goes on from CAIGQV010017532.1 coordinate 1,610,031, forward strand.
CATGCAAACTCCACACAGAAATGCCAACTGACCCAGCCAAGGCTCGAACCAGCGACCTTCTTGCTGTGAGGCGACAGCGCTACCCACTGCATCGCCCTGTGTTTTAAATAGTAGATAGAGAAGCAAAATGTACGTAAAACTTTTATTGAGGTATCAAAAATGGAGAACTTTACAGCAACTTTGCAAAGCTCCTCCCGGGTGACAGAGCTCCTCACCCTATCTATAAGGGTGCGCCCTGCCACCCTGCGAAGGAAACTCATTTCGGTCGCTTGTATCCGAGATCTTGTCCTTTCGGTCATGACCCAAAGCTCGGTGTCGATGTACCGGTCCGTTGTGGTAAAGAAAGAGCTGAGCCGAAAGGCAAAGCTCTCGATTTACCGGTCTATCTACGTTCCTACTCTCACCTATGGTCATGAGCAAAGTTTTTTTATATGAGATAAATTATTCATTGCTTTTCTCATAGTGGCTATTAAAGTCTTGCGAAATGATAATCAAACTAAAGCCAGTTTAATATTATGTTATTATTTCAACATATTTAATATATCATGTTATTAACATAAAAGCAAAACAACTGCCTTTTTTGTGTTCATAAGATTTATGGAAATCATGCCAGCGGACACTTTGATGTCAAAACGACATCAAAAACAAATCAAAAAACAAAGTAGATTTTTGACAGCAATGCTAGTCATCAATTTGATGTTGTTTTGACTTCAGAGTAGTTTATATAAAATGTATGGATACAAAGTCCAGTGTAAATTTAGAAATTTGGAATTGAATCTTTCAGATCGTTATGAATATTTTCGTCGTTGTTATTTTTGTGTTTAAAAGGACATCAATGTATGGATGTCAAATGGACGTCAAGATTTTGACATCAAATTAACCCGCAAAGTTCTTGTCATATTTTATTACCATTTTCAAAACTATAGTGAATACATTTTAATAATGTGAGAATTGTCCGAATTATTTTTGGATATTATCATTGTTACGGCTAAAGTTTATTTATTTTTTTGTTGTTGCGTATTGTATGTGTTTTTTTGTTTTTTCTTTGTCCCGCCTTCTTGCGTTGTTTTCTGTTATTCCATAGGCTCCCATTCTAAAGTATTCCAAGCTCTGATTGGCTGCTGGTTGCAGAGGCCTATAAAAAGGAACTTCTGGCAGGGTTCAGGGAGCTCATTTGTGGTGGGACGGTTACTGGGAGTGGAGAGCTCCTGGATTTTTCCTACCCCTTCGACCGACGACCAACCTTTAAGTCTTTTACAACTGTCCATGTGCTGTATGCTTACAACTTTTTGAAAGTTTGAGCCTGTAGGGGTGGCCTGCCTATTTGTTTGATTATTTTTGACTTTGTTTATGTTTAGGGAAGAAGGTAAGCTTCCTGTATTTTTCTTTAAATATTTAGAAATAATTTAGTTCATTTACTTTGTAGACTCTTTTGTTTGTTACTTTGGCCTGTGGCCACCCTGAAGAGATGCTCATTTAAATTATTATTTTTCTATAATAAATCTATTCAATTACACTCAACTGAGTGTCTGAGTTTGGTTGTCGACCGAAGGGGATCTTTTGCATTAAGTCTCTTTTTTTTTGTTTGGGAAATCCACCACCCACAACACTTTTTTTCGTTTATTATGCCCATGTTGTTTTCCCCTAGACTTGGGGCGTAATAATCATTGCTGGGGGCGACACGGTGGCTCATGGTTAGCACTGTCGCCTCACAGCAAGAAGGTCGCTGGTTTGAGTCCCGGTTGGGCCAGTTGCCATTTCTGTGTGTAGTTTGCATGTTCTCCTCATGTTGGCGTGGGCTTCCTCCGGGTGCTCCGGTTTCCCCCACAGTCCAAATACATGCGCTACAGTTGAATTGAATAAACTAAATTGGCCGTGTATGGGTGTGTGTGTGTGTGAAATTGATATATAATTTGTATCATATACACATATTTATATAAATAAACATTTTCTCAAATATGTGCATGCCTGTGTGTATTTATATATACATAATAAATATACACAGTACACTCACTTAAATTATGTCTAAACAAACTTTTATTTTGGATGCCATTAATTGTTATAGTTATAATTGCTAGTTATTATACTGTAGAAGTCATGTGCTCATCTTTATAATGTCAGATAACTTTGATAGAAAGATACAGGACGTAATGCAGGGTTCCCGCTTTAAGCCAAATATCAAATTCCCTGACTTTGACTCATTGAAAAGCAGAATTTCCATCCCTGCAGCACCTTGATGTCAAAACGACGTCAAAAAACTCATCAAAAATGTGATGTCAAAACCTTGACGTCCATTTGACATCCACACATTGATGTTCTTTTACCACATAAATAACGACACTAAAGGTTTTATAATATAAGAAATGTTTTATTCATCTGAAAGCTTCAATTCTAAATTATTCTCATTTGTTTACAGGTGCTGATTCCAAAAAAACACCCAATCGGTCAGGGCGATGATGGTGCCCTCGGCCCACGAGTTTCATTGGCAGAGCCTGGCAAGTCTTTCCAGTGCCCGTGTCTATCACTCGTTGGCTGATGTGGGTGGGCAGCTGTATTTGGTTGGTGGCTGCGATGCTTCGGGTCAGCCCACCAGCGCTCTGGAGCTGTACTCGCCCGAGGTGGACCGCTGGCTCGGTCTTCCTCCAATGCCTACGCCGAGAGCCGGGGCCGCCGTAGCAGTATTGGGGAAGCAGCTGCTGGTGGTCGGTGGGATGGGGAAGGAACAGCGCCCTCTGAAGGCCGTGGAGGTTTACAACACAGATGAGGGGAAATGGAGGAAGAGGTGCTCGCTCAGAGAGGCGTCTATGGGGGTTTCTGTCACTGTTAAAGGTAAAAGAGTGGCTATGAATTAAAGAGCAAGTCAGATATGTTCAATTGGAAATACTTTGTCAAATAAGTTTTATTTGGTAATTGAATAGACTTACAATAATCACAAGTTCCAGGATTAGTTTGCTGATATGCACATAAACGTCATTTATTCATTCATTTTCCTTCGGCTTAGTCTCTATTTCAGAGGTCGCCACAGTGGAATGAACTGCCAACTATTCCAGCATATGTTTTATGTAGTGGATGCCCTTCCAGCCACAACCCAGTATTGGGAAACATCCATACACACTCATTCACACACTCATACACTACGGACAATTTATTTTATTCAATTCACCTGTACCGCATGTCTTTGGACTGTGGGGGAAACCGGAGCACCCGGAGGAAACTCACGCCAACACGGGGAGAACATGCAAACGCCACACAGAAATGCCAACTGGTCCAGCCGGGACTCGAACCATTGACCTTCTTGCTGTGAGGTAACAGTGCTAACCACTGAGCCACCGTGCTGCGCACATAAACTTTCAAAAACAAATAAAGAAAAGAAACACCCCAACCCCAGCCTGTAAGTTTACAATAGAGTGAAACAACTTTTTTAGTTACAATACATTGCTTTAGGGAATAGAATTTCTCATGAAGTGACAGAAAAAAGGGCCCCAAATCTTGTGAAATTGTCCAATGTTGCCTTCTAAAAGACATCTGGTTTGTTCCAAGTGCAGAGTAGATATAAATTCTTCAAGCCATAGTTTAGCAGTTAGATTAACATTTTTCCAGAACAATAATAACAGCTTTTTGGCTGTTATCAAACAGTATGTAAGAAATTTCTAGAAGCACATGGTCTTGTTGGTGCCAATAGCCTATGTGGTTAATTGAGCTGCAAATCACATCAACCTAAGTTCGATTCCCGGTTCAAGGTCCCTCGGCGATACTTCCCCTCTCTCTCTGCTCCCAATGCTTTCTTGTTTGTAATCTCCACTGTAATATCCTAACAAAGGTGAAACGCCCCTAAAAATGATTATTTAAAAAATGGTTCAAACATGGTCTTTTGTTTTATTCATGTAAATGTTCATATAAATGCGTTGGATCCAATTTTCTTTGATAAAAGACAAACATAAAGAGTGAAAGCCAAAAAATGAAATGTCATGGATGTTTATTAACTGAATTATCACTATTTTGTTGTGACATAATTTTACCTGGCAGAAAAGTTCCTTGATTATTACATCAGAATGAGAGTCTAGCTGTATCGGGCTACAAAATATCAGCTTTTCATTTTCTGTTGGTCTTAGTACTTATGATGTGGCTACAGAAGAGTCAAGCTTTAAATAGGAAATTAATCTAAACCCATTTTTGAGCAAGATGCTAACAGTCTAATCCGATTCAATGATTTATGCTAAGCTAAGCTAAACATGCTCCCACCAGACCCAGCGATCGGCTGAATGGATTCAAAAATGGTAAAACTAAACAGTTTAACTTTCTTCTTAAATTTGTCACGCTCAAGCCAGCCTAATTATAAATGGCTTTCTTTCTTTAGATGACAGAGTTATATTAAATAATAATAATATCATAATAATTAATAATAAACTTTTATGATTAACAGATGAGCCTGTTGGAGCTTTTAAAACTTGAGCACCATTCACCATACACCAAGAGTCACTTCCTAGCTCTGTAATGGCAGTGAATGGTGCTCGAGTTTTAAAAGCTCCAACAAGCTCATCTGTTAATCATAAAAGTAATTCATATCACTGAAATAGGTTAATGAATCGCTAAATAATTTTTTTGTAAGAAAATTGAAGAGGTTTAAAACTTTATAATGCATTAAATGGATAACTTTTATGATGAATAGATGGACTGGCATGAATTGGGCACTGTTCACTGCCATTACAAAGCTGGGAAGAGCCATGATTTTAATCAATGGCTGTTTTTGTTTAAAAGAAGAAAGGCATCCATAGCTAGCAGGGGCGAAGCAAACATTTTAAAAGTGGGGGGTCAGCTGTTTGAGACCCAAAAGTTTACGTTCATATAATTATTAATCACCTGCTTCTAAATGGTCTGTTTCTAAAAGTGAGGGGGGCGTATCCCCCCCGTCCCCCTGGTTGCTACGCCCCTGATACCTAGGATTGCTTGACTGTGAATAAATTATGGGATCCTTCTAATTTTATTATTTTAAAGATAACTTAGTATGCTTTTAGATTTAGGTTTGTAATAAACCTTTGTTTTTGTGTCCTAATTTTCAAGTTCCCTTTTGTTTCCTTTTTGTAATATACTTCTTGAGTTCAAGGCATGCAGACTTTGGGGAAAAGAAACTTTAAAAGTGCCTTTTCACTGTTTTTGAACTGTCACCATTAGCATATAAAGTAACTATAACTGCTGCAGTCAACAGATTTTATTAATAGACCAACCAATCTCTGCATGAAAATATTATAATGATGCTGCCCTCTTTCTAAAGTCATTTCACCCCCCTCTAATTTGGCTCTAAATCTCAGGTGAAAATTGTCATGTAGACCCTGCTCTGCAAAATACTGGATTACTTAGTAAATATGACCTCTCATATTTTACTTTCATGTTTGTCTGGGACCTCGCGTTTTCATTGACACTGAAATGAGTTTTAAAAACCACAGAATTTCACCAGAATTCTGTCATTATTTACTCTCATCATTTACTGTCATTATCATAGTAGGGAATAAATACTATGGAAGTCAATGGTGACCAATAATTCTGGAAGTGATCTGTCCTTGAATGACCCATCAGTAGAGCGTGTCAAAATAAATGTGAAAATAAAAGAATGTGTTGAAGATTTACATTAATAGTTTTTTAGACATGTTTGGATAGTTGTTGTTGGAGGGTTGAAAAAAAATATTCAAATATCTCCCAAGTTTTTTTGTTTTTTTCTTCTGGAGATTTTTTTTAAGTCAATATTATTACCCCCCCCCCCCATATATATGGGGTGGCACAGTGGGTAGCTCTGTCACCTCACAGCAAGAAGGTCACTGGTTTGAGCCTCGGCTGGGTCAGTTGGCATTTCTGTGTGGAGTTTGCATGTTCTCCTCGTGTTTGCGTGCGTTTCCTCCGGGTGCTCCGGTTTCCCCCACAAGTCCAAACACGTGCGCTATAGGTGAATTGGGTAAGCTAAATTGTCCGTAGTGTATGTGTGTGAATGGGAGTGTATAGGTGTTTCCCAGTGATGGGTTGCAGCTGGAAGGGCATCCGCTGCGTAAAACATATGCTGGATAAGTTGGCGGTTCATTCCATTATGGCAACCCCAGATTAATAAAGGGACTAAGCCGAAAAGAAAATGAATGAATGAATGAATATATATAAATATTTTTTCTTCAAATGATGTGGACTGTTGAATCGTAACTATGCAAACCAAGAATGATATTAAACAATGAAATAAATAGTTTCATTTCATGATGACTTCAAAAAAACAAACAATCATGTCAATGTGACTTTAAATAACGCAGTCGCCTCTTGTCAGCGTTTCGTCTGTCAGCACATGACATTTGAAGCATTTATTCATTGTTTACCAAGTCTTTGACATTGTAAGGTGAGAGATTGTTTTGCTGGAGTTCTTTGTTCAAAACTGAAGACCTTCATTTGACTCTGTTCACCTCTGTTCAGACGGCAGAGCTCTGGCTGTTGGGGGAATGGGACCAGACCTCTTGCCCAGAAGTGTGCTTCAGCAGTACGACCTTCGCAAGGACGTGTGGGCACTCCTTCCAGCCATGCCCACCCCACGCTACGATACCAGCGTCTGCCTACTGGGCTCCAAGATCTACGTAGCAGGTTTGCTGAGCAGAGCGAGTCCTTGTAAATCTTGTACATCTGCAATCTCCACTCAAACTCCATCTCAAATCTGAATACTATGTGGACTATGTGGACTTAAAGAAGGCCTCAATGTAGATTTAAGATCACTGTCCTACCTGCCAGTGTGGAGTGTGGAGTTTGCATGTTCTCCCTGTGTTGGCGTGGGTTTCCTCCGGGTGCTCTATTTCCCCCCACAGACCAAAGACATGTGCTATAGGTGAATTGGATGAACTAAATTGGCCGTAGTGTATGAGAGTGTGTGTGTGTGTGTGTGTGTGTGTGTGTGTGTGTGTGTGTGCGTGCGTGCGTGCGTGCGTGCGTGCGTGCGTGTGTGTGAGAGAGAGTGTGTGGGTGTTTCCCAGTACTGGGTTGCAGCTGGAAAACATATGCTGGAATAGTTGGTGGCTGGATGATTTTTATTAGGGATGTCCCGATCAGTTTTTTTGCCCTCGAGTCCGAGTCATTTGATTTTGAGTATCTACCGATACCGAAACCCGATCTGATACTTCTATAATACATAAAAAAAGAATAAAGAAGAGCGAAGAAACAGATCCAGGGTGTTCCTTATTTTTTATTTAATTCACCTTATTTTAACATTCAACAACTTCTGTGAGGTAGCAACAGTAAATATAAAAAAACTAATATAAAAACAAATAGCACCTCAACTTAAAATACCCGGCATGCAATCCCAAGTTCACATATCTCACAGTTTGCTATGGCAATGTTGTCGTCATCAACTTTATAATACCTCCAGAACGCAGACATACTCGCGCTTTCCGCTTCAAGCTGCTTCCGTGTTCTACTTTGCCGGCATTTAACTAATGGCGTCTCTGCAACAAAGTGATGTCATGCCGCACGCGTTGCTGTTTCTGTGTGAAGTCAAGAAAGAGGTCTAACTCTGTGCCACTGCATAACTATAGATGTGTTGAAAAATAAAGAGAATATATATATACATATACATATATATTCGAGTCCTGATCGGGAGGTAACGTCCGTTTCCGATCGAGTCTGAAACCCGATTTCTTATCACGTGATCGGATCTGGACATCCCTAATTTTTATAGTGGAGTGTATCTGCATAATATACACTAAACAAATTAAAAGCATAGATAAATACAACAGAGCAAAGATACAAATGAAACAAGTAATTTTTGATGGTTTTCTGGGGAGTATAAGAGGATTCTGTTATAGAATTATTGTTCATTCATTCATTTTCTTTTTGGCTTAGTCCCTTTATTAATCTGGGGTCGCCACAGCGGAATGAACCGCCAACTTATCCAGCATATGTTTTACACAGCGGATGCCTTTCCAGCTGCAACCCATCACTGGGAAACATCCATACACACACATACACTACGGACAATTTACCCTACCCAATTCACCTATACCGCATGTTTTTGGACTTGTGGGGGAAACTGGAGCACCCGGAGGAAACCCACGCGAACACGGGGAGAACATGCAAACTCCACACAGAAATGCCAACTGACCCAGCCGGGGCTCAAACCAGCGACCTTCTTGCTGTGAGGCGATTGTGCTACCCACTGCGCCACCATGCTGCCCCAGAATTATTGTTTATTGTATAAATGTATAAATAATACAACTAACCTTTGTTAAATCTGCAAACAGCTTATGTTCATGTTAAACCATTTTTGGGAACACTTTACTTGAAGGGGTTTTCATAAGACCTTTATAATCATGACATGACACATGAATGTGAATGATATTTTATGCATGCGTATGACAAATGTTATTAAGTATCATCTGCTCAGTTATGTCATTTTAAATGCAAAGATGACATTGTTTGTTATGGCAACTTTACATAAACAAATACATCACAACCAGTCTTCATCTTTGTCATGACAACTTACCAAGACAACAAAACCTGTCATAAACATGATTGTCATGTTATAATTGTGTTATGAATATATTCTGATCACGTTATAAGTGGAACAAACTGTATTTGACATTGAAATGTCTCATTAAAAGTGTCATTATTACTCATTAATGCTATTTTAATGACAAATTCAGCTTGTACCACTGTAGTTGAGGTCAAACAATAAATATTATTGACGCTGTTATTCATGACATACTTATAATGGCTTCATGACAATCATGTTTATGACAAGAGAGATTTATGACAAGTTTGTTGTCTTGGAAATGTCAAGTTGTCATGACAAAGACAAAAACAGGATATGATGTATTTGTTTATGTCAAGTTGTCATAACAAACAATGTCATCTTTGCATTTAAAATGTCATAACTGAGCGAATTACACTTGATGACAGTTGTTATAAGCATGTATAAAATCTCATTCACATTCATATGAACTTCATATGAGTCTTATGAACATCCCTTCAAGTAAAGTGTTAACCATAAAATTAGACATTTTACTTATATTATAAAATCACTTTTGTCAATTTGATTAAAAGCGGACACCGAAAAGGTTCATAAAATCTGTATTTACTTCCAAATATTTCAAGTTTCTGTCATGCAAAAGTTAACGTTAATGTCTCTGTTTCTTCAGGTGGACGTCAGTGTAAGCGTTTGGTGAAAGCGTTTGAAGTCTTTGACATGGAAAACCGCACCTGGTCCTCTTTACCCAGCCTACCTTGCAAAAGATCTTATTCTGGGGTCTTATGGGACAGCGCTGGGTGTCTCTGCTGGTTAGGAGGACTCAGACAAGGAGGAATACACCAAAGCTCAAAGTTTACTAAGAATGTTAACATCTTCGACACCAACCAAGGTAAATTTATATAGAGACACCAACTTTTGTTCTTGTTGTAAACATTAGCAATTTAGTGGTGGAAATGGTCAGAAAAAGAACTTTAATTATCATCACCATGAAAATTATATTGCATTAGAGGTCATCGCGTTAAAGGGATAGTTCACCCAAAACTGAAAATTCTGTCATCATTTACTCATCCTCTACCTGGTCCAAACTGGTTTGACTTTCTTTCTTCGGTTGAACACAAAAGAAGATATTTTGAAGAAAGCTGGAAACCCATTGACTTGCATAGTATCAGTTTTTCCTACTAAGGATGTCAGTATTTTTAAAATAGTGACTAAATTGTCATTTTTGTGTGAACTATCCCTTTAAATCTGTCTGCAGTGTACAGAACAGAACCCATCTTTTAAATGGTTATTAAATGCATTCAGTAAGATTTTTAATAGTAAGTGCTGTTTGTGAGATGATCGGCGAGTAATTCACTATGGTATTTTACTCTATTGTTCAAAAGTTTGTTGCCAGTACAGGAAAAGCAGAGATACGGTACATTCAATTGCTCAGTGTGACAATGAAGACATTTAATCTTACAAAAGACTTATACTTCAAATAAATATGTAATATATAATATTAAGCTCAGTGGTTAGCACTGTCGCCTCGCAGCAAGAAGGTCGCTGGTTCGAGTCCGGGCTGGGTCAGTTGGCATTTCTGTGTGGAGATTTTCATGTTCTCCCCGTGTTAGCGTGGGTTTCCTCCGGGTGCTCCAGTTTCCCCCACAGTTCAAACATATGTGCTATAGGTGAATTGGGTAAGCTAAATTGGCCATAGTGTATGGATGTGAATGAGTGTGTATGGGTCTTTGAAATATGGGTGTACTGGGTTGCAGCTGGAAGGGCATCCGCTGTGTAAAACATATGCTGGATAAGTTGGCAGTTCATTCCGCTGTGGCGACCCCTGATGAATAAAGGGACTAAGCCGAAGGAACATGAATGAATGAATTAAGCTAATTTAAACATTGCCAAATAATTCTGGAGCAGCAAATCAGTATTTTTTAGAATAACTTCTGAAGAATCATCTTCATAATGATGCTAAAAATGTATCTTTGCATGACAGGAGGAATAAATAATATTTTCACATACATTAAGATAGAATAGAGTTATTTAAAACTATATTTCACAACAATTGTTGCAAACTTGGTAAGCATAAGAAACTTATTTCATGTTTGCATGATAGTGTATAAAAGTTTGTAAAAGGATAAATTGCCAAAAGATTTAAATAAAAAATAGTTATTTATAATTGTAATAACATTTCACAATACTACAAAAGACTGTTGTTAAATAGGTTTATATAGCACTGGGGGAAAAATGTTTATGAAAATTCCAAGTTTTCACTCCGACTTTCAGGTTTTCATTGGCCAAAAACATCAAAGACTAGATTGAGTTGATTTACTAGTACTGTTAAAAAATAGGGTTGGTTTAAAGGGGGCCTATTATGCAAAAATCACTTTTATAAGGGGTTTAAACACAGTTGTGTGGCAACAGTCTGTAATTATAACCAACTTCTAATGGTAAAAATGTATTAATTATATTATTTATAATCACACTTGATGAAAACTGGAGAAACACTTTGACTGACATTCTCCCTTTGTAGGTGTCATCAGAGGGGGAAAGCCTCGCTCATTAGTGACCATCTCTCACTCATTAGCATAGGACGTTAGTCTTGTTATTGAATCTGCCACTACGCTGACACATAGGCATTTGTAGCTCCGCCCCCTTCTGAAAAGAGGGCTGGGAGCAAAATCTCATTTGAATTTTAAGCGACAGTCCCCAAAATGACACAATTAGGATCAAAGCCTAAAAGGGGCAGATTAAAAGATTATTATTTGTGAGCTATTTTAAGCTGAAACTTCACCTACACACTCTAGGGACATCTTATTTTACATCTTGTAAAAAAAGGGGCATAATAGGTCGCCTTTAAGATGTTTCTCCACAGTGATTTCAGTACACAATGCATTGCAAAAATAAGCTCAGTGCTGAAACTCTGAATATTGTACGTGGTGAACACAGGCACCAAATTAAATAAGCACCGCTTGTGCATGCAGTATGAAACAGGCCTTCAGTGTAATCTGTGAAGTCCCCAAGAAACGCGGCCGTTGAACGCGTATCAGCAAGACAAAATGTTTTGATGCACAAATGTATTAGTAATCATGGATAACTCTTCTTTTTTCATTATCATTTTTTTTCAGATTAACCCACAAACAAAAATCCCCAGAAAGATACAAGGTGTGACAAAACGTAAAAAACCTGCTGAAATGAGTTATTGATTTCTCCCCGGCTTCTCACGCTTTTTTTTTTTTTTCTTCCTCTACATCGTTTCCGCTCAAATCTGATCTTTTCTAATCAGATTCAGCAGATGGGAAAATTGCACCGACTTTTTTTGGGCCCCAAGGGCAACTACAAAAAAAAATCCTATTGTAAATGGCCAGTGAGGAGGTCATCTTGAAACAACTGATCTTTGCACACTGCCACCCTACGAATCCTTTCTCTTTTTTTAATTATTCCATTACTGTCAGTCAGTCAACAGGTGCGTGAGACGGTGCTCACAGAGCGGCACAGTGGGATTAAACCTCGCTATCTCATTTCCTTCTGCCCGAATCCGTCACCAGCAATAAAAGCCCTCGCGTACAAGTCTTCCAATCTAATATAACCACCCGATAAGATGGTGGGATAGTAAGGGGGCGTTAAATGATGCTATTCAGAAACACATTGTCAACCCTTATCCATAGCTCATCCTGATAGATAGTTGAGCCCATCTGCTCTTTTGTCTTAACACAGGGTGCTGCCGAAAGTGTTATACAGTTGGGGAAATAAGTATTGAACGCGTGACCATTTTTCTCAGAAAACATATTTATAACGGTGCTGTTGACTTGAAATTTTCCCCGGATGTTGGTTACAAACAAAGAAATCCATATATGCAAAGAAAACAAATCTAATTAGTTTACAAATGAAGTTACGTGTAATAAAATGAAACGATGCAGGGAAAAAGTATTAAACACATGAAGAAAGGGAGGTGTAGAAAGCCCAGACAGCAGCTGGAATCTCTCAGTAGTTCTTCAGCAACCCTCTGCCCTTCGTCAGTGTAAATGAATATTCGCTGCTTCAGTCCAACATCTACATTAGCAGGAGGATGAAGATGAAACCAGGGTGGACATTTCAGCAAGACAATGATCCAAAACACAGCCAAGGAAAATCTCAAATGCTTTCAGAGAAACAAAATCAAGCTGTAGAATGGCCCAGCCAGTCACCTGACTTGAATTCAATAGAAAATACAAATTAAAGGTCAGATTTGATAGACGAGACCCACAGAACCATCAAAATTTTTACACTCTGTTGAAGTCTGAGCAATGCATGTGACTTCATTCTCCATATGAGAGGCGTCTTTAAGCTGTCATCACCAAAAAAGCCTTTTATATAAAGTGTTAAATACATTTCAGTAGTTCAGTACTTTCTCCTAGTGTCATTTCATTCTTATTACACAGAACTCATTTTTCAGATTTTTTGTTGTTTTGTTTTATTTTTATGTTTCTATTGTTTGGGTTTTTACCAAAATCTGCTTCAATTCCATGTCAACAGAAATATTACTCCCAGGAAAAAAACATGACTTGTTCAATACTTATTTCCCCCACTGTATGTATCCCAGTTTGTAGGAAAGATGAATGCGCTCTTTATTAAAGATCCAACTTGACACTGTATACTTGCTAATTGAGCTGTGCTAGATGCAGAACAGTGTGTTTTTCTAATGCTGTGCCAAAGGACAGACCCCGCCACCTGTTTAAAGGCAACTTTGCATGTGAATAAAAAGTATACTTGGCATTGGAAAAAGTGAAAGGGCATCACCGTTTAACAGAAAACGCCCTCAGTTTTTTGGGCCAACTACAGAGTGAGCGTTGCACGCCAATGGCTAAAATCAATACCCTGTCCAAAGTTGACAGACCCTTCATTGCTCATTCAAGTCGGACACTTTGATGCGCATCCAAATTGCACAAATTTTGCAGCAGAACATCAATAAATGATTGAACTAAAATCATCACCGGAAAAAAAACAAATGCAGCCCTTGTTGTCCACTGGTTACAAATGGCGCTACCTTTCAAACGCCGCTTCCCGACTGAATATTGCATAGGCCTTGGTTGCGTAAGGTCTTTGAATGAAGTCCACGTTGCATTTATTTTGGCAAAGAACTGCTTAGCTTATAGAGGACGAGATCATCTGACTGACACACAAAGCAAACAATCACACTTTCATCTGAATTCTTCTAGTAGGCAAAAAAACAGTATGTGATTCATTCATTCATTAATTTTCCTTTGGCTTAGTCTCTATTTCAGGGGTCGCCACAGTGGAATGAACTGCCAACTATTCTAGCATATGTTTTACACAGCGGATGCCCTTCCAGCTGCAACCCAGTTTTGGGAAACACCCATACACACTCATTCATACACACACTCATACACTACGGCCAATTTAGTTTATTTAATTCACCTTTAGCGCATGTCTTTGGACTGTGGGGGAAACCGGAGCACCTGGAGGAAATCCACGCCAACACGGGGAGAACATGCAAACTCCACACAGAAATGCCAACTGGGCCAGCCGGGACTCGAACCAGCGACCTTCTTGCTGTGAGGCAACAGTGCTAACCACTGAGCCACTGTGCCGCCCCTAGTATGTGATTCATATATATCTGAAATCATAGTATTCATAAAACACCCTGAACCAAAGTCACCGGCTGATTATTGCTGAATTGCACATCTGATGCCATAGGAGAGGATTTGGGAATAAACTGACATTGCTTGTCTGATCTGTGAAAAACGCCTGCAGTCACAAAAGTTAGGTATTGTTCTTGCATTCTGAAAAGGTTTGATCATTTATATATACATTGTTATTATACTAAAATGGAGTTTCAAGCATTAAAATAATCACTGTAAAAAATGCGGGGTTCCACACAATTCATTCATGTTGTCCCAACACAAATCCATTAAGTTGACGTAACTAATTTAAATAGATTGAACATACAACAAGGGCGACGCAGTGGCTCAGTGGTTAGCACTGTCGCCTCACAGCAAGAAGGTCGCTGGTTTGAGTCCCGGCTGGATCAGTTGGCATTTCTGTGTGGAGTTTGCATGTTCTCCCCGTGTTCGCGTGGGTTTCTTCCGGGTGCTCCGGTTTCCCCCACAGTCCAAAGACATGCGCTATAGGTGAATTGAATGAACTAAATTGGCCGTAGTGTATGTGTGTGAATGAGTGTGTATGGATGTTTTCCAGTACTGGGTTGCAGCTGGAAGAGAATCCGCTGCGTAAAACATATGCTGGAATAGTTGGCGGTTCATTCCACTGTGGTGACCCCTGATGAATAAAGGGACGAGTCGAAGGAAAATGAATGAATGAACGTACAACAATAAAGTTTCCCCAAAAAATCTCCAGAATTTTGTTGTTTCAGCTCATTTTAAATAAGTAGTTTGAACAAGCAGCAAAAATCTTATTTTTTTTTAATGTAGACTGTAAAAACATTTACTTATAAACATTTATGATGCATGCGCTTTCCATTTATGTATTTACACTTTCCAATTGCATTATGGGGTTTTGATCTCTGCCCTGATGAAAACGTTTTATGATGAAAAGTTTAACGAAGGGAATTTATTGAATTTTTAAGTAGTTTAAAAATTATATATTGTCTGGGTTGGTCATTTAAATGATGGTACTAAAGTTATATTTTTTAACAATTTACAATAAACACTTACTAAAAGTTACTAAAATAATAAATATGGTATTTTTCTTGCCATTAAAACAAGAATCATTGGATGACAAAAAAGAATCTGTGCAACTCCCAAAATAGTAATTGTCATTTTAAACATCTTGTGAAGAGCTTTGAAATGTGCATTTTTATTCAATGTTTGATGTAATCTCAACTGAAAAATGAAAAGAGGGTGGGACGTAGAGTAGCTCCTCCCCTTTTTTTAAAAGCAGCCAATAGTGTTTTGTTTTTATCACAGCTCTGCCAGTGAGAGTGGTTGAGCTCAAGTCAAGTCGAGCTTTATTGTCATTCCGCTACATGTGTGGACATACAGAGGAACGAAATGTCGTGTCTCGCAGGACAACGGTGCTACATAGATTAATAATAAATACAAACACAACAGTGGACATAAGAGCTATTATCAAAAAACCTATGCATAAATAGCATACCATAAATACCATAAAATAAAATAGAATAAAATAAAATACTTAAACTATACACATAAGACAGGCTATGCAAGTACTTTTACATGAGACTGAACAATGTTGCGCAGGATATTGTGCAAGAGAGGTATTAAAGTTGAATATTGTGCAAAAGAGGTATTTAAGGTTTAATATTGTGCAAGAGGTATTTAAGGTTGAAGCAAGCAGTGCAACAATAACTATGGTACATTTATAGTAAACATCGCTTTCCTTATTGAGTCCTTGTAAGATGGAGTTTAGATAAAGTGTCAGGTGCATAAGAGAAAAGAGTGTTTCTACAGGTGGTTTGTCAAGCCCACTCACCTGAATGAAGCACAATTTGAAATGCACAGTGTTTCCAAGAGACATGGAGTGGTTAAGAAAGTGTCTATAATGCAAATGTGCAATCTGGTGCAAGAGTCAGAGAGACGAGAGGGTGTCCTTCCACAGGTGGTTTGTTAAGCCCACTCACCTGTATGGGACATACTCAGCAATGCATGTGGAGGTTTCAGAGGGGGGCTAAGTTGACTGGAGTTGAGGGCTCTAACAGCCTGTGGGAAGAAGCTGATGAGTAGTCTAGCCAAGCAGGCTCTAATACTTCGAAACCTTCTTCCTGATGGCAGCAGCTGGAAGAGACCGTGGAAAGGGTGTGTAGAGTCTTTCACAATACTGCTATCTTTGCTGGAGCACCATGAGAGGAAAATGTCCTGAATGGAGGATAGAGGGGCACCAATGATCTTTTTCGGCTGTGTTCACTGTGCGCTGGAGGGTCTTGCGGTCGGCAGCACTGCAGCTCCCGGACCAGACAGTGATGCAGCTGGTCAGCACGCTCTCAATGGTTCCCCTGTAGAATGTGGTGAGGATGGGTGGAGGAAGACTTGCCCTTTTCAGCCGGCGGAGAAAGTGTAGGCGTTGTTGTGCCTTCTTGGAGAGGGACGTGGTGTTGGTAGTCTAGGTGAGATGTGATGTGCACCCCCAGGAATTTAGTGCTGCTGACTCTCTCGAACTCCAAGCTGTCGATCGTCAGTGGGGGGTGGTCAACGGGGTTTCTCCTGAAGTCCAACACAACCTCCTTTGTCTTCTCTACATTGAGAGAGAGGTTGTTAGTGACACACCATTCAGCCAGCTGTGCCACTTCCTCTCTGTAGTGCATTTCATCGTTGTTGCTGATGAGACCTACCACTCTTGTGTCATCGGCGAACTTGATGATGTGGTTGGACCTGAACTTAGCAGTGCAGTTGTGGGTCAGCAGCGTGAAGAGCAGTGGGCTGAGCACACAGCCTTGTGGTGCACCTGTGCTCAGTGTGGTAGTGCTCGAGGTGTTGTGGCCGACACGGACTGACTGGGGTCTTCCAGTTAAAAAGTCCAGGATCCAATTGCAGAGGGAGGTGTTAAGGCCTAGCAGGTTGAGTTTATTTATGAGCTGTTGTGGGATTATTGTGTTGAATGCTGAGCTGAAGTCGATGAACAGCATTCTAACATAAGAGCGCATCAAATGAAAAGTAAATGAGAAGCATCCTGAAGGGGGCGGGACTTGTCAGATACTAGAGAGCATTTGATTGGTCAAGATGTATGAGGTGATGTGGAAAAAAAACGTTGATCAATTTAGATAGAAGTGACAAACTGCAAGCTTTACATGTTTATATTGGTTTTATATCTCCTAAACGCGAATTTTGTCACTGTTTTGGAGCACACCAACATATAGATGTCCTTAAAACTAACAAATGTTTTTATTTTAATTTCATGGGACCTTTAAATCTTACTTTACAAGTCTTTAAACCAGGTCTTACCAGTCTTTCAGTAAGTTTTAAAATAAAACCTCGATTTGTTTTTGGCACTTTTTTTTGTATACAGTAAGTGTGATCAGCATATATGAGTTCACCCCTCACAAATCTCTCATTGAAATTAATATTTTCTATAGGATGCTTTACAATTTGTGCATATACATTAGATTAGTCAGTACTGAAGCCAAATCTGGAGCTAATCTAACAAAATAACTTATGGTCATTGTCCAAAAATTAGTAGCCCAAATTTATATGTTAGGGAAATTTTTTTTTAAAAAGAGCAATATTCAAGAGAAACAAAAAATATGTAAAATGTTGTTGAAAATTTGTAGTCTGTATTTTTTTTTTTTCAATATTTCGCATGAATTTAAATGTATTATCTTTCTATTTCTAAAGATGTTTGATGACTAAAATAGTATTTGAATAAATAAGCATGTTGTTTAATTTTTACACTAATACTGTATATTTGTTACTCTAAATGAGCATGGAACTTTATTTCACCTATATTTAACCATTTTATTTCCATTCATTCATTTTCTTTTCAGCTTAGTCCCTTTATTAATCTGGGGCCGCCACAGCGGAATGAACCGCCAACTTATCCAGCATATGTTTTACGCACCGGATGCCCTTCCAACCGCAACCAATCACTGGGAAACACTCTCATTCACACACATACACTACGGACAATTTAGCTTACCCAATTCCCCTATAGCGCATGTCTTTGGACTTGTGGGGGAAAACCGGAGCACCCGGAGGAAACCCACGCCAACACGGTGAGAACATGCAAACTCCACACAGAAATGCCAACTGACCCAGCCGAGGCTCGAACCAGCAACCTTCTTGCTGTGAGGCGACAGCGCTACCCACTGCGCCACCGTGCCGCCACCATTTTATTTTCACCTATTTGAAACATTCCCATGGACATTTTACCTGCCTTTATTATGCTTTCTATGCATATGAAATGACTTTTGTGAATTTATTTCGATGCCGGCACCATAATGGGTCGTCTCACATATGTGATGTGAACATTTGCATGCATGCCTTTACAATCATGCACGCAAACAAGCATGGCAGAAAAAGTTGGCATCTCTCAAACAACCGTCATTATTCTAATGCCGTTTGTGTATTATTGGCTGTGATTGCGCATTTTGGCAGATTAGGTTGACTGAGAAATGTAAATAACGTGCCAAATTAACGTCGTACATCTGTGAAACACAGAAAGCCGCACAGCTCCAACTTCCCTTTTTCAAAGCAATTAAAGTGTTCTAGCTCAGTAGTTTTTTGAAAAAACGATCCTTGCATTTATTACGGCAAGCTATTGGCTTAGTTATTAGACAGATATTAGATCCTTCAATTGGAAAACAGTCTGTCAGCTCTAATCGACAAGCACGCAGGCTTTAATCTGCCGGAAAGTCCTTTTATTTCTCTTTCCTTTTAAAGAAAAGCTGTCAAACCAAACCATTCCCAATCATATATATAAGCCTGTTCGTTTTCTTTCACTCGACGTATGAATCTGATCTATTGTGTCAGATTTTAAATCACACTGTGTTAATGGGGAATAGTGTGTAATTTATTCATTCAAAGTTAAATCGCTGTCTTCCCTGCCGGTTTAATGTACAAACTATACAGTTGAAGTCAAAATGATTAGCCCTCCTGTGAATTTTCTTTTTCAAATATTTCCCAAATGACATTAAACAGAGCAAGGAGCATTTTTCACAGTATTTCCTATAATATTTTTTTTTTCTAGAGAAAGTCTTATTTGTTTTATTTTGCCTAGAATAAAAGTAGTTTTTAGTTTTAAAAAAATATATATTTTAAGGTCAATAGTATTAGCCCTCTTGTAACGTCGGGGTACAACGGAGTTGAGGGTCCAAATGCAGTTTATCAACTCAGAGTCATGCAGGCAATGGTCAAAACAGGAACAAACAGTATCATGAGGAAAATAAAAAAAACGTCGTCATGGTCACAGTAGTGATGGTTGACCTGAAAATGACATTTCGACACAGTGTCTAGATCCCGAAGTGCCAGTGTTTCGAAACCCTGCACCGAAGCATGATCTAAAACACCCAGGTCACGTGACTAAGCTGATTTGAAACACCCAGGTCACGTGACTAAAGTGTTTCGAAACACCCAGGTCACGTGACTAAAGCGATTCAAAGCATCGGTCATTTCAGAAGTGTTTCGAGACCTGGCGAATCTGCGTTTGACTGACAGGGTTGGAAAAATATCTCTATCTCATGTAGCCTAGTGGACCGTGCGTGTGCACAGAGTAACTATGCTGCAAATGGTCCGAGTTCAAATCCCAACTAGTACAAATACTCTGTAATTATGACGATGTATTTTAATAATGTTACTTTTTTATGACCAAACAAGACATATTTATTCACAAAGTGTTCATTCAGATGTCAGACCAATGTTAAAACAAAACATGTTACAAGAACAGAGCATTTAAAAATACCATCTATAGCTGCATCAGCCTGGATTCGAACCCATTATCTCAGCATGCTAGTCCGGAACTCTTACCGCTTCACTAATCACTCAAAAAATTACTTTTGCTGCTTGTTCAAACTACTTATTTAAAATGAGTTGAACCAACACAATTTTTAGGTTTTTTGGGGGAACAACCTAATTGTTTTATGTTCAATCCACGTAAATTTGTAAAAATGTTTAAGGGTAACTTAATCGATTTGTGTTGGGACAACATGAAGGAATTGTGTGGAACCCAGCATTTTTTACAGTGAATTACTTGAAGCCTCAACTCTAAAACGTGGGGTTTAATACCTCAATTTGCTTAACTGTTTCTTTGCTGAAGCTGTTCCAGAGCAATACATAAAAAAATACCACTAGGTGTCACTGTAGAGACGGGTTTCGAAACGTCTCGAAGCTTCAACTCGTTTGCTTCGACTGATTCAGTGTTTCATGAAGCCTCACTTTGCCCACCACTAGGTCACAGGTAAAGAGGTCGATACAGGCGGCAAAACAACATAAACAAGACTAGACTAGACAATAGAACACTTCGTAGTGTTACAACAAACAAGACTCAGCCCTGTGGGTGTGAATGTGAGCTGTATATATATAGTCCATGTAATGAGTCTTCATGATCTACAGCTGTGTGCATGTAATCAGGGGAGATCCGGAACTGGTGTGTGAGTGAGGTGCCTGATGGGAAATGTAGTAGAATTGTAGTCCGGGTGATAGTGCATGTTTTCCAGCGAAATGCAAGGCCTAGATTTGCCACACTTGCCTAATTACTCTAACTTGTCTAATTAACCTAATTAAGCCTTTAAATGTCACTTTAAGTTGAATACTAGTATCTTGAAAAATATCTAGTAAAATATTATGTACTGTCATCAGGGCAAAGATAAAAAAAAAACAGTTATTAGAAATTAGTTATTAAAACTATTATGTTTAGAAATGTGTTGAAAAAAATCTGCTTTCCGTTAAACAAAAATTGGGGAAACGAATATACAGGGGGGGTAATAATTGAGGAGGTCTAATAATTCCAACTTCAACTGTATATAAGCCACTGTAAGAATGACATCTTGCAAATCGAGGCCACTGGTGCAGAAATGATTCACCTCAGTTTTAATATGATTGTTGTTTATTTGTGTCCAATTTATTTGCTAGGAGTTTGGCTGAAATCAGAGGACACCGTACCCTTGAAGACAAAGCGGGCAGACTTTGCCGCAGCCATAGTGCGAGGCAGAATGATCGTGGCGGGAGGTCTAGGTATGGAAGTGGCGCCGTAATATATTTATCTTCTTCACAGTTGCTGTCCCAGTTGGTGTCGTCCAAACATCTGCTCTCCTCTTACAGGCCATCAGCCATCAGTGCTGGACACTGTTGAAGCTTTTCATCCTGAAAAAAGAAAATGGGAAAGGCTGTCGCCCATGGCAACGCCACGCTGCTCCGCCTCCAGCATCGTGATCCGGGATCGCCTGCTGGTAGTGGGAGGTGTCAATCAAGTCCCAAGCTCCGCCCACGAGATTCTATATGTAAAAGAGGAGGAGATTCTTTAACCACTGAACCACTTTAGGTTTACGCTAGGAAAAAAAGGTTGCCTTCAATGATCTAGTAAAACAAATTTTTATACTAAAGGTGCGGTTATGAATAACATTGCTCAGATAAATCCATATGAATCTACACAATTGGAAGTTTCATGTAAGGACGAAAAATTCCAGTGAATTCCACATTCGTGAATTTAGGCCATGTCCACACAAACACAGGTATTTTAAAAAACTGAGCTTTTTCTACACAGATTGGCCATTCGTTCACACAGTGTCGAGTCACTGAAACCTTTCTAAAACTCTTGTTAATGTAAAGATTTTGGGAATATGAAGGTGTCTGTTTAGGTGTGTGTAGTTGTTGACTTCTCTGCTCCATCTTTTGTTTTGTGGGATGTCACATTACGCGCTGTGATCTGTGTTTACAACATGAAAACATTGTGTTGTACAACACATACAACACTGTGTTTACATGTGCAATGGCCACCATAACCAAAATACTTCTGCTAAATCAAGTGTGCCATTTAAAAATAACTCAACTGCCTTATCTGTCCACACATAGGACTCCACTTTTCCTCTCTGCGCCAACCAAAACCAATTATAACCCTTTTTTGAGGCTTTTGTTTGGCCAACATGACTTTACGATTTAGAGTATATTGGCAGCTGTTGCTTTGGCATGCTTTTGACATCGTTTCATAGGGCATTTTGCGTTTTCATGTGGACAAATTTGTAGTTTTTTTAAATCGTGCATGAGTGGACAAGATTAGTTTTTTTAAACGAAAGAGGAAAAACTCAATAATACAGAATTACCTTTGTACGTGTGGACATGGCCTGAGTCAGCAAAAAAAAATCCACACTGATTTCAGCAAAATTACAATTAAATCACATTATTCTAATTTTAATCTACATAGTTGTGCCAAAAAAGGTCCATGTTCAGATTTTGTCAAAATTAAAATTTGCAATAGAAAAAAACATTTCCCACAAGGATTTTGGAAGGCAAAATCTTGTTAATTAAATAGGAATATGAAGTTAAAATTGTCCACCAAAAATACATAAAGCCAGTTGTTCTAATTGGGAGTTTCATGTGATGTTGACACAATTCTCAACTAAGATTTTATCAAATTACTTGGATAAAATCCAGGTATTTCAATACATAATTCTCAAGTGACATAATTCCCTAGTCCGATTTTGTCTAAATGCCTAACTAGATTCCCCCCTACTGGAAGTTTCACCCAAAGATGAGATTTGCTGAGCTTCATACATTGCTACACTATTGCCAATGGACTTTTTAAGCACAAGAAATTTCTCAAATGTGACCCCACCTTCAGGCCTGAAATAAACTACACAAATACACAAATGTGAATTCTCGTCCGACGCAATAGGGGAGTTTCCTTCAAACGTCTTAAATCACATTCAGGTAGCTAGCTATAAACATGTCAACAGTTTAAAGCTAAAATGTACATTTTGCACGGCTAGCACAAGATTCTCTTCAAACTGTTGCTCCGCCATGACAGTAGTTAGTCCACGTTTACACCGATGCCTAATATAGCACCCCTTGTGGCAATGCTGACACATTTCCTAATGCAACAATGCATGAAATCAGACTAGAGTTGTTGTTTACGTACTTAAGTAGAGTATGTTTAATGTCAGCGCAAACAAGGTTCATGGATGCTAGACTGTTCTACGCTATCTGACGAGGAATAATTAAGCACATTTTAAGGAACGACTTGTATTTTAGTTCCACAAAGCTTGCAGTTAATGCCATTTTAACAAGATGCACAGCAACGACAATCTGCCTCTTAAAGCCAACAGCACCAGACACCCACTGAACGATTTAAGCCAACAACATATGCACAAACACAGCCACACACAATGCTCAGAAACAGGACAAACAAGTGTCGAAAATAGAAACCGATTTAGCAGTCTCCCTATAACAGTGTCTTGAGATATTTTTAGAGTATTTACAGGTTTGCTTATTAATCTACTGCTATTTTTAGCATGATCGTTTAGTAATACAGCAGAGGCGTGATTAATAAAGTGATTTTTTTTATTTAGTGCAAACCTCTCTGCATTAAATGTGCAGGATGTGTTGTGTGACAGATTTTGATGACCTGTATGGTGAATATTATTGGATATTTTTCACTCTTTGTAGTTTCATCCTTGTCAAGGGTCAATTGCACTGCTGTAGCACACACATGCAATCCGTTTTCTACATGTTTACAGGGTCTTTTGCAATTTATGGTAGCATCAAGTACTTTGGCTGCGTCTGAAATCGCATACTTCCATACTATATAGTACACTACAAACAGTATAGGGGCCGAGTAGTATGTCCGAATTCATAGTATTCGAAAAACAGCATGCGAGAAGTACCCGGATGGCCTACTACTTCCGGCGAGATTAGTGGAGGAACTATGACGTCACCTTGTAGGCCAATCGGCTGCTAGCATAAAACTGGTTCCCTCAATAAAATCCCTGTAGAATTTTCCCATAAGCTTTTCGAAGATTGAAAATAATAAGCTCTGTGTTCAAACACAGTTCATTACACTTATACGTTTTGTCCAACCGGATAATCCTCACACGATAATACATCTTTTAGCACTTTTGGATCTTAAATGCAAACGCAAGAACTGAAAAGCTAACATTAGGATATAAATGGACTACAGTGCCTTCAGGGCGCTCGCTTGTTACGTCACCACCACCCTGCCTACAACAACTTTTCAAGCTCATTTTTAGAAATATGGTCCATGACAAAGATTTACTCTCTCGGTTTATTATATTATAATCCACGCTATATATTATAAACAAATAAAGACGCAAAAACACATCTGTATAGACTACGTGCCTTTTGGATAGTTTTTTTTTTAATGTGGGAAATTATTTCTTTTGGTTTAAGGTTGTTGTAAAAGTTTTAAAACTGTATGTATAAATGTGCCTACATAGTATTATCATAAGACATATTTAAATAAGTGTATCGCTCGCGTGCATACAGCTCGCTTACCTTAATAATAGACGACAGAAATGAGGTGTGAGGGACAAGTCTACATGCCTGCAAGTTCCATCATGAACAGAGAACAGCATTCAATATTTATTTATTTTTTTGTCACCAAGTACAGCGAAAAGCAGCCCATACAGTCACATATGCTATAAATTTTAAGAACGAGTGTAAATATTGCAGTTATGACATAGATTTAAATGTGTTCAGATGAATTTAAAAAATGATGAAAAATCAATTGATCACGTTAAAATGACAGTTAATATGTATGTATTTTTACAAGTTTATTCACACATTTGCATTACTGAGAGCAGGAAAGAGGCAGGCTGCACTGGTAAGCAGTATCTTCATAATATTGTTTAATTAAAATAAATGATCAGCCTCTACAAGTGAAGTCTCTACAAGTGAAGGGATTATCTACACACAATATGAATTCCCAATTAGAAAAATACTACAAACTATAAAATACTATTTATGAAAATACTTAAATAACAGACAAATCCAAATGCCCAACGCAAGCGGGCTGCGTTCCAGACCACTTCAGCTCGATGATGCATAATGTCCCCGACATCGCCTGTAGTCCCATTTAGCAACTTGTAAGCAACCGTCTTTTTAAAAAAGCGTAACCGATTAAAAAAATCAAGAATGGATTGTAACTGATGTGTTTTATGTCATCGAATAAAACGTGAAATTATATTGAGTTTGTGGTAGCCACGAACCTTATTTAAGCGATTTAATTGAAATCCCATTCAAAAAACCCATTGACTTTAGCATAGATATACTAGATGTCGCCTGGCCTATTGTTGTCTATTGGAAGTAATGCGTCAATAGAGCCGCCATTTTAGTACAGGGTAGCGCTCCTTTGAAATGAATGCGGGACCAAGGTGCAGTGGAGGACTGTGGCCATCCAGTGCCAGAGATATACACATATATACATATATCTATGATCGGTAGTTTTCCGCCGTGGTCAGTACCCAAAAAAATGTTTAAAAAAAATGTAATTACGAAAATTATAATTTTACATCACTTTTCTACGTCGATGGATAAGTGACCGCACGGGCATTGCCGATAAAGAGTGTGTGTTTGTGTGCATGAAAATGTATTATCCTCCCTCCCTGTTAAATTTGATCTAATCCGTGTCGTGAAACACGTGCCCTCTCCTGCTTTCGCTTCTCATTCTAACGGAGGGAGCGATTCGTTTGTGAATGAATCCCCGTTATGAACGACTCGTTCACTTAGCCGACAATAATACAAGATTCTAGCACCGCAGCGTCTTGTTGTCATATTTCTTTTTCATTGTTTGCTGATTTTATTCAACAAACTAGCATAAGCCTAGAATTCAGTGCAAGTTGATGCTACTTTGCCTTATGATCAGTGCAGTAAGAGACTGTATTATCATCAATAACGTGACTTGTTGAGCACAAAAGTTTGTAACATGTAAAAAAACAAAATCTTACCTATGAAATGTTCTGCCTTTGTGCTTTGTTTTCTTTGTTTGCTCGTTACTACACCCGTAAGCAGCGCTAAAGTCCAGCATCTTCACATTGGCACACTGTCTTGACTAGTGCGGTTGAATGATGTTTGTACTGGGAGCACTGTACAAATGTGGCGGCGCTATTGACGCATGCTGAGGGTCCGTATGCGATATCTAGTGTATATATCTATGGACTTTAGGACGAGGGAACCGGAACTGCTAAAATGCTAACTCGCTTCCGGATTTTTGCATACAAATTGACGTCATAGTTCCTCCACTCTATGGGAGTCATAGATATTTACATATGTATATATCTATGTATGGGAGTGAAGCGACGCAACTGTCGCGGGTAGGTCACGTGATCATGACAAAATGGCGGATGTAGCACATCCGAGTTCCATTCATACTATTCACATTCAAACTGTATAGAACGTACTTTTCTAACGGTCGAGTAGAAAGTTTAAACTCAAATGCCGTACCTACTGAGTAGTAGGCAATTTCGGATGCAGCCTTTGTCTGTAAATCCCCTGTGAAATCAAGAGTTTTGTGGTCAAAACAGCACAGAAAGCATAACTTTACGTAGGATATCATGGGGGATTTAAGCCTACACAAATAAGACACTGAGAGTGTTTACATGCACAACAATGCAACAAATTGTGAGATATGTAAGAGCTGAAATTATCAGTTTACATGTGCGCAAACACCAGTATTACGTCTTAAACAGTTCACGACCCTCAGCTGATAAAAGAAACCCATTTACGTGTTTACGTGACCTTGCTTGCTGCTGTTTTGTTAAGCGTAATCAGACTGTGCTTGTAAACACACTCATTGTCAGTACAGAGTTCAGAGATGCAGTACTTTGAATAGTTGAAAAGCCTTTAGGGAAGTCATCATAGCTATGGCCAGCATCATTAAAACGATGTTTACTTTTTCTATTATAAGGTTTTCACTTGCCCTCATTTATCATATTAGGATAATGTGTCTTGAGTGCACATAGCAATAAAATAAAGCACTGTAATACATGGTTTTCTACAAAATGCTTGTACGTTTGTGGTTTTGCCATTAAATGAAATTTATCTCCTGCTTTGGGTTTTTTGTGCTTCCTTCTTTCTTGGTTCCAAATCACCATGGTGTTTTTTGGGGGGAGAAAAGGAGAGAGAAAGATAAACAGTTGATCTTCTTTTCTCTTTTTATTTAATAATGTCAAATAGCGAGTCACTTACTGGAGTCTTGAGCAGGATGGTGGTTGACACCGAATGAGGAGCGACTCTAACCATGTGGACTCCTGGCCTGAGGTTTATTTGTCTTTATTGATTTCTCTCACCTCTGCAGAGGTGAAATGTGTCTGGCGGTCCTGGCGGCCACGCTCAGACCTGCTGAAACACTGCAGAGATGCAGTTAAAAAGTCCTGCAGTGGTTCTACACAGTTTATCTGCAAAATGAGGCTAGATCTGATGTGTTAACGTCTACTTTGAGGACTCTTGGCCTGCTTTCCAGGAAGTAGTAAAACAGTCTTGCCTGTTATAGTGTCTAATAATGTCAAAAAATGTTGTCTGACTCTAGAATTTCATACTGTGTTTAAATGATAAGGCCTATTGTTTATAGCAGCTACAAAAATGCATATGATTAACTTAAGCTAACTCCTAAATACCAAAAATAATATCATGTCAGTTAAAGTTAGATATTTCTCTAGAGACTAGCGGTTCATCCTGTCCAACGAACCGAGTGCGAAATGAACTCGAGTGGGATTTACAAACACAATTTTTCACCACACCGTTACTTTATTTGGGACAATAAGGACATTTTCATTCATTCATTCATTTTCTTTTCGGCTTAGTCCCTTTATTAATCTGGGGTCGCCACAGCGGAATGAACCACCAACTTATCCAGCATATGTTTTACGCAGCGGATGCCCTTCCAGCTGCAATCCATCACTGGGAAACATCCATACACACTCATTCACACACATACACTACGGACAATTTTAGCTTACCCAATTCACCTATACCGCATGTTTTTGGACTTGTGGGGGAAACCGGAGCACCCGGAGGAAACCCACGCAAACACTGGGAGAACATGCAAACTCCACACAGAAACGCCAACTGACCCAGCCGAGGCTCGAACCAGCGACCTTCTTGCTGTGAGGCGAACGTGCTACCCACTGCGCCACCGTGCAGCCTAAGGACATTTTATATAAACAAAAATCTATTTTTTTTGCTAACTGGTTTCGTGATAACGTATTGGTAGACCAGTTATTTAATTCAGATGGTCTTCTCTTTACATACAAGGAATTCTTAACAAAATATAATTTTCCCATACCACCAAAGGAATTTACAATGGTTTTTGGTGCAATCTCTCCTAAAGTATGTATGTTGTATAAACAACAAAGCAG
This sequence comes from Danio jaintianensis, assembly GCA_903798115.1. Taxonomy (NCBI): domain Eukaryota; kingdom Metazoa; phylum Chordata; class Actinopteri; order Cypriniformes; family Danionidae; genus Danio; species Danio jaintianensis. Next base: position 1,638,272 of record CAIGQV010017532.1, read on the forward strand.
ATTGGATTATCAGCTTTTGCCACAATTTCCACCCAGTGACTCTTCAATAGGTAAAATATGCTTTTCCTATAGTTGTAAGAATAATAACAGATCAGTAAAAGCCCTTTTCCAAAAGGATGTTGCATCAAAACCAAATGCAATAGCATATTGGAATCAATTTATGAGTGATGTTGATTGGAAAAAAGTTTGGGTTCTGCCTAATCGCTATCTTTTAACAAACAAGGTTAAAGAGATTTCATTTAAACTCCTTCACAGAATATATCCTGCCAAACATTATTTAAAAAGGATATAGATGTAAGGTGTAGCTTTTGCAAACAGAGGTTAGAGAGCGCTGTTCATTTATTTTGGTATTGCCCCTATGTGGCATTTTTTTGGCGAAATGTAATTGACTTTATTGCTGTCAATATTGATGAAAATATTAGTTTACACTGGAAAGATGTTCTTTTAGGAATTTTTGAAAACTCTAGAGACAAAAAGACCCATAGATGTTTTATTCATTTCTTTATTTTAATGGACAAATTTCATATTCATAAATGTAAATTTTCATGTAAAAATCCTAATTTTATTGCATATAAAAATGAAGTAAAGCATTATATTGAGTCCATATTACCCTCAAAAAATCAAAAAGCTATGCGAATTGTACAAGTCTGTATATCATTTAATGTATTTCTGTGATATTGTTCATATCTCCCCCTAGCCTTTGACATTTTATTTGCATTTGTTGTACTTGTATTGTATTTCTTGATTTTTTTTTATTATTATTCAATAAAAATAAAAATAAAAATAAAAAGAACTCGAATGGATCATTTGAATCGATTCTTCTGGATGAACGAATATGATGGTTGAACCAGGTGTGGGCCTGCAAATATGTGTACCTGCAAATTGCGGCTGCTGATTGTTAACGTATTCTGGATTACTTTGAGGACTCTTGGCCTGCTTTTCATGAAGTAGTAAAACAGTATTGCCTGTTATAGTGTCTAATAATGTCAACAAATGTTGTCTGACTCTAGAATTTCATGTATACTTATCTGTGTGGAAATTATTAGGCATGTTGTATATAGTAGCTACAAACATGCATATAATTAACTAAATACCATAAATAATATCATATCAGTTAAAGTTTGATATTTGTATTTCTCTAGAAACTAGCGGTTCATCCTGTCCAACGAACCGAGTGCGAAATGAACGCGAATGGATCATTTGAATCGATTCTTTTGGACGAACGAATATGATTTGGTTGAAGTGTAGGCCTACAAATATGTACACGCACTTGTGCAGAAGGTAATATTGGATAGGTGTAATACATTTTTGAATCTCGTTCACATTTACGAATTTAACCACGGTTTTATTTTAGTAAAAATAGTGTTTAGGGCAGATTTATACCCGTTTTTAAACCGGCAAGCGACAAGAAATAACCAATCATGAATAAGAAAACGTATGAAGGACAATTTGGGAGTATCTGCAAAATGAGCCTGCTGATTTGTTATATGAAGCTCTACATGTTTAAAGTTCTTTTGAGCATCTTGAAGTTCTCAAGACTTGTTATTTTTAATGATTCTGAAATGTCGGTCGGATTTGAGATGTATTTGCAAATCACAGGAGATCCGTGAGGTGAGTGAATCACAAACAGCTCGACGTTTAAAATATCTGACATTAAATATAACGTTACAGCCGTTGAGAAATATGTTTACTTGGTTTTGTTGAACCACCAGCTAGTTTTCCCAATATATAGCTAAGTCCATTTTAAATTGGGTGTGTTGTAGAGGAACACGACGGAATGAATCACTTCATTTGAACGAACCATCCGGAGAGACTCGCTCAAATGAATCGGACACCCACTGCTAGTGACTGGTTGGTATTATGACTGCAATTGTACCGTTTACCACTTGGTGACACTGTTAATCAGTCTATGTGTACTTAACAGTCACTAAACAGCTTCATCATATAAGAAGCCATATCTTATAAGAAGCCATTTAGTATGCTTTTATGATATAACATAAGCTATCCCAACATTCAGAGTTTAGAAGATCTTCAGAGTTCTCCATTGCACAAGAGTTTACATGACACCTGTATTACTCTTTAACAGGCAAACAGTGTTTGTCAGAGAAACAAATCTCATTTGTGAATCACTTCCTATTCTAGACATGAAGGTGGCCCGAGGGCAGGTGAGGTGAAATGTTCTGGGGTTGAAGTGCCTTTTTAAGATGTGCTGCATGCAGTCAGGCTACTCTGTAACCAAGCCTTCCTGTGCGAGGTGCCTCCTGGCTCCGTCCGCCCACCCGGTCAATTTTCTGACCTCGCAGAGCTCTGGACCACCGGTGACAGCTTTTTTGCAACTCACAGGAGAATTTTCCACATTAGTGGTGTTAAGCTATCTGCGGCACGGCTCTGAATGTATTACAGCAGAGCTTTAATGATGTTTAGGCATGAGGTAAAAGTTCAGCAGAGTTTGTGTAAAGTGGAAAATGCCTATGCTCTGCACCAAACCATCACGCTTTCGACTCAGAACGAGGAACAAATTATACAATTTTCTGCTCTTGCACAGAACATGATTGCAACAAGCAGGGTTCCAAATAATGTTCTGTTATATTTAATAACAAATCGAGCTGTGCGATATAACACAATTTTCATTCCTCATATTGAAACAAATAGAACTCGTGCTGCTACACGCTGAAGTCAGATAATGGGATTTGCGAGTCTGAATCAGATATGTTACTCTTGCTGCATTTGGGGGCGGAAAGAGTTGCAGGGAGAAGAAAAAAAAAATCAAGCCAATGTCTTTATCTACCAGCGCGGTGTTTGTCATAATCATGATGTAGAGCTGAATTTGTGGATCTTAACCACCTGGAAAAATCTTCAGATCTGGACAGATATGAGGGTTGGTGTCTGAAAATGGTTTATGTATCGTCATTAGAGGTGCTCGCTATATTTAGCATTACGCTTTTGAAGTTTGTAATAAACTTTATACGCATAAATTTTCCAGCTAGAATGTATGGTCGAGGAGAGCTGTGCTTTTTTACTTTTCTAAACCATTGGGCTTTTCCAAATCATTGGTCTTTTCTAAGCCATTCAAATCATTTATAGCTATGAAATTACAGAGATTTGAGTTACTTCAACTACTCTGAACACCCATACACCAGCCATGAAGTGAACATAAAACCTGCATAACCACTAAACAAAGTTTTGCCAGGGATTTTTGCATATATATTTCACGTAATATCTGAACCTACACACAGGAAAAATGCTCATTTTGCTTAAAAATGACATTTTGCATCTGAACTGTTTGTTTGTTCATTTGTTAGTTTATTTATATTAATTAATTGATTTTGTTTATATGGAAGACAGTTGAGACACCAGTTGGAAATGCTCTGACTCTCAGGATTTATTTTAGTTGTGTAAAATAATATTGTGTTTATTCTGTCAAAAGCTGATAATATTTCCAGTTTCAATGAAAAATATTCTAATAAAAATAAATTGATTACATTAATAATTAATCACCCAGGATTAGTTAAAACAATTTTTTAAACATAACCTACAAAAAAGTATTTAAAAAAAAAAGTTTATTTCAGCTAAAAATGTGTATAATTATTATGTAGTAAATAAAGGTTTAGTAAATAAAATTATTATTTTATTTAGTAAAGCTAAAACTGTGATTAAGAGAAATTATGACCAAAAAAGAAATAAATTTAACAACTACGTAAACCTAAAATGAAAACAGATTTAATTGTTTAATTGTATTTTCCAACTAATAATTAAAAATGAATTAATGTAAAAAAATCATTCATTCATTAATTCATTCATTTATTTATATTAATTCATTTTTTATATGGAAAACAGTTGATACACCAGTTGGAAATTCTCTGTTTTCCTGGCTTTATTTTAGTTGTGTAAAATACTAATATTGGTTTTATTCTAGAAAAATCTGATAACATTTATTTCCAGTTTCATTCATTCATTCATTTTCTTTTCGGCTTAGTCCCTTTATTAATCAGGGTTCGCCACAGCGGAATGAACCGCCAACTTATCCAGCATATGTTTTATGCAGCGGATGCCCTTCCAGCTGCATATTTCCAGTTTCAATGAAAAATATTGTAATAAAAACGAATTTATTAAATTAGTAATGAATCACCCAGGATTAGCTAAAACTGATTTTCTTTTAACATGAACTGAAAAACGTTTTTAACATAAACTGAAAAAGTATTAAAAAATAATTATTAATAAGTATTACAAATTTGTATTTAGTGTATCTTAAGAGTTAACCTAAAACTGTGGTTTAGAGTAATTATGACCAAAACAAAAGTAATAATTTAATAACTACTTAAACTTAAGTAAACTTAAAATGAAAACAGATTTTGTTTCATTGTATTCAAACTAATATTTAAACATGCATTCATAAAAAAAAACCTTCATTTATTTATTCATTCATTCGTTCATTTATATTCATTTATTTTTATTATGTAAAACAGTTAAGACACCAGTTGGAAAATCTCTGTTTTTTTGGATTTATTTTTGTGTGAAATACTAATATTGGTTTTATTCTGTAAAAAGCTGATAACATTTATTTTCAGTTTCAATTAAAATAATAAAAATTAATCGATTAAATTAATCACCCAGGATTAGTTAACTAAAACTGAAATTTGTAATGTAATCTGACAAAAAATATATAAAAGCTAGGAAATATTTCAGACTTTTGTTAATTGTAGTAAAGTAAAGCTGCTACACTTAATAAATAAAGCTGAAACTGTGATTAAGAGATTAAGTGATTAAGAGAAATTATGACCAAAAAATATTAACAACTACTTAAACTTAAGTAGGTTCATTCCGCTGTGGCGACCCCAGATTAATGAAGGGACTAAGCCGAAAAGAAAATGAATGAATGAATGAATAAACTTAAGTAAACTTAAAATGAAATCAGAAAATATATATATTTTTAATAACATTTTCTCACAAACTATTCATTAAAAATGCAGTTGTTATTTAAAGATACCAAACACAAGTTGATTCAATGTAAATTTGTAAGCATTGTATATACTGTAATCACACGTTTTAGGGCATTTATATTTGCTCAGCCTACACACTGATGCAGATCCTCACATGTTCTGTGGCCACCAGGGAAATGACCGAGGGTTTTTATTCAGCGCTGACACTTTCCTTAGACTGAACCTGTTGACCGTCAGGTGTCCTCAACTGACATAAATGTATAATTAAACCTTGTTCTCCTTTAAAGTACAGTCAACAGAAACATGTTCATTCAGCAATTAGCACAGAACACGACAGGGCTCTCATATTACACAAAAACACAGTTTTTACGTCATTTTATTATTGCAGTTAAAAGTGTTTTATGTGCTTTTTTCCAGGTAAAGGTTCAGGAGGTCTGTGTGAGCCGGGACCCAGAGTTCCCTGCGATCAGATAAAGCAGAAATATGGGAAATTACTCGTTTTGTTGTCAAGTAAGCAAACCAAACTGTTCAGTAAGTCATGTCACTAAAGTTGAAAGCAGGAAATGTCTGGAAGGCTGTTTGTGTTTTTATTATTTTTTCACAATTATTATTATTAAGGGGCGACACGGTGGCTCAGTGGTTAGCACTGTTGCCTCACAACAAGAAGGTTGCTGGTTCAAGTCTCGGCTGGGTCAGTTGGCATTTCTGTGTGGAGTTTGCATGTTCTCCTCGTGTTGGCGTGGGTTTCCTCAGGGTGCTTCGGTTTCCCTCACAGTCCAAAGACATGCGCTATAGGTGAATTGAATAAACTAAATTGTCCATAGTGTGGCGACGCGGTGGCGCAGTGAGTAGCACGTTCGCCTCACAGCAAGAAGGTCGCTGGTTCGAGCCTCGGCTGGGTCAGTTGGCATTTCTGTGTGGAGTTTGCATGTTCTCCCCGTGTTCGCGTGGGTTTCCTCCGGGTGCTCCGGTTTCCCCCACAAGTCCAAAGACATGCGGTATAGGTGAATTGGGTAAACTAAAAAAAAATTGTCCGTAGTGTATGAGTGTGAATGGGTGTGTATGGATGTTTCCCAGAGATGGGTTGTGGCTGGAAGGGCATCCGCTGCATAAAACATATGCTGGATAAGTTGGCGGTTCATCCCGCTGTGGCGACCCCAGATTAATAAAGGGACTAAGCCGAAAAGAAAATGAATGAATGAATGAATGAATGTCCATAGTGTATGAGTGTGTATGGATGTTTCCCAGTACTGGATTGCAGCTGGAAGGGCATCAGCTGTGTTAAAACATATGCTGGATAAGTTGGCGGTTCATTCCGCTGTGGCGACCCCTCTTGAATAAAGGGACTAAGCTGAAGGAAAATGAATTAATGAATGAATGATTATCATTAAAGTCATGGAGCTGCAGTAATGATACACATAATGCAATAAATAAAATATTAAAAACTGTACACTCAAAAAAAATATTTTTGCTGCTTGTTCAAACAACTTATTTAAAATGAGCTGAAACATCACAGTTCTTGATGGTTTTTTTGGGGGGACAACTTAATTGTTTATGTTTAATCCACTTAAATTTGTAATAACATTTAAATTAACTTAATCGGTCTGTGTTGGGACATCATGAAGGTTTTGTGTGGAACCCTGCATTTTTTAACAGTGTAAATGATATGCTTTCCCACTCAGGGAATGACATGATAATGCCAAATAGATTAGCTTTGTAGTTTTCAAATGTTACACTCATACATTTTTACACTTAAATTGCTAAAATTGAGATTTTTTTGGTCATGTTTTTAACCCTGTAAGAAAATTCAAATTTTCTGGAACTGAGATGTGTATTAAACCATCTAGCAAAATCAAAAAAAATTGCCATATACATTTTTGTTCATGATATTTATTTTGTATCACATTTGATAAATCAGGCCTTGTTCATTTTACAACAATGTTAATATTATTGGAAAAAAAACTATTTTCCTCTTAACATTTTGACAACAGAGAGCATTTCAGGCAGCGTTTCACTTTGTTTTTACCTGTTACCTGATATACCTGTGGTATATCAAATCATATACAACAGGTTTTTAAACAAAGTATGATCAGGTTAATATTATAGAGGTCTTAGAAACTTGTGTATCAAATACGTGCAGCTTTATAGGGTTAAAAGAAATATCCTAAGGTCAGTTAGTTATGGCATTATTTTATGAGAAATGCAATAAAAATTTATATCAATGTTTTTATGTTAAGTAGATATTAACTATTAAATTTAGTTAAAATAGCTATTTTTTTATTTATATGTTTTTTTAGAGCGTTTATTTTTGATGATGATGCAAAGCCAAATTTTCAGCATTATTACTTTTGTGTTACGTAATTTTTTCGAAATCTGTCCTTGTTTCTTAGAATTGTGTGTCTAAAACTACTATGTAAGATCTTTGTTTAATATTATTAATATTAATACCTTTTTTTTATATAAATGCGGTAAAAATTTTTGTAGATAAAAATACATTGCATGGGTCTAAATTATAAATTTTTCTTTTATGCCAAAAATCATTAGAATATTAAGTAAATATCTTAAATATCTTGTTCCATGAAGATATTTTATACATTTCCTACAGTAACTATATCAAAACAGAATATTTGATTAGTAATATATGTGGCTAAGGATTTAATTTGGACAACTTTAAAGGTGATTTTCTTAGTATTTTGATTTATTTGTTGACATAATTTCACATAGTCACATCGGCTAAATATCCTAATAAACTATACATCAATGAAAAGCGTATTTATTCCACTTTCAGATAATGAACTCAAAAAATTGACACTTATGACTGGTTTTGTGCTCCAGAGTCACATATTACAATGACTTCTAAAAAAAATAAATGAGATTTTAAAGAAAAAAAGAAGATTTTGGTGAGCAGAAGGGACAGAAAGAAAACATAATTTATTATATTTGATTAATTTCAAACCTTTAACCCCCATTAAGAATTTTAATTCAATTTAAAAATGACTCTTATTTGATTATAAGTAGCTATCTGAACTATAACCCAGAATAAACAGACGTAATCTGTAAAATCAATTCTTTCTGTCCTTTCGCTTCTGTTAAAATGTTCATCATTGTGTAATTTGTGGCATTGGACCTTGCGCTAAATGTCATGTCAGATGTAAGGTATGTTCACCCTGTTCTAAAATAGAGAACTTCCTTACATAATCGTAGTATTTACAGTAGACATTTGGCATACTCCTCTTTTTTTTATTTGCAATGCATCCAAAGTGTGGTTGTCTTGCCATAAACATATTACCAATGCCTTAACCGAATATATATGTAAAATTAAAAATAAAAAAACTTTTAGCTTCTTTGTAATTGCACTAAAACTTACCCTACACTTATTTTTTTAGGGTAGCTTTTATTTGATTATTTGATTTTTATATCCATTACTATTATTATTTTGTGTTTTAAATTATTTTTTATTATTACTTTTTTTGCATTCATCCTTTCCTTGTATCTTTTACTGCTGCACATTTTATATGTCTGTAAAGTGCCTTGAGATGCTACTTTTTATTAGGTAAAAATAATACATTCACAAAAAAGTATTTCTACTTTGTAATTTCAAGTTTTCTTGTAGTTTCTTGCAATTTCCTAGTAATTGTTTGTGAAATTTACTAGCATTAGGTTTATTTACATAGTTATTATTAAGTCAAATCCACATTTGGCAAACTTTTTTCCTCACAGTGCATCCAAAATATGCTTTTTTTGTAGTTGTAGTTAGTTGTTGCCAGGTGCATATTTCTATTTTAAAATACAACTTTATACTGTTTTGCTGCGTTTGTAAATGAGTTTTATAGGAAAATACAGTCACACTTATTTAGGGTAAAATTATCGCTATATTTAAAAAACAAATAATTATGAATTTTGTCTCAATAAGTTTCTAATTTGCTGCTTATTAATAGTTATTAAGGTAGTAGTTGGGTTTAGGTGTTATAGCATGGGGTGCCTCAAGGATCAGTTTTAGGCCCTTTGCTGTTCACAATATACATGCTACCCCTGGGAGACATTATAAGAAGACACAGCTTTCACTGCTATGCAGATGATACTCAATTATATATTTCAACAAAACCTGATGAGACATCTGAACTGTCTAAGCTAACTGAATGTATTAAAGATGTTAAAGACTGGATGACCAACAATTTCCCTCTCTTAAATTCAGACAAAACAGAATTATTACTTATTGGGCCTAAATCCTGTACACAGCTGATCTCACAACTCGACATGCAATTAGAGGGACACAAAGTTAGCATTAGCTCTACTGTAAAAGATCTGGGTGTTATACTAGACAGCAATTTAACTTTTGAAAATCATATCTGCCATGTCACAAAAACGGCCTTCTTTCATCTGAGAAATATCGCTAAGTTACGAAGTATGCTATCCATCTCAGATGCAGAAAAGCTAGTTCATGCTTTCATGACTTCTAGGCTGGATTACTGTAATGCTCTGTTCGCTGGTTGCCCAGCATCCTCTATTAATAAACTTCAGCTAGTACAAAATGCAGCTGCCAGAGTTCTTACCAGGTCTAGAAAATATGATCATATCACCCCAATTTTATCTTCCTTACACTGGCTGCCTGTTAAGTTCCGTATTGATTATAAAATATTGCTTCTTACCTCTAAAGCTTTAAATAATCTAGCTTCTGTTTATCTAACCAACCTTCCAATCCAACCCACTCTTTAAGATCTCAAAACTCAGGGCTTCTGGTAGTACCTAAAATAGCAAAGTCGAGTAAAGGTGGTCGAGCCTTCTCATTTATAGCTCCTAAACTCTGGAATAGCCGTCCTGATAATGTCCGAGGCTCAGACATACTCTCTCAGTTCAAAACTAGATTAAAGACCTATCTTTTTAGCAAAGCATACACTCAATGCATTGCATATACGATTTTTCTGTTATTACACATGTATTCATTCATTCATTCATTTTCCTTCGGCTTAGTCCCTTTATTCATCAGGGGTCGCCACAGCAGAATGAACCGCCAACTTATCCAGCATATGTTTTACACAGCGGATGCCCTTCCAGCTGCAACCCAGTACTGGGAAACACCCATACACACTCATTCACACACATACACTACGGACAATTTAGTTTATTCAATTCACCTATACGGCATGTCTTTAGACTGGGGGGAAAAACGGAGCACCCAGAGGAAACCCACGTGAACACAGGGAAAACATGCAAACTCCACACAGAAATGCCAACTGACCCAGCCGGGACTCGAACCAGCGACCTTCTTGCTGTGAGGCGACAGTGCTAACCACTGAGCCGCCCTGTCACCCACATTTATTTATTTTATTATTGTTATTTATTTATTATTTTTTACATATCATTTTATCCTGTTTATGTTGATTTTTTTTTTTTTAATCTACATTTGCACAGTTGCTTTACTTTGTAAAACATTCCAGAGTTTCAAGAGAGTTCAATAAACAGTTGCTAAAAAAGAGATTGGTATCTCAAATAAATGTTTTATTTTTCTTTTAAACTGTTAATTTTAAAAATCTTGATTAATAATAACATTAATAATAGTAAAAAGTTATGTTTGTTGACATGCAAATTTCCCCTTTATAATATTCTTAATATTATATGTTTTATTATTTGTTTTTCCTACTATGGAAGTCGATGGTTACAAGTTTTCAGCTTTCTTCAAAATATCTTCTTTAGTGTTCAACAGAAGAAAGAAACTCTTAAAGGTTTGGAACCTCTTGAGATGTGAGTAAATAGTGAGTTGATTTTCATTTTTGGGTGAATCCCTTTCAGTTTTCCTACTTGCCATTTCTTTGTAGCTGTTTGTGAAATTTACTAGCAATACGCAGGTTAAAATTTCAAACCACAACATTATTTTTTTCCCATGCTGTACCCAATTACACGCTTGAGTAACTGACTGTCCAAATCCAAGTGAACATTCCTAAGAGGACAACAAGAAAACAAGACCGATCTGGCAGGGCCGTCCGGAGAGGTGCCAGCAGAGACCGGTTGTCATGATGCTGTTCCTATGGCTAGATTATTTGTTGTATTGGATCACCATACCTCACAACGACAGAAAACCCTGCAAGAGACATTCTGCACACTCAGAGATATTTAGACGTGGGATACACCAGATTTAGGTGTGTGTGAAATTACCAACGAGATATACAGACATTTTAATATTCAATAAATCAGCTAAAGCGTCGTGCCATTATAAACTCACCACTTTTAAGACCTGGTTTCTTTAAAAATGAGTGATATTCACTGCCTGGTTGATACAGTATACAATATGAAGTGGGTCCAAAACTGGACAATAAGCATTAAATTAAATACCATCGTTCTGTAGCATATCTTTAAAATATGGAAATTTCTTTTACCGATTACCGACCACAGGATTTTCAATTGAGTTTCAGCACTCACTTGCTGCTCCTGATGACGCTTACATTTAAACGGCTTTTCCATCACAATTTCATGGCAATTCATAACTTTTTCAAATAGTGGCTAATTCGTATGAATTCGTACGATCTCATTCGTACAATTTAGTATGATTTGCTCATCATCCAATGACAGTTGGGTTTAGGGGTAAACTTTGGTGCACACAATTAGCCACTAAACTAATAATAACATTAGTGGCTGAAAAACACTTGCTTTGCTTATAACCTATTGAAAAGAATTTGGCACTGACGTTTAGGTTGTTTTTTTGATGCACTGTAAAAAGTAATTTGCTAAGTTTACTTAATTGAACTGGGCAAACTCATTGTCTTAATTCAATTAAATAATCTTAACTTTATTTACTACTAATGTATTAAAAGTACTATATTAAAAGTATTCCTTCTGTTAAATCACATTTGCTTAGACTATTTCAGTTTTGTTGACTGAATCTGTAATATGAGTTAGTAGAGCTTTACAATTTTATTTTTACTGAAACTTCTGTGGAGGCGGCGCGCTGTCGCCTTCCAGCAAGAAGGTCGCTGGTTCGAGCCTCGGCTGGGTCAGTTGGCATTTCTGTGTGGAGTTTGCATGTTCTCCCCGTGTTCATGTGGGTTTCATCCGGGTGCTCCGGTTTCCCCCACAAGTCCAAAGACATGCGGTATAGGTGAATTGAATAAGCTAAATTGTCCGTAGTGTATGTGTGTGAATGGGAGTGTATGGGTGTTTCCCAGTGATGGGTTGCAGCTGGAAGGGCATCCGCTGCGTAAAACATATGCTGGATAAGTTGGCGGTTCATTCCGCTGTGGCGACCCCAGATTAATAAAAGGACTAAGCCGAAAAGAAAATAAATGAATGAAACTTCTGTGGGCGACACGGTGGCACAGTGGTTAGCACTGTAGCCTCACAGCAAGAAGGTCGCTGGTTCGAGTCCCGGCTGGGTCAGTTGGCGTTTCTGTGTGGAGTTTGCATGTTCTCCCCGTGTTGGCGTGGGTTTCCTCCAGGTGCTCCGGTTTCTCCCACAGTCCAAAGACATGTGCTATAGGTGAATTGAAAAAACTAAATTGGCCGTAGTGTGTGTGTGTGTGAATAAGTGTGTATGGATGTTTCCCAGTACTGGGTTGCAGCTGGAAGGGCATCCGCTGTGTAAAACATATGCTGGATAAGTTGGCATTTCATTCCACTGTGGCGACCCCTGATAAATAAAGGGACTAAGCCGAAGGAAAATGAATGAATGAAACCTCTGTAAATAACATTAAATGTTTCCCCATGTTTCAGATGTTTCCCTATATTAATATTGTGCTAAAATACAATAATACTTTTTTTTTTTTTACATTTATTTTTCATTCTGGCAGAAACCATACTGAGGACTAGGTATCTGCAATCTTAGGTTAACTCATACAGTTTGAGTTCTGTCTACTACAATTAAATTTTGAGTTCTAGTTTATATTCAGTAAAATTTCATTAAAACTTGTCAAAGAAACTCATTTCATGTAATTAGTTGCACTGCTCACTGCATTTTACAATGTGGCTACTTTAAATCAAACAGAACTCAAATGAACCCAGATGAAAAGTTTCGGCTATTTTTTTTTAACTAACTATAATTTTAACCTAAACATAAGCATCATTTTTGTTTTCAGGGATGCTGTTGGTGTGAGAACAACAAAGTATGGTGTGATAAAAATATTACACTTCCAGTCCTGGTGTTCTGAAATGATTTCAGTTTGATTAGCAAAAGAATATATTTTTGTGCCAAAGAGGAGTGTATTTCTGCCAAGTGATTTGTGGCCAAATGCATTAAACAGGAAAATGATTATGAACAGAGATATAAACAACAGAAATCCACATGGTCGGACTCCAAGTTAAATCATTTATACTATATTGCGAAATTAATGCTTTTATTTCACAAGGATTTTGTTTAATTAAGCATTAAGATAGATTATAAATGTCAGCTATTACATATTTATTTATTTTATTATTATTATTGTTTACAAGGCATTTTATTCAGTTCATGTTAATTAATAAAAATATCTAAATATTCTACATTTACACAGTTGCTTTTATTTGGTAAAAAAAATCCTGAGTATAAAGAGAATTCAATGAACAGTTGCTAAAAAAAGAGATTGGTATCTCAAATAAATGTTTTTTTTTTTTTTTTTAATGATAATTAAAAAAAAATCCTGATTAATTATAGCATTAATATAATAATTTATTCATACGTTTCTAAATAATTTATTATAATAATAATTTTTATATTGTAAGTATTATATATAAATTTTTATAAGGTACTTTTATAATGTGACACTAAAGACTAGATGTAGAAAATTCAGCTTTGCATCACATGAATAAGGGTGGCACGGTGGCTCAGTGGTTAGCCCTGTCACCTCACAGCAAGAAGGTTGCTGGTTTGAGTCCCGGCTGGGTCAGTTGGCGTTTCTGTGTGGAGTTCTCCCTGTGTTGGCGTGGGTTTCCTCCGGGTGCTCCGGTTTACCCCACAGTCCAAAGACATGCACTGTAGGTGAATTGAATGAACTTACATTGGCCGTAGTGTATGAGTGTGTATGTGATTGTGAGAGTGTATGGGTGTTTTCCAATACTGGGTTGCGGCTGGAAGGCCATCCGCTGCGTTAAACATATTTCAGAATATTTGGCTGTTCATTCCGCTGTGGCGACCCCTGATAAATAAGGGACTAAGCTGAAGGAAAATGAATGAATCACATGAATACATTACATTTTTATAACATGCTAACCTTAAATACAGATATATTATTTTATTTTATTATATTATTATCTGTATATAATTACAGGCATAATATTGGAGGGTTTTTTTCCATCATTTCCTATCAATTAAATGAAACCTCTCCTAGCATAAGAAACTTAAAACATTTTTACAGTGTATGTGCTTTAAACCTTTAATGAAACCTTCCTGACCGATTCACATGTTCAGTCAGTCATGTATTTGCTTTATTGTTTTGATATTGTGCATTATGTTCTGTTTCTGTTCACCCCGTAATATAATCTATAATTACATGCATAATTATACTCCGTGTTTTTCACTGCTCCATGTAAAGTGCAATAATTCCCACCAGCTCCGAGCATATAATTAAGATTCAGTTCCTTTCTTTTATATCTTCTCGTTCTCCCTGTTTTCTATTCTCAGTGCATAGACAGTGCTGTTTAACTTTTCGCATTTCCTATATAATTTTCTTAATCTAGACGGGGCTTCTTCTAATTAAATGCTGACCTTTGCATCACATTCATTTAGAGCAGCTCAGCAAACCCTCACCTTCAATCAGCTGATGTGGACTTAGTGAACTTCATGTGACTGAACTAATTCCAAAGCCCGCCTTACTTTTTTTTTTTTTTTCTCCCTGATGGATTTTCTTGTTTATCTGCATGCTTTTGGTTGATTCTCATTCTCACATTCAGTCAGTAACTCTTCAATGTTGATGCTGCAGTGCTTTTAGTTACTAAATGACAACATGTGCATGTGCTGGATAATTTTTATACTTAATGGAATAGTTTTATGCGAAAATGAAAATTATTTTACTCACTGTTTCTTTCTTTAGTTGAACACTAGAGAAGATATTTTGAAGAATGTTGGAAACCGGTAACCATTAACTTCCATAGTATTTGTCTTTCTTACTATGACAACATGTGCATGTGCTGGATATTTCTTTAGAATTAATGCGATAGTTGTAAGCAAAAATGAAAATTCTATCATCTTTTATTCACTCGCCGGTTGTTTCTTTCTCCGGTTGAACACAAAAGAAAATATTTTGAAGAATGTTGGAAACCGGTAACCATTGACTTCCATAGTTGTCTTTCCTACTACACTTAAAAAACAATCTTATATTTTAATAAGTTAAGGTTTTAACTAAATTTTCAAATATACAACTAAATATTGTATACGTTGTAAATATTGAACTAAATGTTGAACTTAATATTTTTTTATGTCAGTTTGAGTTCAGATGACTACAAAAGTTAATTAGATTCAACCTAAAAAATGTAAGGCAGCAAGATTTAGTTTTTTTGTTTTTTACAGTTTTATATGTAGTTACTCTAAAATTAATCATTTGTTACAATGTACTTATTGTGTAAATACATGTTTTTAAATTGTACTTATGATTGATTAAATACCTCTGTTATTACATTTATAATTACACTGTTGACCATCCCTTACACCTTAACCCACCCTAAAACCTCTCCATACCACCAAACCTGTCCCTAACCCCAACCCGAAGCCCACCTCAAGAGCACCAGAAGTGTTCTGCAATACATTAGAAACCCAGTAAGTACATCATAGTTATTTTTTTTATGCAAGTACATAGTATGTAAGCCCCCCTAATTTAAAATGGGACCCCAATGTCTACCAGTTACGAACATTCTTCAAAATATCTTCATTTGTTTTCAACAGAAACTCATAAATGTTTAAATCCTCTTGAGAACTGAGTAAATGAGTACTTTTTAAAAAAAAATGTGGGTGAACTTTCCCTTTAAAAAGCTATACAGAATGTGTCATCTCTACAATCAGCAACAATAAATGACATCACAAGTCAGATAAAGCTGTCTAAGATAAATATATAGGTTATCTGTGACTGTGTCTTACAAATACAAGCTTCAAAATACAGGTCCATAAGGTCAGTAAAGACAACAGACCTGCGTTGAGGAGCGCAGGGCAGTAAACACATTCACTTCAGTAATGTGTTTGTACTTTTTCCGAAGGAGATAACAATTGCAAGAAAGAACTACAAAGGGCTTGGATTTCATTGCACATTAGATCCCGCCTGGTGTGTAAAATACTGGAGTAGTTTTACTTAATTACTGTACTTGGGTATTAGTGTTGAGGGTTTGTTGTCAATTACAATTCTGACTTTTGACTTTAAATGTGAATAAATGAAGTTTCAAGTAAAACTAAGAAGTACTAGTTACATGTTTACATTTAATTTTCTTCCTTAGTATGTGCTTCAAACAAGGACATAGATACTGTATGTACACTGTAAAAAAAAATCTGTTAATTAACAGTTTCCATATTAACAAGTGTTTTCCGTTTATTTACGGTTGAAATTTCAAGGTTAAAAGTTGTTGGAAGAAAGATCAAGGTCCCATAATGCAATTCAAAAGCATAAATAAACGGGGGAAAAAAAAGTATGAACCACAAAATACTGAAAACTGCTAATTTACAGATATGTTTTACAGTGTAGGCTATATTTTTTCCAATTTGCTTCTTTTTTAATTGTTATATGCAAATGAAGGATATTTTTGACCTTTTGCTCTTGAATTTTTTTATGTTTTCCTCTTTAAACCAAACATTTGTATGTCTGTCTTGACAAATTACTTAATTATGTTTTTGAGGTTGATTTAATATTATAAAACAAGGATTTCATCTCTCGTTTTATTTTTTATAGTGTATTTTTTGTTAACCTTTTTCAATAATTAAGTACATTACTCAAGTACTTACACACTGTAAAAAATGCAGTTCATTCATGTTGTCCCTACACAAATTAAGTTGACGTAACCAATTTAAGTGAACATAAAAAAGTTACGTTACCCCAAAATATCTCCAGAATTGTGTTGTTTAGGCTCATTTTAAATAAGTACTTTGAACATGCAGCAAAAATATTTTTAGTGCAGCTGAAGGCCATATTATTAGCCCTCTTGTGAAATTAACTATTTGTCAAATATTTTCCAACCCAGGCTCATTCTGAATACGTACCCTCATACATTTCTGGAGAGCGCCAAGTACGTCCCAGGGGGTAAGTTTGTTTTGTTTTGTTTTTGTTTGTTTTTTTGCAGTTTTTGTTTTTGTGAATCCACCAGAGGCCGCTGTTGACTGACTGACCGATCGACTGACCCACCGTCCTCCTTCCCTAAACCCAACCAATAGTGTTTTCAAAAACACTGATTGACCCGCACCCACCCCCTTCCCTAAATCCAACCAACAGTTTTGTGCAGCTGGTAAGCGCGAAAAGGAACGGCGTCATACCGCCCCGTAGTGTTCATTTTAAAGACGAAATGCAGCCACACATACCTCTGGCTACATAATTCGTAATCTCCAGAAATGTATATAGGGCTACGTTTTCAGAATGAGCCCGTATTGATATTTTCCCAAGTGCTGTTTAACAGAGAAGATAGAGAACACATTTTTAAACAAAATAATTTTAAATCATTTCTAATAACCAATTTCTTTTGTGCTATTTAAATTATTATAAATGGATTAATCATGTTAATAACGCAAGTTAGGTTAATTAGGCGAGCCATTGGATTACAGTGGTTTGTTCTGAAAAATATATATTACTTAAAGGGGCTAATTCATTCATTCATTTATTTTCCTTCGGCTTAGTCCCTTTATTCATCAGGGTTCGCCACACAGAATGAACCGCCAATTTATCCAGCATATGTTTTACACAGTGGATGCCCTTCCAGCTGCAACCCAGTACTGGGAAACATCTATTCACACTCATACACTACGGCCAATTTAGTTTGTTCAATTCTGCTACACTGCATGTCTTTGGACAGTGGGGGAAACCGGAGCACCCGGAGGAAACCCACACCAACACGGGGAGAACATGCAAACTCCACACAGAAAAGCCAACTGACCCAACCGGGACTCAAACCAGCGACCTTCTTGCTGTGAGGCGACAGTGCTAACCACTGAGCCACTATGTCGTCCCGGGTTAATAATTATTGCCTTAAGAATTATTAAAAAAAAATTTAAAATCTGCTTTTATTCCAGCCAAACTAAAAGAAATAAGACTTTATCCAGAAGAAAAAATATTAAAGGAAATACTCTGAATATGTTCTTGCTCTGTTAAACATAACTCAGGAAATATTTGAAAAAGAATAAAAATTTTACAGGGTAATAATTTTGCCTGTATCAAGTATATTTTCGCAGGCCCGTAGCCAGCCTGGTGAAAAGGGTCGTTCTTTTTACTCAAAAAGTGGACTTTTTTGCAGTTATTCGCCTTATGTTCTATTTAATTATGAGGTTTAAATACTGCATTTTAGTGACATTTTAAGCACTATTTTTAGCTGGATTAGCTTGTCGGATGGTCATCATAACCACACTTTTTGAGGTACAAAAACATTAAATAAAAAATAAAACGTTTTTGTAAAAGAAAAGTGCATTTTGAAAGTTCATGGATAACAAAAATAGCCTAAATAGTATTAAAATTAACTTTAATATGGGTCGCTTTTAGTGCTTCAATTCTTTTTATTGGTATTTTTTTTCTTTCAAGAATAAGGTCCAAGATTCAGAATAAAAGTTGGGCTACTTGTAGTGAAAGATGACTTCACTTTCGTCATATTGTATGTTTTCTTGCACAGCTGGACTCAAGAAAAATAATTGTTTGCATTCATTGGAAGCCTTCTTTGATGGGTTATTTTCACAATTTATGATGGCATAGCAGTCAAAGTAAGACAAATGAGCTTATGTATGGCACAATACTGGACCTTTTATCAGTGGGGGGTGGGTCTTTCGAACCACCCGAACCCCCCCTCGCTACGGGCCTGTTTCGGCCACATACTTTTAATTGAGTAAAACTTTCACTCAGTTACAGTGCTCAGCGTAATTGAGTACGCCCCATTTTGAAAATGAATATTTTTATCCATTTCTCAGTGAATGTAGGTAATGTATTTTGGTGCATTTAAACAGATTTAATAAACAGATATATTTATTAAAATAATATTTTAGTCACCAAACATATTTAGAAATTGAAATATAATACAATTAAATTCAAGCAAAATATTGCAAAAAAAAATACAACCTACAAAATTTCAACTAAATTTTTAACGTTTTTTGCTTCTCTTGATTTTTCCTCTTTTTTTAATTTGTTTTTAAATATGTTTCTATAACATATAAATTTGGGTGTTCTAGTATTTGGACCGTTATCGTATGTTATTTTATTAGATAAGCTCCAGATTTGGCTTCAGCCCTGACTAATCTAATGTATATGCACAAATATAATATTGTATAGCTTCCTATTAAAAATATGAATTTAAAAGATAGATTTGTGAGGGGTGTACCTATATATGCTGAGCACTTTATCTCTGCTTTCGCTTCAGTATCATATTCAAGTACTTTTCACACCCAGGTTTTCAGAAACTGCTTTAAAATGTGCGCTAAACATCATTAGCCTCTTATTGGTAGATATTCTTGTTGCCATCCAGAGTAACTCTCAAAGCTTTATCTTTTCTCCCAAAGCCCCAGAGAAGCGCTGCTGAGCACAGAGCGCCAGGGGATCTTGTTAGGGGTCAGTTTGTGGATGGTGTTGATGCCGTGGGGTGTGAAGCATGTTGTGGCTTCCCGGTTGCATCTGAGAGCAGCTTCCTGTCATCCAGATCGCTCTCAGGATAAAAAAAGCCATGTCTTGTGACTTCTCAGTGCTCAGGCTTAGACTGTATGTGCTGGAGCTTTAATGTTGCCTGCTTTATGGAGGTCTAGCATGAAATGTTCCAGTTTAATGTTTCGGCTTTAGGATTCTGTACTTTGTTATACGGCTGTTATGGCCTCAATGTGTTTTAAACATTCTATTATAGGATCTTTGTGTGTTTTTACATACACAGACACACATTCACAGAAACACATTGTAGTTGTTTTGGTTAGAAACATTCATTCATTTATTTTCCTTCGGCTTAGTCCCTTATATATCAGGGGTCGCCACAGTGGAATGAACCACCAACTATTCTGGCATATGTTTTATGCAGCGGATGGCCTTCCAGCCCAAACCCAGTACTGGGAAAGGTTATAAACATATTTTTAAACATAAACATTAAACATAAAGAAATTTCCTATATATATATATATATATACCCTAAACACCCTAACATCCCTGTGGTTGCCAGTAATACTGTCAAATTTACAAGTTTTACATCATAATTTTAATTATTAATTTACAGTGCGCTCGTAAATATTACATTATTATTGGCAAATTTTACAAGCAAAAATGTACAAAATTTCACACACACACACACACACACACACACACACACACACACACACACAC
>CAIGQV010017532.1:1668937-1680843 GCA_903798115.1 Danio jaintianensis
TGTGTGTGTGTGTGTGTGTGTGTGTGTGTGTGTGTGTGTGTGTGTGTGTGTGTGTGTGTGTAAGGAGGATGCTTCGAATATCGGTTGGCAGCTTGGTGTGTATAAAGAGTCACATTTGGACAGCTTTGAAATAATAGTTTTAATCTATTTTACTTGCTTTTAACGTCTTTGAACTAATACTGCTGTCGATCAGTGCCACCTCCTGGACTGATTATTTTAAAAATACGATCTAATGGGAATGAAAACAACTGCTGCGAGGCATTTACTCTTACCGTCAGACGGTCTTCTTGTGCCATTTAAATAGAGCATCGTCATCGCTAAAGTGATAATTTTCTCTATTTTCAAATATATAACCAACCCAAGTAAATGTAATTCACCAAAATGTTTGACACACATACGTACAGTGCCACTGACACATTGATTGAAAGAGTGGCACAAAGTGAAAATAAAGTGGCATTTTGAAATGACAGAAAAACGCATACCATGGTAAATACTACATAATACAAACTAACTAAATGAAACATAAACGGCTCCCGATTAGAATCAACATGCAAATCAGCCAGAACAGTATAAGTAACATAAGTTTTATCCCAGTAATATGGTTTGCTCTATAATGCAGTGATGTATTGCATGTGATTTGTGTGTGCATTGAAAAGCCTGCTGAGCACAGTATAACAGCTGACAGGTCGTGAACACTAACGCTATATTTCAACATCATATCTGACGGCAGACACTGAATTAGGAGAATGTTTTTTTTTTCTCGCTCTTGAACCGTGTCTGACAGAAGTTTAACGGCTTTAACACACATCTTTCAATATCAAAGTTGTGCATCACAAAAACACTCCGTAAGCCACTCAAAACAGTATTGACACCCATTTTCGGATCAAGATTTACCAGTTGTAAATGCTGTAAACGGAAGTTCAAAGCATACTACCGGAAGACGCTGGTCACTATGGCGGCCTCCATGCAGCAACGAAGAAAAAAGTCTATAGTGGAGTTTCCAGTGTTCTTAATGTAACGGAGGCCAGCTAGCGAAGTGCTATGCAGGTAAACCTCACTCCTCTGACCTATAAAGGTGCTCTAGCGCCAGACGCTAGAGGCCATGGTCTTTAGCCTCCTTGTTAGAGCAACCGACTCCCATACAAAGAATTGCTGGTTCGATCCTAGCTCGACGTGGGTTGGGTGCAGAAGGACTGGTGAGTTACATGTGGGGGCTCGTCTGGGATGGGAGTGAGGTTTAGGGGGGTGAGTGTAACGGAGGCCAGCTAGCGAAGTCCTATGCAGGTAAACCTCACTCCTCTGACCTATAAAGGTGCTCTAGCGACAGACGCTAGAGGCCATGGCCTTTAGCCTCCTTGTTAGAGCAACCGACTCGCATACAAAGAATCGCCGGTTCGAACCAAGCTCAGACCGGGTTTGATGCAGTAGGACCGGTGGGTTACACTAATTTATTTATTTATTTTTTTTGAGAGTTGTCTACTGAAAGGCTCTTTGGGGAACAAAAAGTTCTTCTTTTACATCGAGGCAACCCCACTTCCCTATTTGGAAACTTTTTCAAATGTTATTCTTTATTTTTAATGCTGTAGTATTGTATACTTGCAACAATATAAGGCATATTTTAGCATGCACATAAATGACTGCAGGTTCACCGGTGTTAAACAACCCAGGTTGGTAGAGTGTCTTCAGAATTCCTCTGTGACCTTATACGCTGAGCCTTGGAGACCAAGGTGCTGGAACCGAGGAGCGTTGCCAGCCAACATTACACAATCCTGCAATCCGAGACCCCCCTCCGGTTGCATGCCTGCACTGCTGTGCGTCAAGTTCGCAGAACCCATGGAGGCACATGGAAGCACTGGCCAGGACTACGCTGTTCCCCTGAAGACAACATCGTACTGGGGGAGGGAGATAGACAGAGTAGAGGAGGTTCAGTCAAAGGGAACCGAACACAAAGTGGCTGGGCGCCAGCTCCCAATTGATGTTCGTCCTTTTTTTAAAAGTGGCCCCTGCACTGCCAAAGGCTCAAGTAAAAAGAAGCGGCCATTAAAACCCACCCATTAGAAGCTGCACTGCTCGAACTCTTCAAACTCTAGTGCTTATTGCTGGTAGTTGTAGATTTGTTGTCTTATGTTTACCTTTTGCTTTTTCTCAAACTTCACTTTAGCAGTGCACGCCGTGCTTTTTTCACTATCTTTATGTGCTGACGAGATGCTAGAATTGATTTAGCTAGTCAGTGTCAGGCCTGTAATTGCTGTGCACCAGTGGGAATGGCTCTAAAGATAAGCACTCTTTCTATGTATTGATCTATACCGCTCGCTGCTGCAATGCATCTAAGGCACTGCAGCCTAATGGAAAAAAAACAGCCTGCCAGTTACCAGAGTCATCAACATTAGCCGTCTCAAGTCAGACGCTTGGAAGAGAATCAAATGGACGAAGTCGTCAATAGACCTGAAATTGGCCAGAGTTTAACATTGGCAGATGATAAGTTCACTGCTATCACTGGTTTTCCTCTTGGAACTATAGAAAAGTTTGTTGTAAAAGGAGCAGTATTTGGTTATTTTAAAGGGGTGGTCCACAGTGGTTTTTTAAGGTTTGATTGTGTTTATGGGGTGCAAAACAATGTGTGTTCGTGATTCTTTTGTAAAAAATCACATTATTTGTTCACACATCTTACCTTCATTTTATACAGCTACTGAGCTAACATGGAAACGACCATCATATTTCCTGGTTCCTCCTATAAGGCTCGCCCTCAAAGGGCTCCGATTAGTCAGCTAACCTAATGTGTTGTGATTGGCGGATCGGCTTCACGTCACCAGGAAACGTCATGCCTCTCCTGCATGCTGTCTGTCAGACTGTAAATAATGTCAGTGAAGCCGTATCAGTTTGAGCCTAAGTCAGACACAGAAAATGAAGAGGACAAAGCTGAACCCATGCAAACGCGACTCTTGCAAGATGTTTCTAAATGGTATGGGTTTTTTTTTGTTTGTTGGTAAGAGGAGGAATGTGGTCAAGACATCAGCATTTCATTTCAGCGTCTCATAGTAGTGTATATAGGAAATGATACGTTATAAGATGGCTGTAAAGTCTCCGTTTCTAATAGATAGCAGGTAAAACGGTCTACTTTGGTTTTTCGTTCACTTTCTGAGGTTTAACCACATCATAAAAATGCAATCGTAATGACATTGTACTGTAGTAAGCTAGGACAAATTAAAACGCACTTCAGGTATTTATAAAGAGTATGTTTATGCTGAATAAATAAATGAAAATATAATGAAAGCACGGACAAACCTATTCTGAAAACAATGCACTTTTGTAAATAAATTAATAATTAAACATATGTTGCAGAAAAAGGAATAAATGATATGATGTGATATTTTCTTTATTCTGAGTAAAACGGTTCACGAAATTACCGTAATAGTACGCATGCTCAACAATGCATTGCTGCCGTCTTGACTGTTTTTCTGAAGTGCTGCTGGCTTGACCGCAGTGTTGTACATCCTTTTTTCTTGTTTTACATGTAGTAAAACAAGTAGGGGAGGGGGCAGTGGCGGCGCCTCAGGGAGACTTGGGATGTCTGTACATAATATACTCCATTATTTCAAATGTAAAATTCACAGAATGCTGACGCATACCAATACATTGCGGTTGCTGTTGACGATTGTGGATGTTTACAGGGTAAAACGGATATATATGTTTGTAGCTAAATCATACCTGCCAAACTCCCGTTTTTCCAGAGAGTCTCTCGTATTTCACACCCATCTCCTGCACCCTCCCGTCTTGTTATTTCTCCCGGAAAACTTCCGTAATTTCATCCCCACGCCAGGTCATCAATTTTGGTATAGCATCTGATCGCCGCCGACCGAAAACATGGTACAGTTATTAACATCACATACACCCGCAGCCCATCCACCCCCCCGGTTCTCAACTTTGTTACTCAGAGACCACCACACCAAACCAAACTCCCCACACACCCCGTTCTCGGGAAATTTGGGCACAAATATTGGCAGGCATGAGCTAAATTGCTAATAATATTTGCTAGTGACAAACCGCGTTTCTCGTTGTTTATATCCTTGTTTACTTCCTTACTACAACATAGCCTACAATAAACGCTAGAAACTATGCATGTAAGATATCAATTTTAACAAAAAGAAGTACTTACAGGTTGTGGCTCACAATCCACAGCTTCTTCTTTTATCGTAGGTACTGCTTCTTCTTTGAGGAGAAGTTTTTGGCTGAATCCAGCACTTAACTGCGACCAATTGTGGAAGCTGTCCTTTGTAAAATGCTTTGCACAGAGAGCTATATCTTTTTTATAATATTCTGGAACATAATTAAAAATGAATTTTAACCACTTCTCTCTTTGTGTCACGTCCCTTGGAAGGCCAAATAGTGAAACCGATCCATGGAAATAGCAGCGTTTGGATGACATTTTCCTTTCTCTTCTAACGCATCTGTGGCCACGCCCCTTTGCTGCACGAGGTGTATGCGCAGTGAATGCGCGTAACCTGGAACGTTTGTGATCTCATTAGCCCGGATGTATTTTTTTGTAGTCCACAAATTCGTTCGATGTAGGCTTTGCCAAGCTAACTCTGTAAAAGCCAATGTCTCCCTTTGCATTAAACTTACATCTTACACATGATCTTACATTCAGAGATGTTGTTTATGTCCACACAGCAACATTACACATCAACTGAAGTTTAAAATATGATATCGTAGTGGACCACCCCTTTAAGTTGCTTATTTAACATGCAGGAGGATTTATTGTGTTAATATTAATATTAAGTGTTAAACAGGATTTTCTGATTGAGAGTCAAAAATTAGACATCCCATTTTGGTGTTCACATTAATTTAGGTTTACAAACATGATTTTATATTATAATAAACATATTAAATGCAAATATTTCAGAATACAAAACGTCAAAATATGGTTGAAATAATGCTGCATTTTTATGGAAAATTTAAATAGCATTCTTATTCTGACCTGCGCTTCTTAAAATATCTAAAAGAATAAGTGATCATATTAAATTGTATCATATTTTATGTTACAAAAACGTATTGCAGGGAAATGGGTAAAACCTTGTGATTTGAAGGATAAAAATTGCTGGAAAATATGATGATAGTATTTTAGTGCATCCGTGTAATGTGTCAATATATATGTTTTATTTATTGTCATCAAAGGATTTTTGTGCCCTCTATTCTTACACTGAATAATATTTAGGTATTAATCATTAGTATAATTCAAATGACAACTAAAAACCCATCTCTTCCACGATCACCTGAACCCCTGTGAACAAAACCAGGACTGCCTTTTCTCTGCCCCCCACCACACCACACGACAACCTCAAAACATTATGTAATTCTGAGTGTGCCTCACACAGGTGAGTGGACTTGACAAACCACGTGTAGAAAACACACTCTTTCATCTCTCCGTCACTTTAACGGACACTTGCACCAGTTTTTGCACATTTGCATCAATCACTCCATATCTCTAAAAAAAAAAAAAAAACATCGTGCATTTATGTAATGTGCCTCACACAGGTGAGTGGGCTTGACAAACCACCTGTAGAAACACTTTTCTCTCTAAAAACCCCTCCCTTCTTGCTCTAGCATTTAATACTCTGAGCACTAACATTTCCTTTGTATAACTAGCACTTCTTGTGTGTATTGCCTCTTTGTTGAATTGCTGAATGCCTCCTCAATTGTAAGTCGCTTTGGACAAAAGAGTCTGCGTGGTCTTAAAAAGTCTTAAAATCACTGAAATATGGTTATGTAGATCTTAAATAATTTTATACAGATCTTAATTTTCCTTTGTCCATGTAAAGCTACTCAATCGGTACAACCAACAATCAATCTAAAAAAAAAACATTTAACAAAAGTGAAATTTATTAACCTTATTAACCAATATGGTTTAATTATTTCATTATAAAATTTCATTCTTAAAAAGTCTTAAATTTGACTTGAAACCTGCAGAAACCCTGATTTTACTTGGTGCCTTCTGTAAATCATGGCAGGAAAGTGTGATAGTCATTTTTTTTTGCTCAGAAAAAAAGTAATTAAACACAACATTCTAGTATATGTGACTTCAGAGTAGACTAGACTGATCAATTTTCCTTTAATTAAAACTGTTAAATTGCAGCTCATGATCAAATGCAATGACATCAAACAGATCTCATGAAAAAAAACAAATCAGTCTTTAGTTCCAGTATGGCCTGCAGAAGATCTCTAAGTGTAATTTGGCTGTAATGTTTAGACACTGAAAAGCATTTCTCTTTCTCAACAGCACTGGACAGTCTTCACAGAGGTGACTGAAGTCTTTATCCTGGTGCCTGCTCTCCTGGGCCTGAAAGGGAACTTGGAGATGACCCTTGCGTCCAGACTGTCTACCGCGGTAAGGATAATATTGCACACATTGGCTTTCTAATGGGCAGAAGAACAGCTTATGTGTTTATTTGGTCCGCATAGAGTAAATTTTGATAAAATGGGACGACTTTAATTGGATATTCAATTAAACTCGCCCACATATTATAATACCATGCAATTTCAATCACATTGTTTTTTTTAAGTAATGTTTGCTCAAGCTTTTATTCAAGTTTCAGATGTGTGTTTTAATAATAAACCATTAAGTGAAATATAGTTATATAGAGGACAGATTCATTTATAAAAGATGGATGAGGGATAGTGTGATATTATTTTTAGTGATCAGTATATATAACAGCTTCTATTAAAAAAATCACCGCCATGATGCTTTTGAGTTACTATGCGATTTTTGATGGTTTATTTGTTGCTTGGCTAGAACATACCCAATACACCCTACTAACTGTGTATATATATGCAAACTTTACTTACTATATTTTACACTTATAATACTTTAAAAGTGTGGGGTTATGACAGTTTTTTTGGAAGAAATTGATTGTTTTATTCAACAAGGACACATTAAACTGATACAAAATGACACTGAAGACATTTATAATGTCACAAAAGATTTTTGTTACAAGTAAATGTTGATCTTTCGAACGTTTGTTGCAAAAAAATATACAAAATATTGCAGCACAAATGTTTACAGCATTCATAATAATCATAATAGTCTCATTACAGTGATTTCTAAAGGATTATGTGGCATTCAAGACTGGAGTAATGATGCAGAAAATTTCTGCTTTGAGTCACAAGAATAATTGACATTTGAAAAATATATGCTATATATACAGTTTTCAACTCTGAAAACTGGACTGACACAGTTTTAATTTACTAGAACTTCTATGTTAAGCTGCTTTGACCCAATCTACATTGTAAAAGCGCTATATAAATAAACATGAATTGAATTGAATACTTAATTTTCCTGAATATGTCAAAATCATGTTTTTGATTTCTTGTTTGTGCACTGTTTTTAACTGTATGTCTGTACACGCCAATATGACAGGTCAGATATCCACTATTAAACATTTACACAAAGCTTTGTTGTCCTTAGCTGAAATATATATAAAACTATAGGCTTTATTCTCTTAAAGCTTAATGGACGTCATTACTATAGTCAAATTAACACACTTTAACTGCCGTTTATTTGACGTCCAATAACAACGTCAAATGACATTGATATTTGGTTGATTTTAGGTTGTGACCAAAATGACCAACATCTTAAACCAGCGTAATATTAACGTCAGATACTGACATTTATTCGTGAGTTATGGCAACCAAAATCCAACGTCCGATAGAGGTCATAGTGGTAACGTCCACACAACGTCAAGCTGTAACATCATTAGACGTTTATATTTGTTTGATTTTAGGTTGGACGTTGGACATTGATGTCGGCCTGACGTTGGGTTCTGACGTCAACCCGATTTTCATTTCCAAACAAAATGCAATGTCCCCACGGCCTTGGGGGACAACGTCAATCTGACGTCATGTTGATGTCCTGTGCCTGCTGGGTTCATTCTATTAACTGAAATCATACCGATTTGATAACTGAACTTAAAATATTTAAGTTATTAATACTCTAAATGTTTTATCAACCGGTTTACTTAAACAGTTTGAGTTACCTTATCAGGCTTTACAGTGCATAAATGCAATTCTTTTAAGCACACAAACTTGCACTTCTCACAGTTACACTTCGTACTCTTACACTCGATGCGTCTCGTCTAGACACAGTTGTGCCAGGTTTGTGGCAAATCCAGACATTCTTTTAGGCCGCGGTTCTCTGAGCTCCTGCCGCAAGATTACACGTATAATCATAACACGTCCTTAAGCAGCCCACGTTAAATGGTTAAATCTGGGAGCAGTGTTTGCACGCTCTCAGACGACATTGTTTTCATTTAATTACATTTGAGAGTAATGATTTAAAGTAACCATAATTAGGCCGCCCCAGTATTTATTCACCTCTGTGTCATTTCGAGCCTACATTAGGGAAATAATCAGATGTTGGAACAACACAGAAGCAAGTAAATGATGTGAAAATGATGTTCGTTTTTTGGGTGAATCAGTCATTTAAATCCTTATTAAACACTTGGACTCACTGAACGCTTTCAATTAGATGCAAAACCACACATTTAAGGAGAACTGATTTCAGTTTTGCTGGAATTTAGTGATCAGGTGAACAGAAAGTGCGGCCCCCCGTGGTCTTGAGGCCGTCTGTGTGCTGTAAATCTACAGCAAGTGCTCAGCCGCTTTATGATGTTTCTGCTAATTATCAGCAGATTAAGTGCACTGTTGGCTTCTAATGCTCTTACGTCAAATTCCTTTCATAGAATAAGACCCACATGACCACATTTAAAAAAAATAAATAAATTCATGCCTTTGAACATGACTCGTCTTGTTTAACATCAATGCGAATTTTTGGTCTGCATTATTTTAGGTCTTTTACACACTTGACCCATTTGTATAGCTAGTAAAATTCATAGTGACATTTTTAATCCTGTGACATTGTATGTTTTTTTTACACAGTGGGACATCCAGTATCAAACTGCTTCAAAGGGGGCCTATTATCCCCCCTTTTACAAGATGTAAAATAAGTATCTGATGTCCCTAGAGTGTGTATGGGAAGTTTCAGCTCAAAATACAACACAAATAATGTTTTATAACTCTTTGAATCTGCCTCTTTTAGGCTTTGATCTTAATTGTGCCAATTTGGTGACTGTCGCTTTAAATTCAACTCAGATGAAATGTCAAAAAATGTCTGAAAATGTCAAAAGAAGTGTCTCAGAAGAAGTATTTTTGAATTTATGAAATTTATTAGTGAATTTATTAGCAGTGTTGGGGGTAACCATTACAAGTAACGCGAGTTACGTAATAATATAACTTTTCTAAAGTAACACATTACTTTAAAAAAATAAGTAATAATATTTGAGTTACTTTTTTGAAAATGTAACGCGTGTTACTTTTCAGTTGAATTAATTAAAAATTTTTAAAAAATAAATTGCTGAATTAAAATTAGTCCCAATGAATCATGCAGACATTGAGAGAATGTGTTCATTATTATGAACACATCGAAGAAAAGGAAAAGGGGATTGTCTCAATGGACAGTGATTTTACTTAAGACAAATGGTACAAAAGTAGCAAACACATTGCTTTAAACTTTCAATGCAGATATATATGGCATGTATAGCCCTGGGGTCAGGAAGATAGCATTATCCTAATATACATATATATATTTTCTGTGTTTTTTTAAAGATAACTGTAGGTGTAGGTTATAAAGTAATGCAACTAGTTACTTTTTTGGGGGTAACTCAATATTCTAATGCATTACTTTCAAAAGTAACTTTCCCCAACACTGTTTATTAATATTTTTATTTATTTATTATAATTTTATTATAATATATATTTATAGCAATATCCTAAATTGCACATTAAAGGGTACAAGTTATGCAAAAATCACTTTTACAAGGGGTTAAAACACAGTTGTGCGGCAACAGTGTGTGAATATAGCCAGCTTCTAATGCTAAAAATTTATAAATTCTATTTTTTAATATTCACACTTCATTAAAACAGTCTGCAGAAACACTTTAATTGACATTCTCCCTTTGTACGTGTCATCAGAGAGGAAAAGCCCTGCCCATTAGTGACAATCTCTCCCTCATAAGCATTAACAGCCCTGAGTAAGAAGCAGCCTTCCGCCATTAGAGTTTTCACACTGTACCTGCTGAAGATAATTTTGAAAAGAGGGCTGGGAGCACAATCTCATTTGAATTTAAAGCGACAGTCACCAAAACGGCACAATTAGGACCAAAGGCAAAGGGGCAGTTTTAGAGAGTTATAAAACATTATTTGTGGAGTATTTTGAGCTGAAACTTCACACTCCAGGGACATCAGAGACTTATTTTACATCTTGATTGTAACCAAAACTTAATTTACTGTGGGTTTAATAGTGTGATTCCTATATTGTTTTGAAATATTATGTGATTAATTGTGAAATGATGGCGCAGTTTATTTCTTGTGTCACTCCACAATTCCTGGAAGGTGACTAAGCTCCTGTTATACAGCGCAGTGTTCCAGTAATATTAAGTCAGAGGGTGTTAGCTCTTGATCCTATTAAATATTGCATCCCGTAAGCCCCGCGCTTGCTCCACAACTTGTTTGTCAAAATGTTAACGGTCGCACAAACGTGTATCTTGTTTCTTTAGAACAAAGCACCTAATCTGGCTTTCTGCCATGCGTCATTTTATCTGAGCTTGTGTGGACAAAAAATCAGACTAAAAAGCAGTCTCTGGCTCTGACCGGTTCCTCCCATGTCTCGTGGTTTTATCGGCTTGTAGGAGTGTTGTGTGCGTGACCGCTGGCGTGTTTTGCGTCGAATGTTTTGCGTAGAGCTTATCATCACAGCTCAGACCCTCACTTATCAGCAAGCAGCAGCCTCTGAAAGAGTAGTTCACCCAAAAATGAAAACTGGATCATTCCGATTTTTAAATATTCTCTTTGTGAAGCATAATGTTCAATTCAACTCAATGTTTATTTGTATAGCGCTTTTCACAATAATTATTGTTTCAGAAGCTTTACAAAAGCTACACATTATTGCATTACGATCAAAATCAGCGAAGTTAATGTTATTAGTTACCATAACTTTATTATTCACTAATAACTTTAACTAATTAACTAGTAACTTATAGCTTTTAACAGTTAAATGTATTGTATATAAAGATAGTTAACCTGCAGTTATATAGTTTATATGTAGGTGATGTCTATGTGTAGATGTTTAATGAAGTGTATTAGTGTATTAAGTGTATGTGTTGTCCTTGAAGTCTTCGATGGTTGGCATGTTTTGAGGTTGAGCTAAGAAAAGGCATCTTATAAGTGTCATAAAAGTATGACTTGTGTCTTTCAGAGTCATGTTAAAGTGTCTTTTTCTGTTCCTTTCTAGCAAACCTCATTACTGACATCTGATTTATTTCCCAAAAAATGCAGCATGCAAAAACAAAACATCTAAACACTATTAAAACAAGATCATTTTATTTGAGAACCAAAATAATTAGCTTTTTTACTAAAATACATTTAAAAATATATATATATTTAACATAAAAACATATAGGCAATAAAACATTCCAAAAAATGGTTGAACTTCATTCATCCATTCATTTTCCTTCAGCTTAGTCTCTATTTCAGAGGTCACCACAGCGGAATAAACCGCCAACTATTTCAGCATATGTTTTACACAGCGGATGCCCATACACTCTCGCATACACACACACACTCATAAACTACAGCTAATTTTTTTTACCCATTTCACTAATACTGATTGTCTTTGGACTGTGGGGGAAACCGGAGCACTCGGAGGAAACCCACGCCAACACGGGAAAAACATGGGACTCGAACCAGCGACCTTTTTGCTGTGAGGCGACAATGCTAACCACTGAGCCATTGTGCCGCCGCTGGTTGAACTTCAGAATATATATATATATATATATATATATATATATATATATATA
>CAIGQV010017532.1:1681243-1696422 GCA_903798115.1 Danio jaintianensis
ATGGGACACCATACTTGGCCACACTACACTTCACTTCACTTCAAAAGAAATCAGATTACGGGCGGTGGGAGATAAAAGAGAAAGAGTTGTTGTTTTCCTCCTTGTGTACTACAATCATTTTTGTAAACAACCAGTATTGAGACTTTAAAGTCCAGGTGAACCGGAAGTAGCTGAGACAGTAATTTCAATATGTTGATGTGCTTCCAACTGAAACGGAATATTGAGTAGGGGGCGGGGCTTTCTTATTGCGTATCATTCCCTCATAGCAAACTAACAGTAAAAGGGGCGTGGTTAAGAATATTGTGGCTGAAGCGTCAAACCAACATCATCAGAGAAGAACCGCAACTCCAAATGCAGAAGCAAATGGTGGCAGATGGTGTCACGGTGGCTCAGTGGTTAGCACTGTTGCCTCACAGCAAGAAGGTTGCTGGTTTGAGCCCCGGCTGGGTCAGTTGGCATTTCTGTGTGGAGTTTGCATGTTCTCCCCGTGTTGGCGTGGATTTCCTCCGGGTGCTTCGGTTTCCCCCACAAGTCCGAAGACATACGCTATAGGTGAATTGAATAAGCTAAATTGGCCGTAGTGTATGTGTGTGAATGTGAGTGTGTATGGGTGTTTCCCAGTACTGGGTTGCAGCTGGAAGGGCATCCACTGCGTAAAACATATGCTGGATAAGTTGGCAGTTCATTCCGCTGTGGCGACCCCTGAGAAATAAAGGGACTAAGCCGAAGGCAAATGAATGAATGAACTTGCACAGATTAATAATTGTTCACCTAAAGAATACCAATATTTGCTAGCAATATCAACATTGTACGTTTTAATTTCACAAGAACTAATTTTGCTATTCGTGCTATGAGCTATACTCATCGTTTTTGGGTTAGTGACTTGAAATAAACACAAACTTAATTTTTGGAATTTCATACTTTATACGTTTTGAGAAATTCATTCATTCATTTTGCTTCGGCTTAGTCCCTTTATTCACCAGGGGTCGCCACAGCGGAATGAACCACCAACTTATCCATCATATGTTTTACACAGCGAATGCCCTTCCAGCTGCAACTCAGTACTGGGAAACACCCATACAATCTTACATTCACACACATACACTACGGACAATTTAGTTACCGCGGTGATTCATTTGAACCACTATGAGTCGACTCTTTTATGAATCAATAGTTTTAAACACAGTGCACTTTCAGATTTAAGCCTTATCTGGATATTTGACTTCACTTAGAGCTGTGTTACACACTGCATGGAAGGCCATTTTTAAAAACCCATAATAGGGGCTCTTTAAGTGAATTAAAATTAAATATTAACTTAGTGAAGATTTTGTAAAAAAAAATTTAATAAATAGATAGTTCCGCTGCCAGAGGAAAAAGTGATTTGTACTTTTTCAAATTTCTCAATAATTTTTTTCTTGTTTGAATGTATTTTTGCAAGAGGTATTGAGACATTAAGTGTCTGTTTTATTGCTGTTTCTCATAGTTTTTGGGTTAGTGACTTCAACAAACAAAGTGTTGTCATTACAAACTTATAATTTTGAGAAATGTATTATTTAGATGTACCTGCATATTTAAATAGTTTGAAGAATACTTGTACGTTTTAATATAAAAACAGACCAAATACTAAATACTCAAAATAAAAAGGTTTGACTTGAGTACCAAGCTGTTTTCAGCCTAGCAACTGCTTAGAAATGCGTATAGAAAAAAAAAGAAAATTCAGAAGTAGCAAAAAAATGTCAAAGCTACCACCAACATCATCATCCTCACATAGTGCACAGTGACTTTCGTACTTTCAAGCAACTTTTCTTCCCAATATGTTTGAAATCTGGTTTATTTTGTCATGCAGCATTTAACCGAGTTGTTTAAAGCGGTGAAGTGGCGAGTTCACAGGAAGCTCAGAAGTGCTCCAGCTCTTTTGAAATACAATGAAAGGCTACAGTGAGGTGCGCTGAATGTCTAACAGAGGCCGCTGCTTGCTCAAATGCATTCTGCGCACGCACTCCGGCTATTCTACTTCCTGTCTCGATTAGGAAGGAGCTCTGGTTCCCCTGCATTTGTGTGTTGAGCTGCTGTACTTGATTTGCATTTAAGACATTTAAGACTGCTAGGGTTTAGCTTTTCAGACTTTATGGAGTTGCAAAGAAGAAGAAAAAACAGTCAATTTTCCATATGCGTGAATTAGCCTGACACACATACTGTTTTGCTTACATTTACTGTCCAGCAATAAAATATGGTTGATTAATGAAGCAGATTTATCTTTTTAATTGAATTATTATTATAAAAAAAATGCGTGTAATAGTATTAATAAAATGTATGATTCATTATTATATTATATTATATTATATTATATTATATTATATTATATTACATTACATTACATTATATGGGCGGCACGGTGGCTCAGTGGTTAGCACTGTCGCCTCACAGCAAGAAGGTCGCTGGTTTGAGTCCCGGCTGGGTCAGTTGGCATTTCTGTGTGGAGTTTGCATGTTCTCCTCGTGTTCGCGTGGGTTTCCTCTGGGTGCTCCGGTTTCCCCCACAGTGCAAAGACATGCGCGATAGGTGAATTGGGTAAACAAAATTGGCCATAGTGTAACGAGTGCGTGTGTGAATGCGAGAGTGTATAGGTGTTTCCCAGTACTGGGTTGTGGCTGGAAGGGCATCCGCTGCTTAAAACATATGCCGGAATAGTTGGCGGTTTATTCCACTGTGGCGACCCCTGATAAATAAGGGACTAAGCCAAAGGAAAATGAATGAGTGAATTATATTATATTATATTATAAAAAAGAATACTTATTACTTAATACTTTTAATAATTTTAATAATGTTTAATGGGGCAGGACATATCCAAGGTTTTATAAAAAAATTATATACTGTATTTATATATACAGTTTATATCATATATCATATAATCAGTGTTTAATGTAATTATTTTCCTTGCGATTTTTCATATGCATTATATACCCATAACTTTATGGTGCATATTTTGCTTAAATGTTTTGCATGCTGCAATACGGTTGCTGTTGTGTTATTTTCTAAAATGTTTCAAATATATATTGTTGATGGTTATTTTCGTATCTACCGTATCCCGGACACAACGCTTGAATATAAACTAGTTTAATATTCATAATAATAAAATATGAATCTGTTTGTTTGTTCATATGTTTAAATTAAATATAATTGAGCAAAAAAAAAAAAAAAGATTATTATTATAATAATTGTAATTATTTGTAATATTATGTTACAAATGTATACTGTTTATGCAAGAAATTATTTTTTGCTTCTTGGGCAACAAAAGCATAAGTTTTTATGTTTTGAACACATTGTTTCACATACAGTACATACAGTTTAGTATTTAAAATGTATTATTCCCTTGTGGCCCACAATGTTATTTGCCAGTGTGTTGTTTAGGTGGTTTTATTAGGTGGATTTACATCATTCATAATAAAAAACAAAAATGACTTGAGCTGAACAATAAGACCGATTTGCTTTACAGCACAATTTACTTCAATTTCATACATTTTTCATCATTAATTCTGATATTTTCTGTTAAATTCTGAAAAGCTTATTTTGTGTTGTATAAAGCAGTGAGTAAATACTGTACACTACCGGTCAAATGTTTAAAATGTTTTTGATCTGTGCAGTTTAACAGAGTGACTTTTATTAATATTTTAGTCTGAAACAATATATTGTACAAGAAATAATATGAATATGAGAAGTAACTACTGGTAGTTTATTACCAGGTTTTTGTATCGTGGTTTACAACACCATCCTAGACACACCCAAGACGTAAATGAAACGACAACATGAAACATGAATGTTTTTTTCTTTTTTTTTGGAAATGGAAAATTGCTAATTTCCAGATATATAACATAATAACATAATAATATAAACAATATAAATAACTAAATTTACACAGTTCGGGGAAGGTCAAATATTAAATCTTTGTTACTGTGCATTCACACCGAAGGCGGCGAGAGCGTCAAAATTCGCTACATTGATCTCGTATTTAAAGGAGCCGTATCAGCAAATGAGTATGAGCATATTCCCGCATAAAACATGCTTTCTAGCGTGAAAATGTTGCACACTTTTTATCAAATTCATTTAACTATGGAAGATCAAGTTGAATGTGGTGTGGCTTTGCTCCACTTATCCAATATGTGTCCATATGTCTGAAATATATTATTATATAATAATATTCTGAAGCAGCAATACTGTTTTGTATTGTCGCATGAGATTCCCGCTTTTAAAAATATATATATATATAACATTAATGCACATCAGTAACTCGCCAGTAACTTTTTTTAAAGTATGTTCCTGTAAGAAAACATTGTAAATAATTGGAAATCCAGCGACCACAATAATCAAACCCTTGGGAACAACTGTGGTCGGAACCAAAGTTCACAGGGCTGTGTTCTCTGGACTCCTCTCAAGTGCTGGACTTCTAAGTTCCGATTGCTTGCCGCCGAACCGCATCATAGCTCATTACCATAATGTTGACTTGATTTCAACTCTCCTCGACGCCCACACCGGCGAAGACGCGCCGCGCTGCTCCTCACCGCTTATCCCCGCCAGCTTCCATTGAAAATGAATGACTTCCGGCTACTTTGACGCTCTCGCCGCTTTCGGTGTGAACGCACAGTTAGTCTGAAGAGGAGACTGTGAGAGAAAGCTTACTGGTTATTAAATTAGAAAATGCGTACCTTGCAGATTAAAACCAAGTGGCAATTATTTTATGCTTCTACAAAATCTGGATAGAGTAACCATATATATTCAGTCCAGATAGTTCTGAATACATTCATTTGAAGGTGAGGGGAAAATGTAATTTTTTCCATAACATACATGTCGTATACAACCACTCTTGGATTGTAGGGGTTTCAGAAAGTAACCAGTGCCTTGTGATCGCTTTTTTGGCCGCAGTTATCAATATGTCGAGTAGATATTTCTCAGGCCTATGATGCCGAACATTTGAATGTACATTCAATAAGAAAAGTTATTTTATATAGCAATGACATTTCACAATTAAACCGTTTTTACTGTATTTTTATTTTTAAAAATGCAGCCTTTGTGAGCATAATAAGCTTATTTTAAAACATGAAAAAAATGTGTCTTGACAGAGTTGGTGTATATAGGCAGGTAGGACACAGAGAGCTTGTGTATGACCGAGAGCACTTGACATTAGTGTCTGTTGTGAGAGAAGATGAGATAAGTAGAAAGAGGAGGATGAGATGCATCTGTCCAGCTCATCAAACCCTCTTTTGTCTTGTGAACTGACCACTGTTTGTTCTGCTGGAAGCTGGAGCGAAGGCGCCTGAGCACCAGCGAAATGTATGTTTCCTGCCGTGTGTGTGTCATTGTTCCGTTTGCATGGAAAGATCTCAGTCAGAGGAGGATCATATTAGCTCTATTCGTTTTTGATTTGTGCCTCTTAAACATGACATAAAAGGGAATATCCAAAAGGAAATAAAGTCTATGAGGCTTTGTTTTATCCATCAGGATTTGTTTGGATCATGATATGTTTAACTGTGATGTTATTAGGCAGGATTTTGTTCTGCACCCTTGGCTTGAAGTATTTCGCTTTAGCACACAACCAGTCCTGCAGTGTTTGCACAGTTGATGTAAATCATGTTTTTTTTTTTTTTTTATAATTGTGTTTATTGGATTTTCACAATAATACAGACATAACAATATATATCAATAATATATCTCCAAAAGACACACAAAGAAAAATATCAACACAAAACTAAGCAGACAAAAAGGAAACGGAAAAAAAAAGAAAAAAAAAGCTCAGATTAAATCATCAGCTCAGAGAAATGGTTAAAAACATTGCTCATTTGTCAGATAATAATACAGTTACAATATTCCTTTTAGCATGATAAGGCAAAGACTAGGTTCCAAATAATCCAAATATGGAGTCCAAACAAAAATTCTGTTTTATGTGTAATACATGGGTAAGATGTTCCAGGGGAATTAACTCAAAAATTATCTTGTGCCAACCTTTAAGTGATGGAGATTCATCACTAATCCAATTAAGTAAAATATATTATACAATTTCTTATTAGCTGATGAAAAAATGCGTCCATTAGGTATAAAACCATGCAGATTTTAATATGTGATTTTTCTTCTTTTTTTATATATATGTGAATTTTTTGCCTCACAGATGAAAAGCCAAAAAATAAACAAGTGAAATGTGAAAACTGTAGTTCTAACAGCATGTTTAATTCATTTTCTTTAACTCTGTAATTGTCATCATTAAGCTTACTTCACTATATTGCAACTAAATCCTCATCTCATCATGGCAAGCTATATATCGTTGGAAAGGACTAAGTCTTCTGAATCCGTATATTCCACTGTTTTTAGCTCGTTGTAATGTAGTAAGAGTAAGAGATTAAAATTTATTTACTGTCACCCTTCAACCTGTGGGACCATTTACATATTTAAAACTGAATATTGTTGTCTAAACATAAAGCAATTATGACAGTCTATATATCATTTAATAGCTTACAATATCTAGTTTCCATATCTGATGACTGATTTTTAATAGATATTACTGAACAACAGTTATTTATTAATTTACAACAAGGATACTCATTAAAAAGCATTACTTCGCTACAGCAACCATATGTAAACATATTTCTAGATGATTTTAGAGGCTAAATTTAAGTCAAATACCACCAAACTGCCCATTCTAATTTAGAATTTGATGTCTACTTTACAAATATTGTCAAAAGTATGAAATATTATAGTTCATATTCTTCAAAACATACACAGAAATAGGGTGAGCTCTTATATGTTCACCAATATAAACTGTATGTCAACTTGTGGTGACGTCTGGTTCTGCAACCAAACAAAATTTCACTGAAAGCTCATGTTTTGAGATATCAACTTCAAATTTGGAATGGCATTTCTTCATATATTTAGCTTTGATTTTCTGTCAAAACAGGTTTTTAAAGTACATATTTTATGTAATATAAATAAAATATACCTGTATTGTTTTATTATTTTCAAAAACCTAAAGGCACATAACCTTTATTTCACTTTTATAATTTTTGTCACTTTAGCTACAATCTGACGAGTGTCTTCTTTAAAATGACCAAGCTTAAATCTCTGCACCAAACCATTTAAGATTGGCAATCATTTAAGTTGAACATGTCATTTTCATGTCTACATTCAAAAAGTGGGGGCAGCAGTTAAGGGGTAAACCCTAAATTTGCTCAGACTCTTTAAGATATAGGTGACTTGTTTGGTACACTGAACATTATTTACCATATTTATTTCAATTTCTTATCAAAAAACATTATAAAAGTGTCAAATTTCACTGATATATTTTAAACTAATTTTGTTTACGTAATACAGTTGTTTTTACTGTACAAAAATATTATTCTTTCTCTATTTCTTTGTGTAAAGAGTTTATTTGTTCCAAAGTAAACAAAAAAAAAAAATTTTCAACGTTCCAAAATGTTAACAATTACTCAATTTTTTACAAATCCTTACAGATTTTAATCCTTGCCAACAAAATGGAGGCCTGTTAACAAGAAATGTGACTTTTCAAAAAGGAAATTCCATTCTTAAATGACGCTGGGAAAAAAATATTGTGATTTTAATTGATTTCTATGAGGATTAGGGTTGTCACGATACTGGAATTCGGTACCAATCGATACTGACATTTTAAAAACATCCATTTCCCACTAACATTTAAGCATTGTTGAGCACGTTCTAAAACACGACACTGGATCGTTTTAAAGCCGCGATTCATCAGCAGATCGCTCGTATGTCAGCTTATAGACAAACCAGCTGATCGACATGACTTTGAAACGCTTCAGTGTCCCTGTATCTGTGGTTACACTCAGTAAACAGCAGTGAGTTCGGTGAACTGATGACCTTCACAGCCAATCACAGTCATTTCTGTTGAGCACGTGAACACAATGGCAAATCAGCGGCGTTTAGGAACGTGCTTAACAGCTCGAAATGGACGTTTTTAAAATTTCATTATCTATTGGTACCAAATTCCAGTATCATGACAACCCTAATGGGGAGCTAACTGTCTCTTTAATAATTTTTAATAAATTAATAAAGTTATTTCAAAGCCAAAGAAAGTTATTAAATTTTAATTTTAAATTATGTTTTCTGTTTGTTTTTGTGTGGAAGTTATCTTAGCTCCGGGACACTGAATCCGACAACAACATGAAACAACATCTAAACAACATCTAAACGCTTCGGCTCACTCAGAGGAAAGTGCTGAAGCAGTGCTGAAACTATAATGGGAGCATTTGTAAATGGACTTCCTGTGTTCTCTCACCAGGCTAATATTGGACAAATGGATACAGCCAAGGATATGTGGAAAATGATCATGGGAAACCTCGCGCTAATTCAGGTTGGAGACCTTCTAAAAATATCAATCCTGTTTGTCTAATGTATAAGCCAAGCGTTTAGTTCACAAAGGCTTTGTTCAGGCCAGCCACGAAAATCTGATTATTTGCCAATTCTGACTGTGAAATAAACAAGTAGGCGGATTAGATCTGATGTTTACATGCCAGCTCTAAATCCATATGTGGCTTAATTTCTAAATCAGTTTAAATGGTTTATATTTGGATATATAAAAATGAAAGCTAATTTAAAAACTTAAATGAAAATAGATTCATTTTTAAGTTTTGATTTTTTTCTATTGTTTTTTATTTTATTTTAAATTGTTTAGCTGCAATTTATCATCCATTTCAATTATAGTACTTTAAAATCTATTTCAGATGCATAACTTTTAAAGTTGTT
The DNA here is from genome assembly GCA_903798115.1 of Danio jaintianensis. Lineage (NCBI taxonomy): Eukaryota > Metazoa > Chordata > Actinopteri > Cypriniformes > Danionidae > Danio > Danio jaintianensis. The sequence continues at coordinate 1,690,010 of CAIGQV010017532.1, forward strand.
GTTTTTTTAGGGATGGTATTTTTTATTTTCACAAAGTTTTAGGTACCACAAATATTTTTTACATTTTTACTTATTAAAATTTTCATTTAAAATATTAAATGAAGATGCTTGAAATAGGTAATGTTTTAAGTTTAGATTTTCTTTCTATGTTTTTTATTTATTTTAGTATACATTTTAACAATTTGTTTTGTAATTTCCATTTATTTTGTTTATTTAATTTTTATGTTTTGCTGCAATTTATCATTTATTTCAAGTATAGCACTTTAAAATCTATTTCAGATGCATAACTTTTCAAGTTTTGTGTTTTTAGGGATGGTATTTTGGTATTTTCACAAAACTTCAGTTATCAAAAATATTGTTTACTTTTTAAAAATCATTTAAAATCTTAAATGAAAATGCTTGAAATAGGTCATGTTTTAAGTTTCAGGTTTCTTTCTATGTTTTGTATTTTAATTTAATTTTAGTATACATTTTATCAATAATTATTTTGTAATTTTGATTTTTTGTTTATTTCATTTTTATGTTTAGCTGCAATTTATCATTTATTTCAAGTATAGTACTTTAAAATATATTTCAGATGAATAACTTTTAAAGTTTTTTTTTTTAGGGATGGTATTTTTCATTTTCACAAAATTTCAGTTACCGAAAATATTGTTTGCATTTGTACTTTTAGTTTCAGTTTGCAATAATATCATACAAAGTTCATAGTTTTGACTAGAGACTATGTTTAAAATTATATGCTACTCATTTAATCTTTTCTAATATAGTGAACTAAATAGCATTCACTATCTAGTATTGAGTGAATGAGCATTATACTTTTAAAAAGAAATCTGTCAAATTTACAGTAAAAAAAGTCAGCTGTGGTTGCCAGAATTTTGCTGCTAAAATTATTATAGAAACCATAAAAGACTGCAGTATTTCACTTATTTATAGTGCTAATACACATCACATGTTTTGATGTGTTAACATTGATGTACTAATTTTGATGTACTGCAAATTGTTACCTTTGTTACATAGACAAAAACACAACCTAAAGCAAGTCGTGATGTGAAAATCATATTGTTCACAGACATGTTTTTTTACAGAAATATAATGTACTGTAGTGAGTGCTTTCAAAATAAATATATTCGTCTGTCCTACAAATTGTTTTAGATTTATCCCTAACATGAGCAAATCCTCAGTGACAGAGTCTCCGATCAAGTGAGCTTTGACTTTCCCAGATTGCACACTTTTTTTTTTCCTGGAAATCACTCCAAAACCCAATACTGGCATGTGTGCTTTTAATGACGAAAGAGAACACAGTAAACCTGACATGAACAGGACAAAGTCTTTGAACTTCAGGAGGGAGGGATGATGGGTAACGGAGGTGTCTGAGTTCATCGTGTCCCTCTCCTGTGTTCAGGTTCAGGCCACCGTGGTCGGATTTCTGGCGTCCATCGCCGCCGTCATTTTTGGCTGGATCCCAGAGGGTAACTTTAAGATGGGCCATGCCATCCTGCTCTGTGCCAGCAGCGTCGCCACCGCGTTCATCGCCTCTTTGGCTTTAGGTGAGACCATCGAGTCCTTCTGACCTGCTGTAAACTGACACAGAGGAGTTTAAACTGGACCCTTGTGTATATGGAAACATCCCAGAAAAATCCCATGAAATGTTTACACAACATTACATCACAGTGCAACAGTGTTTTAGATGGAACAATTTGGAATGCACATTTTAGGACACAACATATACACAGTTGAAGTCAGGATTATTAGCCCTCCTGAATTATTAGCCCCCCTGTATATTTTTTGAACACATTTCTAAACATCTTCCCCAATTTCTGTTTAACGGAAAGATTTTTTTTTCTACACATTTCTAAACATAATTGTTTTAATAGCTCGTTTCTAATAACTGATTTCTTTTACCTTTGTCATGATGACAGTACATAATATTTGACTAGATATTTTTCAAGATACTAGTATTCAGCTTAAAGCGACTTTAAAGGCTTTACTAGGTTAATTAGGCAAGTTAGGGTATTAGCCAAATCATAACGATAGTTTTTATAACGTTGTATCCGCTTGTTAAGTGTGACGTCACTCGAAGCGGCTTTCAGGTCCAAGCACTCTATCAAACTGTATGGGGAGACTCAACAAATGATAATAATAAACGTTTACAAAGCGATGTAATACTTTTGAAAATCACGATCACAATATATATATCCATACCTAATATCCGGTGGCCAGAAAGTGATACACTGTGATGCAGCAAGTCCAGTTGTGTACACCATGATTTTATATAAAATTCCCTTTAATGCATGATATGACTAAAAGTGGTCATAAATTAATATTTTCTGAATTCAAATAAGTAGCTGCTTGCACCCAGAAACAGTATTTCATACATCACGACTTAACAAGCAGATAATGATGGTTTGTTCTGTAGACAATCGAAAAAATATATTGCTAAAGAGGGCTAATAATATTGACCTTAAAATGGTTTAAAAAAAAAAAAAACTGCTTTTATTCTAGCCGAAATAAAGCAAATAAGACTTTCTCCAGAAGAAAAAATATTATAGGAAATACTGTGAAAAATTCCTTGCTCTGTTAAACATCATTTGGGAAATATTTAATAAAGAAAAGAAATCACAGGAGGGTGAATATATCTTTAGAAATAGAAAGATAATACATTTACATTCAAATTAAAATTCATTATTTGCAATATAAAATAACATAATTTCAATAAATGTTTTTTTCTTTTTCATGTTTCTGTAGATTTTTGCTGTTTATTAAAATAACATTTATTTGGGTGTACTCTTTTTTTTTAGACTGTGATCTTAAGATCTTATGCTTTGTATGTATTGTGATCACCAACAAAAACTTATTTTAGTAAGCATTACAGTATATATGATGTAAAAGTACAAATGAATGAATTTAGTTTGCCAACATAATTGTATTTTAGATATTAGTTTGTCTCAGTTATGGTGTACAATATATTTACTTAGTATTTAGGCTGTGTATTTATTTAGATAAGCAACATACAATATTGTATTTATACAGTATTTTTTTTATACTATAATGATAATTATCCACTGTAAAAAAAAAAAATCAGTAAATTAGCAGTCTTCCGTATTTTGTGATTCCATGTTTTTATTTTTTATTTTCCCCATTTATTTCTGTTTTTGAATTGTATTATGAGACCTTGATCTTTCTTTCTTCTTTTTCTTCTTTCTTCTTTTAACCTTCAAAAGTTCAAAAAAGTGATTTTTATTGTCATTTTTAATAGTATAAAGTGATATATTGTCTGAGTTGGTGTTGTATATTATGCTACAAACCTTTGTAATAAAATGCCAGTACATTTTCTGTTATTTTACAGTTTTATTTCTATATGTTATTTCTTATACATTATATTATTTCAAACTACTTAAATGTCAATAATAGTCATGTTGTTAAACTGCAGAGTTGAATTTTCAACATCAAAAGTCGGCAGAGCAGAGATCAACATCCCATAATGCAATTCACAACCGTAAATAAACGGAAAATATTTGTGAATCACAAAATAAGGAAGCTGTTAATTACCGGATATTTTTTACAGTGTACTATAATGTTATAATAGTTTTATAACTGTATTTTAGCAGTTTTATAATGTTTCAGTGACACATTACAGTGACACAATAGCTATGTTTTCATCCACCTTTTTAAAAAACAGTTAACGGAAACGTCAAGATGCGCATACATTTAAAAAAAAAAATTAATAAACTGAACAAATTCCAGTATGCGCATTAAAAAAATGTCATGTGATTTTGTTATAAGAGATCATGTGATGATAAAAATGTGTGTGAGTGGACAAACCAGCGGACCGACCACATTGTAAAACATCTGAAATGTTGTTTTGGTCATTCTAAAACGCCATAACCATTTCAGTATTAGTGTTATTATATTATTCATTACCTCCAGAACTGTCAAGAGTGTCTGTGCTCCGCGTCTGACGCCTTCAAACGCCACCACATGTTCATTGCATGTCGGCGTTTGTCTTCTGAGGCAAGTCATTTATTAAATAAAGAAAAGATTCACGCAGCTTCTCCTACCACAGCAAATTGCATTTTCACTTTTGATATTTGGCAGCAGTCAATCAGGAAGTTCTCTTTGACTCATTGGATGGAAACGCTGCTTTATTTGTTAGTCTTTTGTGTGATATTCTAGTTTTGCCCATAAATTTAATTTGAATCTTTGGATGGAAACATAGCTAGTGACACAAATCCATTGCAAAATAAACAAACAAACGTTTTTTTTTGTCATGTGATATGTTTAAATAAATGTCCAAAGCAATGTTCTTATCACATTTGTTGTGTTGTATTCAGTATGTAATTTAGTTTTTGCAACTAAAAAAAGAAACATGATAGTCGGTGAGATCCAACTAGTGTTTCTTTTTGATCCTGGGAACACAAAGTGACTCTTAATTTGTCATTTCAGCACCACAATGTAAATAAATCCTACAAAACAGGAGATATCAAACCCCAAGAATGCCTGCTCTTCATTGTTTGGCATTGACACACAATCTCCTGTGTTAATGCCACTGTTTCAACACTGACTTTCCTTTCGTCTTCCGGCCAGGTCTTATCATGATCGGGGTTATCATCGCGTCCAGGAAGGTTGGCATAAACCCAGACAACGTGGCCACCCCTATTGCTGCCAGCCTGGGTGACCTGATCACGCTGTCGCTGCTGGCTGGCATCAGCACAGGCCTGTATAAGGAGCTTGGTGAGTCTGTGCCACTCGTCTTTGGCTGAGCTCTTTAATGGGAACACTGCTGTAATCCGATATGTTCTGTTCCGTCAGTGCTTTTTTTTCTGATACAAATGCAGGCATGGTAGAGTTTGGAGACTTACAGTTGAAGTCTGAATTATTAGCCCTTCTGAATTATTAGCTCTCCTGTATTTTTTCCCCAATTTCTGTTTAACGGAAAGAAGATGTTTTCACCAATTTTTAAACATAATAGTTTTAATAACTCATTTCTAATAACTGATTTATTTTATCTTTGCCATGATGACAGTACATCATATTTGACTAGATATTTTTCAAGATACTAGTATTCAGCTTAAAGTGACATTTAAAGGCTTAACTAGGTTTATTAGGGTAATTAGGCAAGTCATAGTATAATGATGGTTTGTTCTGTAGACAATCAAAAAATATTGCTTAAGCAGGCTAATAATATTGACCTTAAAATGGTTTAAAAAAAATTTAAAACTGCTTTTATTCTAGCTGAAATAAAACAAATAAGACTTTCTCTAGAAGAAAAAATATTATAGGAAATACTGTGAAAAATTCCTTGTTCTGTTAAACATCATTTGTGATAAAATTCACAGGAGGGGTAATAATTTTGACTTCAACTGTACATTTACATTCATAGTCATTGTCAGATTTGAAACAGTATATAAAGTGGCAGACTTTTACCTTATAATTAGGCCCGGAATCTGCACGCACAGAAATAGACTGATTTTTTTTTTTAGGCCAAACATAAAAAAAGTGTTAAAAATCCATCCTGGTATATTTTCTTTAGTAGCCTCAAAACTTCAATATAGATTTTTTCTATATAATTTTGTCTATTTATTTGCTTATGTAAATGTGTGTAAATATATATTTATTCAGTTTTTATATTAATTTCAGTAATATTATTAAATAATATGCTAATGTTTATGTGATTTATTTGCCATACAGTTTCTAAAGTTATAGTTTTGTCTTTTTAGTAGATATATTATATAAGAGTCTTGCTTTGTTTACCAAACAAGTGAATCTAATCGGATTTGCATTGTAAAGCTTGAATAAGGTTTAAAGGTTAAAAAGTTATTCTTTTTTTTTCATGTTTACAATTTTGGTTACTATACTCTCAAAAATAATTTAGCATTTTACAATATTTTGTGCAGAAATTGCCAAAAATATCTGCTGATTCTGTTTTTCCCTGCTTATAACTTACAAACCCCCATTGACCAACAGTTTAATATGGCCTTTTTACATACAGTACTATTAAAGGGATAGTTCACCCAAAGCAGAAAATTCTGCCATCATTTACTCATCCTCCACTTGTCGCAAACCTGTTTGAGCTTCTTTCTTCTGTTGAACAATAAGGAAGATATAGTATTTAAGATATAGTATTTGTTTTTCAGAATAATTTCTCTTGTGTTCAACCGAAAAAATAAACTCATAAAAGTTTAGAAATGTTGGGTGAACTATCCATTTGGGTTATATTTTCTTTCTAAAAATAAACCAAAACATTCTAAATTATTAATGAAACAAATGATTTATTATGTTGAAATATTATTATCAGTAATTGTAGTATTTTATTACTAATAATTGAAGATAGATAGATAGATAGATAGATAGATAGATAGATAGATAGATAGATAGATAGATAGATAGATAGATAGATAGATAGATAGATAGAT
>CAIGQV010017532.1:1700120-1735003 GCA_903798115.1 Danio jaintianensis
CTCCATGGGGCACCTTCTTTGGGTCTGGTGAGTCACGTCATTTAATGTAACAGTATTTATTTTGATGGTACATATTTGCAAAGTTTCTTTATAGTCACTTAAATGTCTGTTGAAGGAGCAGTATTAAGCAGACAGTCTACTAATACTCAAATGAGAATTAGTTGGCATGTAGTTGCAATGCAACTTTTGGTCAACAAAATGTGCAATAGGGACCATCAAAATAAAGTCTTACCAATATTAGTCCAATAAACAGTCAAATTATAAAAGTAATGTAATTTTTAATATACTTAAGTATTAAAAGTAAAAAAAAAATGAAAGATATTAACTGTATTAACAAAACTTTGAGCAGATCATTTGAATCAGTGAGGCATTAACTGTAAACTAGCTGAGAAAATATCAGTTGAATCAGTGAGTCTGTAGAGTCGCTCTGACCAGCTCATTGGAATCAGTCATTATCTGTAGACTCGCTCTGACCAGTTCATATCAGTGAGTTGTTAACTGTAGATTCTGTAGCTGTGAAAATATCAGTCGAATCAATGAGTAATTATCAGGTAGACTTGCTCTGACCAGATCATTTGAATCAGTGAGTCATTAACTGTTGACTCACTCTGACCAGCTCATATCAGTGAGTTGTTAACTGTAGATTCCGTAGCTGTGAAAATATCAGTCGAATCAATGAGTAATTATCAGGTAGACTTGCTCTGACCAGATCATTTGAATCAGTGAGTCATCATTACCTGCAGAATTACTATGAATAGGTTCTTTGAATCTGTGAGTGAGTAACTGTAGACTTGCTCTGACCAGATCATTTGAATCTGTGAGTGAGTAACTAGACTCACTATGACCAGATCATTTAAATCAGTGAGTTATTACCTGTAGAGTCACTATGAATAGATCATTTGAATCTGTGAGTGAGTAACTGCAGACTCGCTCTGAACCGGATCATTAGAATCAGTGAGTCATTAACTGTAGGCTCGCTTTGAATGGATCATTTGAATCACTGAACCAATTTATCACTGAACCAATGAATCATTGAACCAATTAGTACAGTAAAGTACAGATCCTTAAAAACATACTTCAGTACAACGGTGAAGTAAGAATACTGTAAGTTACTGTCCATCACTGCAGAGTACTGGTCAGTAGTGCCCTGTTCATGCTGAAACACTCTCTCTGTTCATCAGGTGTGAATTCTCGCTCTGCCAAAGTGCTGTTTCTGCTGGTCGCTCCTGGTCATCTGGTCTTCCTCTTCACTATTAACTCTATGCGGGGAGGACACACCACTCTCACTTACATCTTCATTGCTTTTTACCTGGCTGCTGCTCTACTACAGGTACACCTGAACATCTGTTTCTTATTACAAGGAAATCTAAGGTTTAAAAAACATGGGAGGTTGAATCCTAGAAGGAAATGCGTCGGTCATATTTCAGTGCAAAAATCGAAATTATACTTGGCATGAACAAAAATAACTTTTATTATATTTTTGTGCATTGTGACATTTTGTTCTTATAAATACACTACCATTGAAAGATTTAGGGTTTTAAAAAGTACTTTTATTCAGAAAAGGTGCATTAAATAGATATATAATATTAATAGTTAATATTTATATATAGACATACGGAAGTCATAAGAGGCCATGCATTAAAATATTTTTTCTCTCTTGTTTTGTCGTGATCACGACTTAATTATCTCGTGATCTCGACATAAAAACTCATTTTCTCATGATCTCGACATAACAAAAAGTTGTTTTCCTGTGATAACGACTTAATTTTCACGTGATCTCGACATAACAAAAAGTTGTTATGTCGTGATCACGACTTATTTTTTTTGCTTTTATTTATTTATGTATTAATTCTAGAGTTTGCGCTCACATTATGGCTGTTCTGAACGTCTTAACGTGTTGCACGAATGCGCGTCTGCAGTTAGGCTATTCTCTCACTGTTCTCAGGGCCGGTGCAGACTTACTGGACAGACATTGGCCAGATAATAATAATAATAATAATAATAATAATAATTAATACATAAATAAATAAAAGCAAATAAGTCATGATCACGACATAACTTTTTATGTCGAGATCACGAGAAAATTAAGTCGTTATCACAAGAAAACAACTTTTTGTTATGTCGAGATCACAAGAAAACGAGTTGTTATGTCGAGATCATGAGATAATTAAGTCGTGATCACGACAAAAACAAGAGAGAAAAAATATTTTAATGCATGGCCTCTTAGGACTCCCGTATAGACAAGACAGACAAGTTATAGATGTAAATGTAATAAATAGATTTTTTTAAACTCATTGTGTTTATTTATATATATATATATATATATATGGTCACACTTTATTTTAAGGTACAATTCTCACTATTAAAAAAAAAAAACATTAAGTATGGCTTTTAGGTCAATATACTCCTAATTTACTGCTTATTAAAAGTTATTAAGTAGTAGGCAATAGTTACTGTAAGTTATGGTATAAATTAGAATTAGGGATGTAGAATAAAATCACGCAGATTATGTGCTTTATAAGTACTAATAAACAGACAATATCTTAATAATAAACCACTAGTCAATAGTGAGAATTAGTACTTAAAAAGTGTTAGCATACTGTAAAATGTAAATTATAATATATTTTCATTATTATCCAAAATATACTGTTTTTATATTTATTCCAACTCTGATTGCCCAATTTTGCAATGTCTTGAGTCTCACAATTCTACAATTTCAAATAGTTTGGCTTTTCTTCATCTATGTTAAGCTGCTTTGACACAATCGACATTGTATAAAACAGTATAGAAATAAAGATGAATTTAATTAGTGGAGCTGCGCATCGGTGGAGTTGCTCTTCAGCGGATCATCACCTTCAACAGTGTCATTTACACTAAATTAACTGAATTGAACATCAACAGTGACATTTATACTAAACTTAAGCAGTTTTCATTTACTGAAACTACACCAGCATTCTCCACTACTCTCCCCCTGCCTGAATTGCTGAAATGTTCCACTACTTGAAATATTACAGCTCTCTTTTCTTCATCTATGCAGGGTTCCCACTCTTCTTGAAAGTACTTGAATTTCAGACATATGGATTCAAGGCCTGAAAAAGTAATTAAAAACAAACACAGGTCAAAATAGTAGGACAAATAATGGGACAAACACAGGACAAATAATGCATATTTTATCGATATTTCAGAAACCACATTTGAATATTACCAGTATTGAATTTAACAAATTTGACTAAAGTTCATTCAACATGACACATTTTGAAAATGACCCACTCAAAACACCATCATTAGCCTGACTTTTCACGTAAATATTAAGTGTAAGTGAAATGTTAAGTACAATAAATACTTTCACTGCGCTACATATGCTGGGGGAGTTAAAAAGGTGCTTCATCTGAAGTTAATGGTGCTTTAAAAAGTCCTTGAATCTGCTGTTCATGAATGAGTGGGAACCCTGTCTATGTTAAGCTGCTTTGACACAATCTGCATTGTAAAAATGTGTGTTATAGAATCCAAGATGAATTGAATTGAAATTGTCCGTGTTTCCGTCCAGGTCATTATCCTGCTGTATCTGGCAGACTGGATGGTGAACTGGATGTGGCGTCGAGGGATGGATCCTGACAACTTCTCCATCCCTTACTTGACGGCGCTGGGAGACCTGCTGGGGACAGGCTTCCTGGCTCTGTGTTTCCACATCCTGTGGCTAATTGGAGATCGAGACACAGATGTGGGTGATTGATCCACGCTGCCTTTTCATCTGACTCTGACTGACCAAGCAACACACACACATGATGTCTTTATTTATAATGCCACATAGAGAAATAATATCTATATTGTTATGGCTACCACGGTTACCATGATTATATTGATGACATTATTTGCTTTAGTATCAATATATAATTTCGTTGTTGTTTAGCTACCGGGAGAACGACAATCCTCATTATTTTTCAATGGGGATGTTCGGCCCGATCTTACAGCCACTGGCTGCATGTAAAGATTACATCGACCTAAACTTGAAATACTTCACGAGAGGCAAGCGAACGTAGAATGCGTAATCACCAAGTGCTACAAAATGGTTTAGTGATATGAAATTGACGGGACTCAAAAAAAAAATAATTCTGGACCATCATGTTATTCTTAGATAACATTTCAGCCTATTGATTGGCTCACGTGGGTCTTAAACGGGACCGGTAAAACATACATTTACAGTAAACACTGTTTAGTGAACGCCTTGTTTAATTAACACTTTTCAGCGTCTAAAATTGCTTTAGCAGCTCTGCTTGTGGTTACAGAGAGACACAGCAACCAAAAGTGCTTCATTGTTTCAATGCAATCCCTGAAACACTCAAGTTGTACAATGCCATTCGTGGGTTGTTTACGGTCAGCGCTGTAAGGATAAAACACCAGACTTTGCCTCAATTGCATACATACATTTCCGTATCAAACTAATCAAAGGCCTGAAAGACTGTTGTAAGCTTTTCAGACCGCTATTGTAAAGTCCACATCCGTTAATCTCCCAAATCTCTCAAATCTGCTGACTTTAAAAACACTGGGATGGTTCATGTAGATGTTATTTTCAAAGGATAGAAAAATGGCATTTTGCTAATTTTATTGAACTGGAAATTATATTTGACGATGCAATTTTTAAATATTCTATTATATAGAGTATACATCTGCCTTATTTTGCAATGCAGAGTAAGCTGTTTGCAATGAATGGGAGATATTTGGGGAAAATAACTAGAAGAATAAAGAATAAAATTATTATTATTAGTGTTAATTAAGGTTTTAAAGAGATAGATCACACAAAAAGGGATATTTACTCATACTCAAGTCCATGTCATGATTTTGCCAAGTATGATGTGATCCCTTCTAATACCCCTAAATCCAACCATAACTGTAAATTATTCCCAAAATCATAAATTAAGAATAATAGTTGGATAACAATCATGTAGAAGTGCATAAATCTAACCGTAAGCCTAAACTTAACATATCCCTTAATTCTGATTGGCTGATTGGAATGTTGTTCCAGGATCAACATAGATGTTAATCCAGGAATATATCCTACTCTGTGAAATCAGGTTGGCGATCTTCAAGTGGTTCCAAACCTTCATGAGTTTCTTCAGTCTTTTGAACATAAATGAAGCTGAAAACCATTGACATAGTAGGAAAAACAAATACTGTGGAAGTTACACGTTTCTAGCATTCTTCAAAATATCTTCTTTTGTGTTCAACAAAAAAAAGAAACTAATAAAGGTTTGAAACAAGCAAATGATTACAGAACTTTCATTTTGAAGTGAACTGAAAGGGGCTTTGAGTAGATTTCAAATTAAACTTTGTTTTTAGCGACCAGTGGCCAATAAGTGAACTGCAACTTATTGCAAACATTAAAAGAGCCTGAATGTGATTCAGTGCCCTCACAGTGATTTTTTTTTTATATATATTTTTTGCTTAAAAGTAAAATAAAATGTGATTATATTTGCAGTGATACACTGATCAGAAACATTAGATGATTATGTACTGCACGTTCCTCTGAGTAATCCAATAAACACCACAAAAATCTGTCTTTACAGGCTTATACTGACAACCTAGAAAGTCAGGGATAATATAAGTTTAAAATCTTGTTACAAGCTGTCCACACATTGCCAATAATAATAATTTTAAAATATTAATGCATAAATTATAGCCCCTTTAAATAATAATATTACAATAATATCATAAGCCACCATAATAGACTAACAGCTAAAATAAATGTTCCAAATGGCCACAAATGCATTAAAAAATAAGGCAGATACATTTGATCCCTCCCTAAGCTCCGCCCCCTTAGTTACTGTCGCTAATGTAGACATGCATTACACACTTATTCCATAGAAATGAGCTGATTTGCACACAGAATGAATCGGAAATTATTTTCAAGTGAGCCTAAAGGAAATATCCAGTTTTATCAGTCGTTTTCCTTGAAAGAAAATTGTGAAATTATCCAGAAATGCAGAGCCTGAAAACTTGACTGCTTATCACAGTTCACCGAAAAGAGAAAAAAAAGTAGAGAAATGACCTTATGAGAAATATTTCCTGTTTAAAAAGGCAGATTTTGACACAAAGCTCAGCAAAGGATCAATTGGTGAATTAAATTAGCCTAGTCTGAACAAAAAGCACCTGATCATTGAAAGGAAACCTGCCTCAAAAGCCTTTTAAAACACAATCTCAGTAGTTAGGGCTATTTTGACATCTGCAATGCTGGATGCTAGCTTAAAACCTGCTGAAATTGAAGCTTGATTTCAAATCCCCGAAAGCGATTTGTTGTTTCGTATTGGAAAAGATGAGAATGATTTAACTTTTTTTTATGAGATTAATGCCACTCGGAAAGACTTGAAAGGCTAATGGGATGGCTGGCAGCTAATCTGTACCTCCATTCTCAGCCATAAAAACACGCTAATCAGTAGCTGCCAGTTCACTAATGTATCTTTATAATAACTAGCCAGGCCTTTTAAAGCAACTGACCTCCAGTTATCATCGAGCGTGTGTGTTTGTTAACTGTAATGTTCTCCTCCCATTGCTAAAGGGCTGCGTAGAAACATCTCATGTTGTGCCGGGCACATTAACATTGAAAATGCCTTTTTTTTTGTGACGATATCTCCAACACACACACTTTTTATTTGGCAAGCCGTTTTTAACATTTAATTTATACCTTTATCTATTTGCAAATTGTTTTTAAATTCTAGTACTTCTTTATAAGCCAGTAGTACTTATTCTTTAGATCACAGGTTTCAAAGCCAGTTCCTGGAGGGCCGCAGCTCTGCACAGTTTAGTTCCAACCCTGCTTCAACACACTTACCTGTAGGTTTCAAACAAGCCTGAAGGACTCAATTAGTTTGATCAGGTGTGTTTAATTAGGGTTGGAACTAAACTGTGCAGAGCTGCGGCACTCCAGGAACTGGCTTTGACACCTGTGCTTTAGATACTACACTGTAAAAAATTATATGGTCAATAAGTCATGATCAACATATGTTTTTAGTTAATTGTAAATTGTAACTTAACTTATAAGTTAATCATGTTCCAACTTAATTTTATGAGTTACGCAAGCTGTTTTACGTCAGTTTAATATAATTTAAGTTCATATGACTCATAAGGTTAATTTGATTCAGCTTAAAAATTTAAGGCAACCAGTATTTTTTACAGTGTAGTACTTAAATAGTTCTTAATCCGTATATACTACACTGTAAAAAAATATCTGTGAATGAACAGTTTCTGTATTTAGTAATTCACAAGTGTTTTCCGTTTATTTACGGTTGTGAATTGCATTATGGGATGTTGATCTCTGCTCTGTCGACTTTTGATATTGAGAATTCAACTCTGCAGTTTAACAAGTGACTTTTATTGACATTTTACTAGTTTGAAATCATATAATATGTAAGAAATAATATAGAGAGAGGAATAAGTCCCGTAAAATAACAGAAAATGTACTGGCAGTTTATTACAAGGGTTTGTAGCATAATATACAACACCAACCCAGACAATATATCACTTTATACTATACAAAATGTTAATAAAAGTCACTTTTTCAAACTTTTCAAGGTTAAAAGTTGTTGGAAGAAAGATCAAGATCCCATAATGCAATTCAAAAACATAAATAAACAGGGGAAAAATAAAAACATGAATCAGAAAATACGGAAAACTGCTAATTTACAGATATTTTTTAGAGTGCCTATCAATAACTAGTACTTTAGTTCTTATTTATTAGACAATATTATTTATTTATTAGATACTAGTCCTAATAATTTACATACTACCTAATAGTACCTAATGTATATTAGTAGTTATTTATTGGGTACTAGTACTAATTTATTATTAACTAGTATTTTAGTTTTTTTTTACTGCATACTAGTAGTTTTTCATTAGATACTAATGCTAATTTATTATTAACGAGTATTTTGGTTTCTTTTTTAGTATGCAGAATGTACTTATTAATTAGATGCTAATACTTATTCATTTGATAATAGTACATATTTGCTAATAGTGCTTGTACTAATTTATTATTAACTAGTATTTTAGGTTTTATTTACTGGATGCTGGTAGTTTTTCATTAGATAATTGTCCTTATTAATTTGATACTAGTACTTATGCATTTGATACTAGTACCTAATATATACTAGTAGTTATTTATTAGGTACTAGTGCTCATTTATTATCAACTACTAGTACTTTAATTAATTTTTATTTATTGGATAGTAGTTCTTAATTAGATGCTAGTACTTATTGATTAGAAACTGGTGTTTTTGTAATTATTATTACTAGTTATTCTTATCTTACTAGTCACAACTGTATTTTTAATCGTTATGTTTAATTAGTAACTCTGAATGGCCACTTTTTTTACATTTTTATTTTATAAATGTGTACTTGTTTCCATTGAATAGATACTAGTAACTGTGAAAAATATATAATATAGGTTCAAGTATCTAATGAATAAGTTCTAGCTTGTAAGAAATAAAGAATACCAGTATCTAATGAACAAGAACTAGTATGTAATAAATCACTACTAGTACAGAAGAAAATATGTGCTAAGTACTAAGTACACTGAAAAAATAATGATTCATTAAATTTACTAAACTTTTTAAGGTAAGTGGTTGCAAACAATTTATATGGGCTGAATTAAAATTTGTTTAAATTCAGCCCATATAAATAGTTTGCAACCACTTACCTTAAAAAGTTTAGTAAATCCAATGAATCATTATTTTCAGTGAGATATAGTAGTCAATAAGTACCAGTTTGTAAAATAATATATCTTTAAAAGGTTCAAGTATCTAATTAATAATTTCTAGCTTGTAAGAAATAAAAAAAAATACCAGTATCTAATGAATAAGAGCTAGTATCTAATAAATGACTACTACTAGTACAGAAGAAATGATGTACTAGTTATTTACAATTGGGATACATACTATAGTGAAAGCTGAAGTTAATGACCAATCCCCTTAAGGCTGGTTTATACTTCTGCGTCGAGCGATCGCCATGACCCACGGCGCCTATCTTGCACGTAGCCATGCATTTATGCTTCTGTGTGCTGTTTGTGTTGCTCTGCAGTAACACTTCCGAAACGCTAGCTGTCAGTAGGTTAGGTTATGTTCCTCTGTATCAAGTTTCTTCACGGGTGTTTTGTTTTTTCTGAACGCTACCTTAATGTAAATTATTAAATGCTAAAACTCGCTCATTCAGAGGCGGGAACCGGCGGACGTGCAAAAACTTTAATCATAAAGTAAACAAAAAACAAAAGTCTCCATATGGAGCTCCTTCATGGGACTTGACACTTGTAAACACTCGCTCCATCGGGCTCACGGCTCTCAGCACTGCCCACACTCGTCACCGCTACCAAGCCGACCAATCACAGAGCTTGTGCTACGCGTCGTTGCGACATGTAGTTACATTTTTTGAGAGGTCAGCGTCAGCCACGGCAAGGGCTATGTGACCGTGCGAAGGCTGCGCCGAACCATACGCGTGCGCTTGACGCAGAAGTATAAATCAGCCTTTAGTTACTAACAATGTACTAGTAGCTAATGAAATAAGTACTAGTATCTGGAATAAATAGCTTTTTTTTTTTTAAGTGCAGGCACACAACGTCATATATCGTTGACCTTTAGTTCTATTTTGGTTGCAACGTCAGGTGACCAAAATTTAACGTCAATTTGTTGTCTCTAATACCAACGTCAGCTGGCGTTGATATTTGGTTGGTTTTAGGCTGTGGCATTAACTAACCAAAATCCAACATCAGCATAACGTCATGATATGACATCCATACAACGTCAATGTCTAACATCAGTAGACGTTTATCTTTGGTTGGTTTGATGTTGTGTTATCGTCTTGACGTTGGAGTCTGACCTTAAACTGACATTGGGTTCTGATGTCAATCCGATTTTCCAACACAATCTCACGGCAATTCGTAACTTTTTGATTGTGTGCTAATTCGTATGAATTTGTACGATCTCATTCGTACAATTTAGTACGATTTGCTCATCACCCAATGACAGTTGGGTTTAGGGGCGGGTGCCACGCCTCCTTTTTAAAATCGTACATTTTCTTATGACTCAACTCGTACGAATTAGCCACTAAACTGACAAAACGTAAAATACTTACGTTTTCTCGTGAGATCAGGCTGGATTTTCATATACAACCAAAATTCAAAGTTAGTCTGACGTTGGAGTCCGACGTCAATTTTATGTCTGTGTGACGTCCTAAGAAAAAAAAATAATTCATTGCATTTACAAATTTTTTTTAAGGTAAGTGGTTGCAAACTATTTATATGGGCTGAATTTAAACAAACAAATTCAATTTAGTAATGTTCAACTGAATTAGTGGTTTTAAATTCAGCCCATATAAATTGTTTGCAACCACTTACCTTCAAAAAAATATATAGTAAATCCAATGAATCCTTTTTTCAGTGCATCGTAAAGTATACTAGTATCTTAAAAATGTAAGGTACTAGTAACATGAAAATAGATACTAGTGTGATTTATAGATGAAATGTTAAAACAACTTGCCATACTCCCCCTTTTTTTTTAACTGTAACTTGTGCTTTCTGTCCGAAAATGTGTGTTTGTTGCGGGCGAGCGTCCCATTAGATCACTGTGCACAAGACGTACTGTAATGACAGATGTTTTCCACAAGAGGTCATGCTTGTGCAGGAAAAGCAGCACCTCATTTTTTTATGCCACAATTATGCATTCAAACATCACAAAAACATATGACTGTGCAACCGATCCGGTGCTGCCACTGAACACGACAGCGCTCTGTAGTTGTGAATATTTCTTCAGGGGACGGGAGGCTTTGTTTATTTATTTCTATAGATGCGACAAAGCTATTTGTACATAATATATTTATTCTATAAATGTTTATTTTATCATTCTGTTGCATTTTTTCTTTGCATTGGACCAGTAGAGATGTTTACTGTACGTTTGTTTTTGTTTTTTTTCGGTAATTTTTTTTTTTTGGTAAACTTTAACAAAATATCAAAGTTTGATGCCTAATATCCAGCAAAACCTCACTTACTCGATCTGGTTCGGTGAATTGAGCGTAATATGCCTTAACAAATCACAAGCAAGGCTAGATATGTGTAGTTTTTTTGGTTTTTGTATATGATAATTGATTTTTATTTTATATTGATTGATTTGTGTTCACAAATCGTCCCGGGCAGATGAAATCAGTGGTAAAGTTATCTAAAGCAATGCCACCCATATCAGTTTTTTATTTTATTAATAAATAAATGAATTAATATTTCCTTATGGGTTTTCTAATCTGTCGTAATCTGTAACTTTCCTACAAGAACTCATAACCTTCACTATGTTGTGAGTTAAACGGACTTGAGTCCTGGGAAACTTACCAGGAAACTTATTGGGAAACTTAAAGCAAACTTGGCAGGTTATCTGAGCGTGTACAACTAGTAATGGTAACCCGTTTTCTGTAAACCGGTTCTGGGTTGTTCCCCTTCAGTTCTGCCCTACTGCTTCAATCTGACACTGTCAAGGGGACTTAACAGAGGTACTTGTAAACTGCTGGAAATAAAAGATTTTATTATTTCGTACGACTGCCATGTGCTTTTCTGTCTTCTGTTATGCTTTTTTTTAGAGTTACTGTACATGTACATGATGAAAGGTCAATATTGATGTTTTGAGATTAAAATTAACATTGTATAAATATTAGCTTTTAAAGATAAATATTGGCTAATTAGTAAAGCATTTAATGAATCTGAGCTGCAAAAAGATTATTCAGTCATTGTTAAAACCATAGAATGGACACCGTTTGTGTTGCATGAAATCACAAAATTATTAACAGAAATTCAAAACACAAAAGCCTAACATTTATTTATTTATATATATATATATATACACACATACACTACCTGACAAAAGTCTTGTCGTGGATCCCAGTTGTAAGAGCAACAAATAATAACTTGACTTCTAGTTGATCATTTGGAAAAGTGGCAGAAGGTAGATTTCTATGATGAATCATCTGTTGAACTGCATCCCAGTCATCACAAATACTGCAGAAGACCTATTGGAACCCGCATGGACCCAAGATTCTCACAGAAATCAGTCAAGTTTGGTGAAGGAAAAATCATGGTTTGGGGTTACATTCAGTATGGATGTGTGCGAGAGAGCTGCAGAGTGGATGGCAACATCAACAGCCTGAGGTATCAAGACATTTGTGCTGCCCATTACATTACAAACCACAGGAGAGGGCAAATTCTTCAGCAGGATAGCACTCATACTTCAGCCTCCACTTCAAAGTTCCTGAAAGCAAAGAAGGTCAAGGTGCTCCAGGATTGGCCAGCCCAGTCACCAGACATGAACATTATTGAGCATGTCTGGGGTAAGATGAAGGAGGAGGCATTGAAGATGAATCTTGATGAACTCTGGGAGTCCTGCAAGAATGCTTTCTTTGCCATTCCAGATGACTTTATTAATAAGTTATTTGAGTCATTGCAGAGATGTATGGATGCAGTCCTCCAAGCTCATGGGAGTCATACACAACATTAATTGTTTTTCCACTGCACCATGACTTTATATTCCATACTGTACATTATTTCTGTTAAGTGACAAGACTTTTGTCTAAGCAAAGTCAGACTTTACTGTCCTAATTAAATAAATAAAAATCAAGGCATGATCATATTTTATTTTGGTAAAATAAGTGTAATCTAGAGGCCTTTACCTTTCATAAAAGCCACTTCTGATACCAAATGATCAACTAGAAGTCAAGTTATTATTTGTATATATTATTTGTATATATATATATATATATATATATATATATATATATACACTACAAGGGTATCTCAATGATAAATTAACACGGATCTGATTTTATTTTGTAATAAATTAGCACATAACTACCACTATTAACAAGAAAACAGAATTTTTGGTTTATAGAATTTAAACAATGTTTCTGAAAGACTTCTCTTATGCTTACAAAGGCTATTAATTTGATCATCAATACAATACAAATCTGATATTGAAATCATATTATAATTTAGAATAATTATTTTCTGATCGAATGTATATAAAAACGTAATCCTCTTATTCAATCCAGCCTCATTTCTCCAGTCTTCATCCTCACATTATCCCTTACAAATGATCTAAAAACGACAATTTTATTATTTTTATCAGCAACAAAACATTTTTTCAGGGTTCCCAGGCTGATAAACAAAAGTGAAGTCTGATAAGTTAGTTGACGTCATTCCCAGTGACCTTGCGTTTGTGTTTATTGCAGTGTGCTACAATGTTTTTCTTCAGTGTTTCATGCTTATCATTCGTAATGCAGAGAAAGACTTAAGTGACCTCGGCAGCTAGCTCTCTGCAACTCTCACATGGTCGCCCACTGAAGCTAAGCAGGGCTGCGCCCGGTCAGTACCTGGATGGGAGTCCACATGGGAAAGCTAGGTTGCTGCTGGAAGTGGTGTTAGTGAGACCAGCAGGGGGCGCTCAACCTGAGGTCTGTGTGGGTCCTAACGCCCCAGTACATTGATGGGGACTCTATACTGCTCAGTGAGCGCCGTCTTTCGGATGAGACATTAAACCGAGGTCCTGACTCTCTGTGGTCATTAAAAATCCCAGGATGTCCTTCGAAAAAGAGTAGGGGTTTAACCCTGGCATCCTGGCCAAATTTGCCCACTGGCCTCTGTCCATCATGGCCTCCTAACCATCCCCATATCATAATTGGCTTCATCACTCTGTCTCCTCTCCACCAAGCTGGTGTGTGGTGTGCGGTCTGGCGCAATATGGCTGCCGTCGCGTCATCCAGGTGGATGCTGCACAGTGGTGGTGGATGAGGAGATTCCCCCCAATGTGTAAAGCGCTTTGAGTGTATAGAAAAGCGCTATATAAATGTAAGGAATTATTATTATTATTATTAAGTGAATCCTCCAGAGACGCACAACTCAGCACATTCACCAGCAGCTCAGTCACACTGATAGGGATTGATGGGGATAACATTGAGGATAGGAGAGAATGAGATGTAAATGGAGGACAAAGTTTCACGATATTTCTAGAAATTGTACTGTATTTAGCATCCAAATACTTCTCTTCCTAGTTTAAAGTGCTCTTATTATGAATTTGCAGATCATTTATTGTGTGTTGTTGCTGTGTGCAGGGACGGATTTAACCAGTAAGGGCCTTAGGAAATTTGGGGGCCCCAATAAATATCTAGAAATATAAATTATACCTATAAATTATATATAACTGTTGGAATAATGTTGCTCGAATTCCATGCGTGCTCAATACAAACTCAGGAGGCAAGGATCAATGTCAAAAGTATTAGTAATTTATTAAGTACAAATGAATAATTCGATTAGGGCCCTGGGTCGCACAGATATGTTCTATCAGTTATACAAGGCTATCCAAGAAAACATATCAGGCAGTCTGCATATGCTTCTCGGTACTAAAGACCCATTTTTATAGTCACAGAAGAAGAAGAATAAGGCAGGTCGTCTCCTTGTCAGCTTTTCTGCACCGTCTGTGGTTCCCCTTTTCTGCACAGAAGAACTGAACAGCTTAATGCACATGCCTTGAGGCCTCCATAGGCCCCCATATGGTTACTCATACAAGCATTCCACTCTTCAGTAAGCATGGCTAAATTTCTGTTACACAGGAAATCAGAAGCGAGAGACACGCTGTTTTTACTGTTTCTGCTGCATCTTTCTTGTCACAGATAGCTCCTTCTGATAAATGCTTCATTAATATGCAAACACATCTTAGTTTATATATGAATTGTCAGAGCATACAAAATGTTTCCAGTAAAAAAATGACTGTAATGAGAATAATTCTGCATATCTTTAGGGAAAGCACATACAACGCATTTCCAATAAAAATAAAGGATAAAATAAATCCTATTTTCCACATGACATAACACTTTATAATAACTACACACTATAAATCATTTGTTAAGCATTAGCAAATAGTTAATTCATTATTTGTTAAGCATTAACTCTACATTAATAGACATTAGTAAGCAGTAAACCGCGTCTACGAATGCTGTATTCTTGACTTCTAAGCACATGTATAATCTACTTAATGATTGTATTTTCATACTTTAAGGATTCATGTTAAGAATAGTTGGTCGTTTTTTGAGATCATTCAGAATGCGCAAGTAAATTATTAGCAAACTATTCAAATGAACATTTATATATCTTATTATTCTGGCATATATTGTTACTTTGTATGTTAATAAATGCTTTATTAACTCGACTTCATGCAGTTTTGTGACCTAATCTAAAGTGAGGACTATTTATGCTTCGTAAATTCTTTATAAAGGACAATTTCAGGATGATTATGTAGTACTGTGTATATATAGGACATCTCATAGACAGCACATCTTATAAAAACATATACAGTTGAAGTCAAAATTATTTTGTACTTTTCTCAAATATTTCCCAAATGATGTTTAACAGAGCAAGGAATTTTTCACAGTAATTCCGATAATATTTTTTTGTTCTGGAGAAAGTCTTATTGGTTTTATTTCAGCTAGAAGAAAAGCAGTTTTTAATTTTTTTAAAACCATTTTAAGGTCAATATTATTAGCCCCCTTAAGCAATATTTTTTTTCAGATTTTCTACAGAACAAACCATCATTATACTATGACTTGCCTAATTACCCTAACCTGCCTAATTAACCTAATTAAGTCTTTAAATTACACTTTAAGCTGAATACTAGTATCTTGAAAAATATCTAGTCAAATATTATGTACTGTCATCATGGCAAAGATAAAAGAAATCAGTTATTAGAAATGAGTTATTAAAACTATTATGTTTAGAAATGTGTTGAAAAAGTTCTTACTACAACTGTAATAGTACTAGTTCCCTACTGAGATGACTGGATGTTGTTTGAGAGTTGAACAGATGAGAGATGAACACAGAGTTCTGAACACAATGTGCCTGATGGAGAAGAGAGACAGACACAAACTCACAATGAGAGTCTTTGTCTTCTCCCTGAGCTTCAGGATTTCCTGATTTCTGCGGATTTACAATTTATAGATATGCGATAGAGTAAATGTCCGTTTTGTTTTGTTTCGCAAACTACTCGTGACATTTCTTAACTGTAAAAATTCTGTCATTTAGAGATTTTGTGACTGAAAGTCAGGTTTTTCCACCTGTTTTGTTTTTGTGTGTTGTGTTGTCTAAAATTGTGTTGTCTTTATTTTTCCCTGTTTATTTATGCTTTTGAATTGCATTATGGGATCTTGATCTTTCTTCCAACAACTTTTAACCTTGAAAAGTTTGAAAAAGTGACTTTTATTAACGTTTCTAATAGTATAAAGTGATATATTGTCTGGGTTGGTGTTGTATATTATGCTACAAACCCTTGTGTTACAGCCACAGCCATAACACAAATGAGGGAGAACACAAATGGATCGGTCTAGGGGTTTTATTAAGATAAACAAACAAAGATAATCAAAGTATGGGGAGGAAACACAACAAAACAAAGGCTGAACACAAAAGGAGCACAACACGGCCACTCAAGTCCCCGCCCCTGAAGCACTGCAGCATGAGCTCTTATAACGCCGGCGGTCAGTGATCCGCAGGTGCGAAGGAATCTACTCAAATCAAACAAAAACAGCCACAAAACTCTAGAGGGCGACAAAAATAAATAAATACACGGACATGTAACACCTTGTAATAAACTGCCAGTACATTTTCTGTTCTTTTACAGACTTATTCCTCTATATATGTTATTTCTTATATATTATATGATTTCAAACTACTAATATGTCACTAAAAGTCACTTTGTTAAACTGTAGAGTTGAATTTTCAACATCAAAAGTCGACAGAGCAGAGACAACCAATTCACAACCGTAAATAAACACAAAATACACTTGTGAATCACTAAATACGAAAACTGTTAATTAATTAACAGATCATTTTACAGTACTGAGATCATTTTACACTGGATACACTGCAGGTTAACTACACTGTAAAAATCGATTCACTTACACACAATCGATTCAGTTAACTTAATCGTTTATACAAATTAAAGAGGATCGAACATAAAGCAATTCAATTCATCTTTATTTCTATAGCGCTTTTACATGTAGATTGTGTCAAAGCAGCTTAATGTAGAAGTTCTAGTAAACTGAAACAGTGTCAGTCCAGTTTTCAGAGTTCAGTTCAGTTTAGTTCAGTTCAGTGTGGTTTCATTTTGACTGCTGAAAGTCCCAACACTGAAGAGCAAATCCATCGATGCGCAGCTCCACAAGTCCCAAATTAAGTTGTCCAAAAGAAAACTTAAGAATTGTGTTGGTTCAACTCATTTTAAATAAGTAGTTTGAACAAGCAGAAGTCATTTTAGGAGTGTTTGTATTTTGTCTTTTGAGTGTGTGTGATCAAACGCATGAATTTCTCTTCTCATATTGACTCTTTGTCTCTTCTGTCCTCGTTGCAGAAGCAGGAATGGAGAATGTGACATCATGTGACCCAGTGACATCATAGCAGACGTTAGATATCAGTCATTCACGCACCATATGTTTTCTAAAAAAAGCTTTATTATCAAATATAACAGATGTTATTTCATAGTATAAATATAATGTTTCGTAAGAGGGTCATATGAGAGTAGAATCATTCACACACATAATTGTCATGATCACCAGCGATCTGGGACTCTAGAGATCGCTGGTGAACTACATATCATTACAACTACATTTCCCAGCATTCCGTCACACACACCCGGTCATCACTTCCACTCATCACACACACAGCTGCATCCCGTTCACCACTGATTTGTTGGACTTTAAATATACCCTGCACCCGTCTTGTCTCTGCTCGTTCGTTATATGTCTTCATGAGTTCCTAGCCCTGTTTTTGTTGGTATTGTATAGTTTGTTATTTGTTTATGTTTTGTCTTAGTTATGGTTTTAGTTTAATGTTTTGTTATTTTGTTACTTTGTTTTTGCACTATGTCCTGTTTTTGTAAGATGTCTCACCATTAAATGCACATGGATCCTACTCATCTTGTCCTGTCTGCAATACCTCCCCGTAACGTGACAATAATAAGTGCTTTGTGGAGAAGTTACAGTTTATATACACATACTGTACATACAGTAAGTCTAAAGCGTCTTATGATGCCCTCAAGGTAAAAGGCGAAACATGAGGAACGATTTCAGGAGGATCATTCTTACAGGAAGAAACAATTTTTCTTACTCAGAAATGTAATTTTGGGTGGCATGGTGGTTCAGTGGTTAGCACTGTTGCCTCACAGCAAGAAGGTCGCTGGTTTGAGTCCCGGCTGGGTCAGTTGGCATTTCTGTGTGGAGTTTGCATGTTCTCTCCGTGTTGCGTGGGTTTCCTCCGGGTGCTCCGGTTTCCCCCACAATCCAAACACATGCGCTATAAGTGAATTGGATGAACTAAATTGGCTGTAATGTATGATGTATGTGTGTGTGTGAATGTAAGAGTGTATGGGTGTTTCCCAGTACTGGGTTATGGCTGGAAGGGCATCCACTGTGTAAAACATATGCTGGAATAGTTGGCGGTTCATTCCGCTGTGGCGACCTCTGACTAAGCCAAAAGAAAATGAATGAATGAAATCTTGTTTTCCAGTATAAATACATAAATGTGCTTAAACATCAATTTATGAAAAACAAATCAAAAACATGTTAAGTCTTGGTGGAGAATAAAAATTTATGATTTTTATTTCTTTAAAAAAATATCTGGCAACAAGGTAAGAAATTTCAAATTATGTTTATTTTTCTTACACCATTGCCATTTTAAGCATAACTTAATTTTGATTGTTTTTCATAATAATAATTTAATAATAATCATAATAATTGTCACATTTCATTTGCTTCTCAAGTAAATCTTGATGTAAGAATGTTTAGTACTGGTTGGCGCCAATGGTGTAGTGCAGGGGTCACCAATTTCGGTCCTGGAGGGCCAGTGTCCCTGCAGGGTTTAGCTCCAACTTGCCTCAACACACCTGCCTGGATGTTTCAAGTATATCTAGTAAGACCTTGATTAGCTTGTTCAGGTGTGTTTGATTAGGGTTGGAGCTAAAATCTGCAGGACACCGGCCCTCCAGGAGCAAGTTTGGTGACCCCTGGTGTAGTAGTTAATGTGTCGACACATGCACTCTGGTGCTCACGGTGACCTGAGTTTGATTCCCGCCTTGAGGTCCTATGCCGATCCATTCCCTCTCTCTGCTCCCCACACTTTCCTGTCAATACTCTCTACTGTCCTGTCCATTAAAGGTGAAAACCCCCGAAAAAATTATTATAAAAAAAAAAAAAAAAAAAAGAATGTTTAGTACTGGATGTTAGTAATGATGTTCCATGTTTTGTACTGGAAAATATAATAGATAATAATATATTGTTTTCTACTTAAGAACAGTTTAAGACACTTTCCACAGACATAAAAATACTAAATATTATCGATGAATATTGAAAATTGTTAAAAGGTTAAGAGGCTAAACAACATATTAAATACATTTTACTTGAGATGTTAAATGTTTTATTACATTTATTTAATAACATCTGATATGTGACAACCCTGTCAGCACATTTAGATTATTTTGTTAATAATGTAAAATGAACATTAATAATTAAATCAATAAAATGTCAAAAATAAATAATATAAATATCCAAGATGAGTAACGGGGTTGTAGATGTATTTACAATTATATTCAGTAGTTCAGAACACAAATATTTATCTCTCATACAAATAATGAAAAAATTGTTTGATTTGTTGCCATTTTTTTAACTTTGGTAAAAAAAAGTATGATATAATTATATATATTATTATTACAGTTGAAATCAGAATTATTAAAGCCCCTTTGATTTTTTTTCTTTTTTAAATATTTCCCAAATGATGTTTAACAGAGCAAGGACATTTTCACAGTATTTCTGATAATATTTTTTTCTTCTGGAGAAAGTCTTATTGGTTTTATTTCAGCTAGAATAAAAGCAGTTTTTAATTTTTTTAAAACATTTTAAGGTCAATATTATTAGCCCCTTTAAGCTATATTTTTTTCGATTGTCTAAAGAACAAACCACTGTTATACAATGACTTGCCTAATTACCCTAACCTGCCTAGTTAACCTAATTAACCTAGTTAAGCCTTTAAATGTCACTTTAAGCTGTATAGAAGTGTCTTGAAAAATATCTAGTCAAATATTATTTACTGTCATCATGGCAAAGATAAAAGAAATCAGTTATTAGAAATGAGTTATTAAAACTATTATGTTTAGAAATGTGTTGAAAAAATCTTTTCTCCGTTAAACAGAAATTGGGGAAAAAAAAAAACAGGGGGGCTAATAATTCTGACTTCAGCTGTATATATAATATAAATATATAATAATATAATATATTAATATTACAATAATATATAAATGTAATATATATAAATATACACTACCAGTCAAAAGTTTGGGGTCAGTAGGATTTTTAAACGTTTTAAAATAAGCTTCTCCTGCTCACCAAGGCTGCATTTATTTCATCAAAAATACAGTACAAATTGTGAAATAGTGAGATGTTATTGCACTATAAAACAACTGTTCAAAAGTACTTTATCATTTAATTTAATCATTTATTCCAGTGATTTTAAAGATGCATTTTCAGCTTCATTACTCCAGTCTTCAGAGTCACATGATCCTTCAGAAATCACTCTAATATTATTATTATTATTGTTATTATTCATTCATTCATTCATTTTCTTTTCGGCTCAGTCCCTTTATTAATCTGGGGTCGCCACAGTGGAATGAACCGCCAATTTATCCAGCATATGTTTTACGCAGCGGATGCCCTTCCATCTACAACCCATCACTGGGAAACACCCATACAATCTCATTCATTCACACTCATACACTATGGACAATTTAGCTTACCCAATTCACCTATAGCGCATGTCTTTGGACTTGTGGGGGAAACCGGAGCACCCGGAGGACACCCACGCCAACACGGGGAGAACATGCAAACTCCACACAGAAATGCCAACTGACCCAGCCGAGGCTCGAACCAGCGATCTTTTTGCTGTGAGGCGATCATGCTACCTACTGCGCCACCGTGACGCCCTATTATTATTATTATTATTATTATTATTATTATTATTATTATTAATGGTAATAGTAATAAAAGCAGTAATGACTGGAGTAATAACATCATTTGAAACTACATTCAATAAGAAACAGTTATTTAAAATCTTTATAAATATTTAACAATTTAACCATTTTTTTTACATTTAATAAATGCCGACTTGATGAACATAAAAAATTAAATAAAATAAAAAACATGAAAAGAACTGACCCTAAAAAATCTATATATTTTACTCTGCTGGCAGATATTTCACCTTATTTTTAGCAAAAAAAATAATTATGATCAAATTAAAAAACACAGACTGAATATCTGGACTCATATTTGCTTCTCAAGTAACTGTATCTTGATTTAACAATGTTTTTTTTTCAGTCTATACCCTGATGGACAGTGTTGATCGGGCCATCTGCGCTCTCAGCAGGACATCAGAAGCGGGTTGGCTGTGTTTGAATGACCCGGGGTCACAGAAGGTCGTGACCCTGCGCTGGCCTCTTCACCACCATCCAGGAGCTCAGAGGAGAGAAGCTGCTGACAGAGAGTGTTCACCACCTGAACCACTGGAGTCACGTCTGACAGAGCACAAAAGACAGATTTAGATGTGATAACACAACACAAAACTAAAGACAGAAGGGCAGATCTTACCGTGGCTTGTTCTGGTGCACAGATCGAGAGTGTTGATCAGGATTTTCCCTAGAATCCTGCGGGAGACTCTCTGTCAGAACAAAACACAGCAGAGAAGCAGAGGCGTTCATTATACAGTTTAAGCACTAGGTGGCAGTGTGGACTCATTCATCATACAGAATACTTGCTGTACTAGTGGACAACAACACAACTTCCAGAGGGAGGTTAGGGTCAATATCACTATAAAGTGCCCTTTGTTGTCCCCATCACAATCATGGAGTTATTTTGGCCATTTTGTGTAATAATACTATTCTGGTTGGATACAAGTAATGTATAAGTACTTTAATACACTTTTGTACAATAATAACTGCATTTAAGTTGGTTTTCTTTATTTTATTCCACTTTCTTCTAATGCATCACTGCCCTTCTCTTGTGTCCCTCATGCTGGACAGCAGACATCAACCAAGCCTAATAATGATTTAAAAAAAACACATAATCAAACAAATTTCCACTTTCCTTTATTGTTGCCATTAGCTAATAGCAAATAAAAAAGGTTTTTGCCATTTTATTTGTATTTTTACAAAAATATCTTCAATTTCATATGCGTCCCTGAACTTAATGTCCACCCTGTCATTATGGGTCACTTGGCCCTTTAATTACTAATATGATGCAATCAGTGACATCATCACCAGAAGGTTGACGTATTTGAACTGAGATCAGACCAGCAGCATCAAGAAGAGTAAGTACTTCGTCTTATTTTTCATGTTTATCATCATTATATGTTCATTGTTTGAAATTTATGAACGTGAGAACTGAACACAGACTTGATGTTAGCTTGTGAAAGACTAGTGTGAACGTTTACAATAGTTCTAGATAGATAGATAGATAGATAGATAGATAGATAGATAGATAGATAGACAGACAGACAGACAGACAGACAGACAGACAGACAGACAGGTAGGTAGGTAGGTAGGTAGGTAGGTAGGTAGGTAGGTAGGTAGGTAGGTAGGTAGGTAGGTAGATAGATAGATAGATAGATAGATAGATAGATAGATAGATAGATAGATAGCTAAATTTCTAACGTTAGCATAATTTGACACAATGCTAACATGTTTTATTACAATGATAGCTTAGCACATGTACACTAAGTTTTCCCACATTTCTAGTATGTTCGTTAATGCAAATATTAACAGAAACAAACATCCATTTGTTGATTAATGCAATGATTAGCACAAACATGCATGTGCTATGATGACCAAAATAGATATTATAGGCTTGTTTGTATATATACATTTTTTTTAATTTACCATGTAAAAATTGGCTCAGTGGTTAGCACTGTCACCTCACAGCAAGAAAGGTCGCTGTTTCGAGTCCTGGCTAGGCCAGTTGGCATTTCTGTGTGAAGTTTGCCTGTTCTCCCCGTGTTGGCATGGGTTTCCTCCGGGACAGATCAATTATCATGTTACTAAATTTCTAATGTTAGCATAATTTGACACAATGCTAACATTTTTTATTACAATGATAGCATAGCACAGGTACAATAAGTTTTCCCACGTTTCTAGTATGATTATTCTACACTGCAAACGTTTTAGCACATTGCTAAGACAATTTATAACATATTTAAAGCATGATTTAGCACACTGCTAACATTAGCTAAATTGTATGCATCATGCTTGGTAGCATGATTTAACACACATATAGCATGTCCTGGGGCACTGCTACAAGAATTTTGTAGCATTTCTATTTACTTCACTGTCAATATTTTTGCATAAAATGGCTAAAATAAAATTTCACACTGCTCATGTTTCTGAGTTAACATGTTGATAGCATGATTTAGCATACTGTTACCCTGTTTTTTTCCCTCCAAGCATGATTTTTCCACACTTCCAGCTGCTAAAGTTAGCATAATTTCATACAATGTCAACATGTTTTATTACACTGATAGCATGGCACACTGGTACCATGAGTTTTTCCACATTTCTAGTACGATTTATCTACACTGCAAACATTTTAGCACATTGATAGGACTATTTTTAACACGGCTAATGTCTTTGTAGCATGATTTAGCACACTGCTAGCAAAATCGTATGCATCATGCTTCATTTAACACACACGTATAGGATGGCTTTGTTGCGTTTCTATTATGATTAACCTCACTGCCGACGTTTTAGCATAAAATGGCTAAAATGAAATTTCACACTGCTCACGTTTCTAGCATGAGTTAACACATTGATAGCATGGTTTAGCATACAGCTAGCATGTTTTTCCCCAAGTATGAATTTTCCATACTTCCAGCAGGTTGCTAACATTATTTTTCATGGTGTTAAATGGCTAGTTCACCCAAAAATGAAACTTCCCTCATCATTTTATGAATTTCTTTCTTCTGTTGAAAACAAGACAGGATACTATAAAAGTGAATGGCTGTTTTTTCCCAACCTTCCTCAGTATACATTCCTTTGTGTTCAACAGAAGAAGAAAAAATGAGTAAATGATGACAAACATTTGCATTTTTGGGTGAACTATCCTTAAATTTGTTTCTAGCTTGATTTAGCATGCTGCTAGGATGTTTTATCACAATGGGTAGCATGTTTTAACATGATGTAAACATAGTATGATAGCATTTTTCTTCACATTTCTACTGATATTTAATTTTCCACACGCTTGCTAACAAGAATTTTAATTCAGCACACTGTTAGCATGCTTTAGCATATTGCTTGCATGTTTCTTACACGATTTAGTGTAGAATGAGTCAAATATCCTATATCACCATAAGTAATATCACATCATATCATGCCATGCCATTGACTTCACTTAGCAACAATTCTGAATGCATTTAAAGGGAAAGTTCACTCCAAAAAAATTATTTTACCCTAAATTATTCCAACCAGTTTGAGGTTTTTTTTAAGAGGATATTTTGACCAATGAAATCTCACCTTGTGTGCAATCTGCAGCAGTAAAGTGAGTGCATCGGTCAGTCTGTCCTCCAGAGCAGATCTCACACTGTCCTCTTTATGCTTCATCTGCAGAGACAGCAGCTCATCAGAGAAGATCATTATGATTCCAGTAAACACACAATAAGATTCTTCTTCATGTCTCACCTGTCCTGCTTCACCTCTCCTGTCGTCCGCTGGAGGAATCCACACACATCCTGCAGTTTCTCTGCTGTGAGCCGAGCTCTGAGACACCAGCCAGGTACAGATCGCAGCTTTCTGACATCTGTAGATGGAGAACATGTCAGATTAATACAAAACATGCATGTATTAACACAAACAAACATCCATTTGTTGATTAATGCAATAATTAACACAAACATGCATGTGCTATGATGACCAAAAATAGATATTATTGGCTTGTTTGTATATACTTCTTTTTTTTAATTTACAATGTAAAAATTGGCTTTGTGGTTAGCACTGTCGCCTCACAGCAAGAAGGTCGCTGGTTCGAGTCCCAGCTGGGCCAGTCGGGATTTCTGTGTGGAGTTGCATGTTCTCCCTGTGCTGATGTGGGTTTCCGGTTTCCCCCACAGTCCAAACACATGCACTATAGGTGAATTGGATGAACTAAATTGGCCGTAGTGTATGAGTGCATGTGAATGTGAGAGTTTGTGGGTGTTTCCCAGTACTGGGTTGTGGCTAGAAAGGCATCTGCTTTGTTAAACATATGCCGGAATAGTTGGTGGTTCATTCCGCTGTGGAGACCCCTGATAAATAAGGGACTAAGCCGAAGGAAAATGAATGAATGTAAAAATTAAAAAAGAAACTATATTATGCATATAACAAATATAAATGTACAGTACATGTACAAAATGTTTCTTATACAGATACTAAACAGGTTGATGTGTATAAAAGAAACAATATGTATAGTGAAATTTGTATAATACACAAGAAAATGTTCTTTTTTTTGTTTTAAAACTGGGTTACAAGGAGAGGGAGAAAATAAATCTTGATAAGACAGAGACTCATTCATGACCTATAATGATTTCTTGTCTTTAGATACTGTAAGGATATGTATTTTAAAAAGTAAAAGTGGGTTTACTGTTATTTCACATACATTTTTCATATGATATTTACCATGGCAGTGATAATGTTAATCATCAGTGACATCTGTTTTGATATATCATCCGCAAAAATCAAAACCTGAAATAAATTTAGTGAAGGAATGTCATTTTTTAGTTCTTGACCAACTGTAAACATCTGCCAGAGCTGCGATGTGACTTGGCAAACTAAAAATAAATGTCCAAGTGTTTCAGGTTCTTCTAAACATTCATTCATTCATTTTCTTTTCGGCTTAGTCCCTTTATTAATCAGGGGTCGCCACAGCGGAATGAACCGCCAACTTATCCAGCATATGTTTTACGCAGCGGATGCCCTTCTAGCCGCAACCCATCACTGGGAAACATCCATACACACTCATTCACACACATACACTACGGCCAATTTACTTAATTCAATTCACTTATACCGCATGTCTTTGGACTTGTGGGGGAAACCGGATCACCCGGAGGAAACCAACGCCAACACGGGGAGAACATGCAAACTCCACACAGAAATGCCAACTGACCCAGCCGAGGCTCGAACCAGCGACCTTCTTGCTGTGAGGCGATTGTGCTACCCACTGCGCCACCGTGAGGCCCCCCTTCTTCTAAACAGAATCTGCAAAAATCTGCTTTAAAACAGAATTATTGTTTGTATATATTCAATTCAATTCATGTTTACTTGTATAGCGCTTTTCACAATAATTATCGTTCCAAAGCAGCTTCACAATACTACTAGTACTAGTATATTAGAAAAATCGAACATTGCAATATTTTGTTTTTCTGCAGTATATATTGCGATATGAATACAATTTCACCAGGTGACTTGAATATCTCTATTTGGAAATAATTCATCATTTTAGATTGATTGGGATGATTCTGTAGGGGAGTGAAACATGCATAACAAATAAAAACTGAGCATAGATAAATACAACAGAGAAAAATATACAAATGAAATAAACAGTGTTTGACAGATTTTTAACAGTATTCAGGTACAGTAATTGAAGAATCACGAGTAAAATAATACTGCGTAATCTTCATTGAATAAATAAATTAATAAAAGTAATCATTATTAAAGTCACAAATGGTACAATTTCTTATGCCTGAATGCTTTTAAACTCCTCACGCCTCAAAAACACATGCAAATAATAAACTACAATCCAGACTCAACATTGCATATGCTGCGATGTGACTATAGTGAATGATCACATTGCGATATCGATGCTGAAACCATATATTGTCCTATCTACGAGTACTCAATGTTTTTTAGAACATTTTCCCGGATCAACATTTCAATCATACAAACTTTTTACTGTATAAGGTTACAGTTTATGATAAATGTAGACTTACAGTTAGAGTTATGTGCTTCTACATGATTGTTATTCAACTATTAATCCCCTCTGATTTTGTAAATAATTTACAGTTAGGCTTAAGAGTAGAGATTAAATTTTCGAACAGGAATGATGTTCCAGGATCAACATAGATGTTAATCCAGGATCGCAATCTATTTGGCAAAATCACACCCACCCAGTCAGTACTCACCCTTTGGTGCAGCTGTGTAATCTGTTGATGAGGCGTTTGACCTGCAGGTGGCAGCACTGCCCTTCATCAATAACCTGCTCCTCCTCTTCCTCATCTGAAGCTGCTCGACCCTCCACTGACCTCTGCAGGTCTTCTTCTGCACACAAGCATCACTGCTAACTGCAAACTTGTACTATACTTTGGACACAATATTTTGATGTATGCAAAAACTGACCCACAATGCAATGCACTTTCCACTAGATTTAACTATCAAAGAGTTACAAACATTCTGGAATATATGTGAAAAAGAATAGAACATGTAAAAGCAGCAGAGTTGTTTTAAAAATGTATCCTGTGATAAAATAATAGGATGTAATTGTCTAGTTGCATTTGGTGGCGCTGAAAATACATTTCCTGTTTATGTATACGTTTAAATGAAAAACAGTGATACCTTAAGAAACGACAGAATATATATATTTATTTTTTGCTTTATGTAAAATATGTGCAATTTCATTCATTCATTCATTCATTTTCCTTCGGCTTAGTCCCTTATATATCAGGGGTCGCCACAGTGGAATGAACAACCAACTATTCCAGCATATGTTTTACACAGCGGATGCCCTTCCAGCCGCAACCCAGTACTGGGAAACACCCATACACACTCATTCACACACATACACTCCAGAATATTTAGTTTAATCAGTTCACCTATAGCGCATGTCTTTGGACTGTGGGGGAAACTGGAGCAAAATAATGGACTAAATTACTTAAATTGCACTTATTTTAATAATAGTAGTAATATAAATAATTGCGTGAAACATATGCTGGATAAATTGGCGGTTCATTCCGCTGTGACGACCCTAAATTATTAAAGGGACTAAGCCGAAAAGAAAATGAATGAATGAATAACAAGACGAAGAGGCGTCACGGTGGCGCAATGGGTAGCACGATCGCCTCACAACAAAAAGGTTGCTGGTTCGAGCCTCAGCTGGGTCAGTTGGCATTTCTGTGTGGAGTTTGCATGTTCTCCCCGTGTTCGCGTGGGTTTCCTCCAGGTGCTCCGGTTTCCCTCACAAGTCCAAAGACATGCGTTATAGGTGGATTGGGTAGGCTAAGTTGTCCGTAGTGTATGTGTGTGAATAGGTGTGTATGGATGCTTCCCAGTGATGGGTTGCGGCTGGAAGGGCATCCGCTGCGTAAAACATATGCTGGATAAGTTGGCAGTTCATTCCGCTGTGGCGACTCCAGATTAATAAAGGGACTAAGCCAAAAAGAAAATGAATGAATGAATGAATAACAAGACGAAACAATAATATTTATGATATTGGCAACTCACACCCCTTTTGTGTGTGTGTGTTTTGTTTTGTTTTGTTTTACTAATTTCCATCATTTGCATTTATTATTTAATATGCATATACATTTATATGACGTTATTATGTTTGTTTATATATGTTAATATTCTGTATTTGATAGTCATCTGAAATTATTAGCAAATAAAAAAAACACTAAATAGTTAAAAATCATAAAATATTATTAGATTATGAATATATATCTGTTCATTATTATTCACAAAATATGTTAATTATACAATTATTTTTACATTAATTCAGTTTGCACCCCATGACATACTAGTAAATCACACTGCATATTAAGTTGCTAGAACAAAGTACATAGAATGCAGTATATGAGCATTCTGAACATACCAATAGTCATTGTGATATTGTGCATGCCAGAAATAACAATAAAAATGATTTCTAAAGGTATGAATGAGAAGCCGACTCAATGCTGATCTTTTTTTTTTTATTCTCCTTACCTCTTTTGATCATAGGGTCATCATGAACAATAGAAGAGGGAAATCCAGACCAATGCAATTCAGCCAGAATTTCAGATCTGTTCATATTCGCCTCCATGCAGGTACATTGGGCCCTATGAATAAATCATAAAACATGTTAAGATCAAAAAACCCTCTGTGCAGGTGAGTCCATACTTATGCAATCACATTTTTAAAGATCACGAGTAAAAAAGGATATTTTCTATATAAACACATTGAGGACAAAACTATTAGCCTATTAAACTATTAATATTTTTTTAGCCCTCAAGTGAAATTTAATGGAGCAAGGAACTTTTCACAGTATTTCCAATAATATTTTTTATTCTGGAGAAAGTCTTATTTGTTTAATTTTGGCTAGAATAAAAGATTTTAAGGTCAATATTATTAGCCTCCTTAAGCAACATTTTTTTTGATTGTCTACAGAACATGTTATTCGATGACTTGCCTAATTACCATAACTTGCCTAATTTACCTAGTTAAGGATTTAAATGTCACTTTAAGCTGAATACTAGTATCTTGAAAAATATCTAGTAAAATATTATGTACTGTCATCATGGCAAAGATAAAAGAAATCAGTTATTAGAAATTATTTATTAAAACTATTATGTTTAGAAATGTGTTGCAGAAAAAAAAATCTTCTTTCTGTTAAACAGAAATTGGGGGAAAAATATACAGGGAGGCTAATAATTCTGACTTCATCTCTATATGCTAATGCACAAACATATTTGATTCTAGTCCCTACAGATCTTGTGGATTTTCCGAGCGAGGAAGCATGCAGGTTTCGACCTGTTTTTTCCAGGTAAGGAATGAGCATTACATCACCACTCTGTGATGCTAATAATGAAATATTAACCCAGATATTAATCTGTTAAGCGTCTACTGAAAGCCAACAATCTACTTGATTGATTGCGAGGTTAATGTGAGCTGAGGGTTTGTAGCACTGGCGTTTTAATGCATGATGGAGGAACACAGACGCTTCTTTAGTAGTTCATAAAACTAAAACTAACTACTACAGTATGTGAACGAGAGTCTCTGGTTTGTGTAATCTCTAATGCAGACAGAGGAGTGTTCAGGAAACCTGTGTAAAAACAAAAGTCATTATTTTTGCAGTTGTGTTTGGCGAAACTCTTTAAACAGGAAATTACACATTCACACATACAGTTGAAGTCAAAATTATTCGCCCTCCTGTAAATTTTTATTTCTTTTTCAAATATTTCCCAAATTATGTTTAACAGAGCAGGGAATTTTTCACAGTATTTCCTATAATATGTTTTCTTCTGGAAAAAGTCTTATTTGTTTTATTTCGGCTAGAATAAAAGCAGTTTTTAATTGTTTTTAAAACATTTTAAGGTCAATATTATTAGCCCTCTTAAGCAATATTTCATTCGATTGTCTACAGAACAAACCACTATTATAAAATGACTTGTCTAATTACCTTAACTTGCCCAGTTTACCTAATTAACCTAGTTAAATGTCACTTTAAGCTGAATACTAGTGTCTTGAAAAATATCTAGTTAAATATTATGTACTGTCATCATGGCAAAGATAAAAGAAATCAGTTATTAGAAATGAGTTATTAAAGCTATTATGTTTAGAAATGTGTTGAAAAAAATATTTCCATTAAACAGAAATTGGGGGAAAATATATACAGGAGGGCTCATAATTCAGGAGGGCTAATGATTCTGACTTCAACTGTATATAAACTCTAATTAAACCTTTAGTTTTGACTACCTTGATCATTATTAATATGATATATGCATGTCAATACTTTTAATAATGGTGGTAATAATGTAATACGTTCTATTTTAAATACCATATGTCTTTAGAAGTGTAAAAATCTATTTATTCAAATAAACGTAGAATATATTAAACATTTATATTTGTATGTGTTCATTTCTTATAGTTATTAATCAGGCTTTTAAAGGGATCCACATCTTTTAAAACGGTTTTCAGTTCCTTTCTTGGTTTGAACACAAAGGAAGACAAATACTGAAGAATGTTGGGGAAAAAACAGCTACTGACTTTCATAGTATTTTTTGTTCCTATTTAGGCATGGGCCGGTATAAGATTCTGACGGTATGATAACCTTGGATAAAAATATCACGGTTTCATGGTATCACAATATTGTGATTACTGCTCTAAAATATGTTCTTTTTTTCAATGTCTGGATAAAAAACAACAAATTTTCCACCCATTGAACACATATTTTATTTTTAAGAAACATTTCAAATATTTTGGCACAGAAAACATGTCAGGCTGAATAATTAAAATTAATTATTGAGTTCGGCTATCTTCATTATTTTCAAAAACTTGAAAAGAAATTGGACTGACCAGTAGCTTTTGATGTGGAGATACTGTTGCCCTAAAAAACTAAATAAAATTGTAGAATTTCAATTGTCTTCAAAAACACGTAAAAAAAACCTTACATATACCATAGGAACGGTATTACAGAAAATTTGAGCGGTTTTAAAACCTTGACTTTTCCAAACCGCAGTATACCTTGAAACCGGTTATCGTCCCATGGCTATTCCTATTATGGATGTCTGATGTTGTTTTCCAACATTCTTCAGAGTATTTTGTTTTGTGTTCAAGAGAAGAAAGAAATTCATAAAAGTTTAGAACCACATGAATGATGTGGTGAAATGGTGAGTAAATTTTCATTTTTTGGCAAACTATCCTTTTAATAATCACAAATCTGATCATTTCAGAAAACAATTTTTTAATGGTTTACTTCTCAGTTTTTAATAATTAAAGCAATATTTTATTTACTATCTGCTGTTGTGTTTGGTGATGATATATTGAACATGAATGAACATGAAGACATCACCTATATACTATATAACTGCAGGTTCACTTTGCTTATATATAATAACTTGAACTGTTAAAAGCTATTAGTTAAAGTAATTAGCAACTAATAAAAGTTATGGTAACTAGAAACTTAACTTTTCTGATTTTGATTGTAATACAATAATGTGCACCTTTTATGAAGCTGCTTTGGAACAATAATTATTGTGAATATTGCTATACAAATAAACTTGAATATTGGTGCTGAAATAACAGATTTGCTTTTAAATTTTGTACGTCAAGTGGCCCAGACAAAATTGAAGGGTACCAGCAATTTTGTCCACATCTGTGTGTGTATGTATATATATATATATATATATATATATATACACACAGTATACAGTAATTATTTAACACTTAACATGTGACTTCAGATCAGTCTATTATGTTCATGCATCAAGAACTGTAAAACTCAGTGACCACAGGCGTCTTTGATCTCTGACTGTCCTGCATCAACATGCATCTTATATTCTTCCTCGCAGCATATAATAAGACATGCAGAGTCTGATGCTGTAATAGAGGCTCTGCATGAGTCGCTGTAATACTCACACTTGAAAGCAAATGACTAATAAGCATTTGCAGGAAACTGTGGCGTCCTGTGTTATTAAAGCTGGTCATTAACATCAGTTAGAAGAAAATCAAGCATGCCTGTGTGACCTGCAGTCTTACTGGTCTGTTTCCTGACTCATTCACATAAACTCAAACCATCAGTGCGGAAATAAAAAAAAAAATCACTATGCAAGATTTTATGTTGATTATGGTTTCTAGTCTGGAAATGTCGCTCTAAGATTAGACCCTGTTTTACACCTCATATTCAGATGGATACACAAAATCGATATGTGTTGGGACAACATGAAGGAATTAAGTCAAACAATTAAGTTGCCCCTACAAAAACACTCCAAAAAAAAAAACTGTGTTGCTTCAGCTCATTTTAAATAGGTAGTTTGAACAAGCAGAAAATGTCTTTTTTTTTGTGTACCTGATCTTCTCCATCTGCTTCTCCAGACTCTGGACTCGCTCTCGAAGCAGATCCGCTTGTTTGGCCTGGTCTTGTAAGGTCTTCACGTGCTCCAGTCCTGCAGCCAGTGACCCCCTGACCTCTTCTGTCCTCTTCTTAATCCGTGTGTTTTCCGTCCTGACGTTCTCCAGCGTCTCCTGCATGCGGCTCAGCTCTCCGTAAGCCGCCATCAGCTCTTCCTCCAGCCTCTGGTTAAAGCGCATGGCCTCCTCCAGCTGCCCATCTCTGGACGCACGGATCAGTTCCAGCTCTCGCAGGAGATCTTTAGTGCCTCTTCTGGAGTCCCAGTCCATGTGTTTGGGGTGTTGTGATTTGGTTTTGCAGTCTTGTTTCTCTGGGGTTCCTCCAGGTGTGTGTTTTCGGCGTAATGCCACCTCCAGTGATATACACCGTGCATCACTGCTCTGGAGAGCTGAACGCAGGTCCTCCACCAGCTCCCTTAGACTGGCGTTCTCCAGCTCCAGCTGCTCCTGCAGTCGTCTCTGCAGGCTAATATTTACTGCAGAAAATGAAGCCAAATTAGATCTCCAGTAGCAAAGACATTTATCATATACAGGGGGGAAAATAAGTATTGAACATGTCATGTTTTTTCCTGGAAATAATATTTCTAAAGGACCTTTTGACATGGGATTGAACCCGATTTTAGTAAAAACCCAAACAAAACAAACATAAAAAACAAATCTGAAAAATGAGTTATGTGTAATAATGGAATGACACAAGGAGAAAATACTGAACTACTGAAACATATTTAACACTTTATATAAAAGGCTTTTTTGGTGATGGCAGCTTAAAGATGCCTCTCATATGGAGAATAAAGTCACATGCATTGCTCAGGTGTGAGTTTTTCACAGACTTCAACAAAGTGTAAAAATCTTGATGGTTCTGTGGGTCTCGTCTGTCAAATCTGATCTTTATTGTGTGTATTGGGCCATTCTACAGCTTGATTTTCTTTCTCTGAAAGCATTTGAGTTTCCTTGGCTGTGTTTTGGATCATTGTGTTGCTGAAATGTCCACCCTGGATTCATCTTCATCATCCTGCTAATGTAGATGTTGCACTGAAGCAGCGAATATCAATTTACAATGAGGAAGAGCAGAGGGTTGCTGAAGAACTACTGAGAGATTTCAGCTGCTGTCTGGGCTTTCACTGCCTTTCTACACCTACCTTTCTTCATGTGTTCAATACTTTTTCCCTGCATCATTTCATTTTATTACACATTACTTCATTTGTAAACTAATTAGATTTGTTTTCTTTACATATATGAATTTCTTTGGTTGTTACCAACAATAATAAGGCTAATAATTTTGACTTCAACTGTATGCATGTTCTTTTAATTCTTAATGCTATCTTATTTGTTATTATTATAAATGTTATTATTATTATTATTTTAAAATGTTATTGTTTTAATTGAAATAGTTCTCTTTAAAGGTTAGAGTTACATCCAGCATTGCAATAAAAAAATAGAAAATTAATTGTGAGCAAATGTATCAGCATCATCACTTTCACAGCTAGTTTATCATAACTGTAAAGTTTAAATGATTTACTAATAAATAACTTATTTGTTATTTTAATAAAAATGGCCATTTTTATTAAATGCAGTTCAGTATAATTCAAATATGTTCTTAGATGTGTAATCTTGATTTTAAATGAAATTACATAGATTTAACTTAATGATTTTTTTTATCAAATAAAACAAAATAGTTGTTTCATTCCTAATAAAGTTGCTTTGGATTTTATTTTTAGTAGACTAAAACCCTGTAAGAACTGTAGTTTCATTATTTCTTGATGGCACAGACATTACACTCCTGCAAATCTTCCATAAATAAATCATCATTAATTATAATTAAAGGCTAAAAATGTCCCCTGAGGCTTGGGGTTTTTGGATTGCAAAATACAGCTATTAAATTAGTCTTCTTGACAGCTTAGGTGTGTGTGTGTGTGTGTGTGTGTGTGTGTGTGTGTGTGTGTGTGTG